>CM067358.1:56309717-56389717 GCA_034190875.2 Urechis unicinctus | reverse complement strand
TGCCTCATGAATAATGGCGTACGGTCACTTTGTGCCATTGATAAGAGGGCAATTCCTCTGTCAGCTTACTTACGTAACAGTGATGCCAACTTGATATATAGATGTTTTCAACACGGTGGAATGGCAGTTAAAAATGTCAATCAAGTTGATATTTTTATAGCTGCCTTGATGTGCGTCATTGTGAGAATATCCGATCCAACTTCAATTATCACGTCGCATTGTGCATGGTATAAACAGGACATGCTGTCCTATTACAGCGTTGTCATGGCCCTAGTAGTCGTATTGTCCAGCTCGGCAGTCTGCACCCATCTCAGGGTCAAACTTTCTGAAACTTCCATCAACAGCTGCAGTGCCCTTTCAAAGGCAATCACCATACTACTTGTTCTATGTGTTATTGTAGTGTTTTTAAATGCCCGGATGGAGTGATCAACAGCGTATTAGATTTTGCAAGAAAGTAAAGCAATTGCAAACATGCCGTATGGAGATTTTAAAGACAATTGTATATTTGTACAGATATTTGCGGTGATTGAATTAAAACGGGAAAAACCGTTGCTTGATGGCCGTTTCATTTACATCACAACCAGCTATAAATAACCTATGCAAAAGATAAGCGAGTATTCAACGCGAAACACAATCGCTAAATGCTCCCTCATGGTATTAAAAGACAGGTAGTCATTTTTTTTTTGCAATGGTACTGACTCATTGCAAAACCTCCTTGTGAGCTTTCTATGCCGAATTGTATCTCATTGTGAGCTGTTTAATCAATTTCACAAAATCCTGGTGAACGAACGAATGTTTATCAATACTGCATTTTATAGCCTTATTCAATGCCCATATCTAGATGATTTATTTGCCCATTTTACAAATATCAATGTATACTCGAGGATTGCCATCCATATGATGCATGCAACAATATAGGCTATGCAATTGATCATCGCAGGCCGGGTTCCCTTAGTAGCTCGTTATTAAATGCTTTACGTTTATTACCCGACAAAAACTTTACTAACACAGAAATAGACAGGTTATTTGTAATGCTCCGCCCCCAAAAGAGTAACATAAATTTCTCCTTTTACCCCATATCAGCATATATACTACATTAATTATTGGTGAATATCACGACCTAGGCTACTATAAATACACATTGAAACTAGATAGTATGCATCATTATTGAACGCAAGTAAGGCAAATACAGTTAAGACGACATCGGGAATGGCTTTATAATTGTTATGGACAGGTCTTGCTTCCGCCTTTATTTCTAGTGTAGTCAGTCAATACTTGTCTAATTGCTGACGAGTTTACAACATAATAAGGTACATGTGCTGCTATCATTATCGAAATAGCCAATGTCATATCTTATTCATGCATACCATTTTAAATAAACCATACGCTTCACGGGAATAAGTATTCAGTGGCGGGTTATCCAGGCCGACCAACTGAATGACATTAGTTGATCAGTTCATTCCTGGTTAATTTACATAAAACGGACGGCCATAAATAGGCGTCGATGACCTGCAGCTGACCTCTCTTTGAATTGTGCACTGGACCAATCTCATAACTAGATTACGTGTCCCATTAGATTATGAGAATTTCCTGGGTACTCAATAAATTCAAACTCAGGAACGAAATACGATGAATTGGCCAAACTCCATGGGAACGAAATGGCGTCACGAATAAAATAATCACTGGCCCGGGATCTGCCATGGCAACGAGAGAGAGAGAGATAAGAGAGAGAGAGAGCTAGAGCTGAGAGAGATAGAGAGTAGTAGAACAATGAGAGAGAGAGAGTGACTTTTGAGAGATATATATATATGTATATAAATCTATATATATATATATATATATATATATATAGATATATATATGAGGATATATATATATATATATATATATATATATATATATATATATATATATATATATATATGATATATATATATATCTATCTATCTATATCTAGAGAGATATATATATCTAATATATCCTCTATCATAAAATATATATATCTCTCTAAGACAATTGTATATCTATATCAGATAGATGATCTATTCATATCTGTCTCTATCTTAGTATATCTCTCTATATCTATCTAATCTATATCTCTCTCTCTATATCTATATATATCTCTCTCATTCCATGAAAAATTTATGAATTTATTGGATGCCCTATCTCTCTCTATATATATATCTATATTTATATATATATACATATTAATCTCTCTCTTCCTATATATATGTATATATCTGCATTTTATATATATATCTATCCTTTTCATATATGTATATATATATCCATATATATATGTATATATATGTTATATATGTATCTATATATCTCTTTATATCTCTAAGTTTATTACCCGACACCTCTCTATATTTCATCTCTCTCTCCCCAAATATATAATATATTTCCTCATATATGTTTATATCAGTCTATATATATGTTTATTTATATATCAGCAAATACATTTATGTCAATATATGTATAAGTAGTATAGAGACGGGGAGTACGAGCGCAGTTTCCAAATTGACTCACATAAGCCAGCCTGCGGTGCACTCACACCCTCCCCTTTCTATACTACAGTGTCGGCCAGCCCTTCCAGCCAATCTTCTCCAGGACCACACCAGTAGTTAGTCACCATAGAGGTCAGCAAGCGAGAAATATCTGCGACCGTCGCTGTAAGTTCCCTTCTTCACCTGTTGAGGTCCTCCATGAACTAAGACACCTCAGGTTTGTTCTTCTCAATAAAGGCGGGATCTGGGCGAATCGTTATCACTCTCATCGTAAAGAGTCTCCAGCAGAAGAAAGCTCCACCTGGTCTTTCTGGAATCTTTGTCGGCCTGCCAATCCAGGGGCCGTGGTGATCCAGATCGTAGCCGCAGTTGGTGTCAAACATACCATTTGCGGCGTAGTCCCCCTCGTCAACTATGTCTTGGATGGTTGCGTATCCCAAAGTGACTGTCTCCTTGTACTTCTTCCTGTCCTTATGGTGGTACTCCAAGTTGTGCGCATCAGCCCTCCCAAGGTCCTCGTAGGCGCACAACTGCAATACACTGTGCACAAACACCCCGCCAGCGGACTGTGATGAAGCCCAAGCAGAATCTGAGGTTTGTACTGGAGCGGGATAATCTTCCCAGGGATAGGGGTGTAAGGACATTTTATTTCGAACAGCGCTATCTCCTCCTGACTTGGGTCCCCATGAGGACAGAGGAGGTCACCATCAGACTGGACCGGGAGGACACAAAATCCGTCTGGGGAGTAAGCCGTGTCCTCCCCGCCGTGGTTGATGTTAATGTTGTTCTCGTAAACATTGTATCTGCTCTCCATGACAGCAATTGCAACCTCCTCGAAGACCTGGCCCCAGAGGCAGGCGACGCTCGTGTGGCCCAACTCGTTCCTAGTTTTCTCGGTCAGCCTCTTATTATAGCTGTTGAAGTAGTCCTAACTGATAATCGTGGAGTAGTCGCTTACACAAATGCAGTGCTTTCTTTTATTCTCCCACTGAGTTGTCTTTTGTCTGATCCCGTCATGCGAGATACAGAACGACTTAATCACTTGTTCCATTACTATACCTTATACTCTCCACTGTTTAAATAGATCCGTACAGACCATAGATGTCTGAGCACACTTGGTTTATTCTATGTATTGAGGCGGGTCAATATCATTCACAGTCCGCTTAATGGTAAAGAAGCACCCAATTTTTGTCTGATACCTTCCAATGCTTCGTCTTTTTTTCCATGTTGGATCAGCGCGTTTTTTTCATCATTTTTTTTCATCTGGTGCGCTTTTACAGATGTGACCTTAATTTCGCCCTTCATTTGGTAGATTTGGTGACCTCAGCTAAAACGAATTTAAATTCATGATCCATCCGAGATATTACCATCTTCAAGTGCTGTTGATACAATGTCAACAATGGTATTCAATTTACTCATCGCTAGAATGCGGATCTGATCATGTTTTTTACCTTGATGCTCAGTCGGCGACCAGCAATTCCAAGTAGCCCACAAGCGGCTCCAGTAACTACCAAGACTGTGGCAATAGGAATAGCAACTATTGTAGATATTATACCTACACCACTTGCGCCAAGACACATACAAACAGTAACTAACGCAGTGTCAACTGCATCCACCGAGTTCACTGCACGCCTATATTTCTTGTACATAGCACAATATTTTTCAATCTCTTTCTCAAGGTATTGCTTCTTGAGGCTGATCTTATTCAACCGATAGGAGTGCCCCGGATTCTCATCAGACAGCTGCTATAACGGTGCCGTCGGAATGGTTGTTTGTTGTTTCTTTCTGCTGCTTTATACGTAAGTCTACTGGTCAAGTTCAATTAGGAGTGAAGCTACAGACCATGTCGCACCTCTTTTTTGTGTGGTTGTATAAAAATTAATAACGTTGCCTTGTTCTAGCTGTAAAGGCTGGTCTAAAGATATTACAATAGCCCGTTGGTCAGCAGGCTTACTTATTCCTACCACTTGATTAGTTCCATTAATAACAGGAACGACTGCCATAGGACCGGTATCAGCACCCACACCAGAAGACAACCCCATACGAATGATCTTGTCATTGCATAACATGGTACATCCACAGCTTGAGTCTCGTGAGTCTCGATCCCTGGCCCCATGGCAAAACGACCACTCATATCCTGTCCGAAGTGGGCCACTTGCTTCTGCCCAAATAGTAAGGAGATGTTTCGTTTGGTAGTTTATGTGGTCTCTCAGGTCCCGGCGATGCTGTCTGTGTTGTGCATCAACATACTTTTTATTAGCAGCATCTTTAGGCGATATTGGGTCTCCCAACTGAACGATTTTTTTTATCTCCCATTTCAAGGTCTCCAGTCATGGTATCGCCACTTTTATCCATTTTTTTGTTAGTCACCAATAGATACATAGGTCTTTGTGGAATATTCCGAGAGGTCAGCGCCCTGCCGGTTTTTGCCTAGTTCCATAAATACTCGTTTTTATTGACATCTTGTAAATTCAAGAACAACGCTAACAGGTAAGTCGTGGTTATCCAATAGACTTCCTTTATGATCGCGTAACTGAACCTTCAACTCGTGCACAGTTCTGCTAGTAACACGCTTACAGACAGGATTAGCGATGTAAGTGGTTATAATATCACCGAAAGAGTCACCCTCTAAGCCAACAACTTCAAGAAGCGTAGTGGGTGCACCATCTAGCATGTTGTGCGTGGTGCTGACTTGATCGAGGTGAACATAAATTGTGTTAAAGATGCTAAAGTTGATGGTCCAGTCACCAGTGTAAGTACCTGAATAAATCCACCGCCTTCCGAGACCGTCATCAAGTCCCAACACTCCGTCTAATATATTCACAGTCCCATCAGGAATTTCGAGGGTAATAACCCCATTTACAGCATCAACTTCTAAACCAAGACCTAATGATGTAATGCTGCTGAAGAAGGCGGAAACTCCAGAGGCCGGGTTTTAATTGGCTTCTTACTCCTTTTCCAGCAGTTTCAGACCGCCATGTAATGTTCTCGTCCATTTCGAGATTGTACCAGCCCACAGTATATGTGATTGACCTAAGGCCAACACATAGATCGCCCTCAGTGTTGTCAATATGATTTTGCAAGGACACAGCCTCGCGGCTTTGAACATAAGACAGAGTGTGATACATAGCACTATGAATAAACAAGCCTTTAGTTTCAATACGAATAAAAAGTACAAAACCAGGCCGGTCTACCCACTTCATATTGATCCTGAGGATCTGACACACCTTCTAATCCAGGTTAAGCCAGGTAAAATTACAGATGCGTTTGGGGTGGAGTTCTCCAACCTTTTTGATAAATACTTGGTGCCAAACATAATTGACGACAGCCTTGTATTTGGCTGGAGAACCAACCACATGCAATACTGGCAGAATCAAGTAAACTTTGTTGTATGGTGCGCAACCAGTGGCTGCAGAGTTTCTGCCCTGGACCACCTCAGATCTGACTCCCTAGCACTAAGTAAACTCTACAGGTTCCACGTCTACTACATCATCTGGAGACTGTTAGACAAAATGAGAATAGCACTGCCAGATGACGCCACATGGTCAGCCACCAACAACACCTATGACTAGAGAATCTACCACCGGCACTTTCACGAGTTTGGGGTTGACGAAAACAGCGACTAGAGGATAAAAGGCGGTAACCAGGGCCTAGGGCTGAATAAAGTGCGTTAATAGGTCCGTTCAGCACAAGGAAGTGCTTTGTGTGCAGGCAGACTCTGGAGAAAATTGGTCTCAACAATAAACAAAAGGCTTCATTTGCACATGGACTATAAGATTAATTTAGAAAAAAGCGCGGCTCATTTTTGACACAAGACTATATTGTGTCATCGTCATGTAGCGATGAGTGCTAATTGGCTCCTAGCAGAATACCTAATCAGCAAGGAACAATACAAAGACGGCAAACGATTATAACTCATACTGCACCTAGAGCGCGAGCAAAGACCTGCCTGTACTTACTGGTTCATGGAATTTTTGGGTTTTATATATGTGGTCAAAGCAGTACACAAATAATCAACACCCATATTTCTCGGGCCTAGAAATACTCGAAGTAAGTTAGTCCTAAAATTACCTACACCACTATTTTACCCATTGCTTTGAGATACCAGAACCGATGGATTCATGAAAGGACAGCCATTTATTAATCGTCTGTGTTGTCAAGAACCAATAGATTGTGAGCAGCTTGGGGAGGGGGATGTCTTTGGCGTTGAGGGGCCGTCACATTGATCAAGCTAAAAGGTAATCTTGACGTAGCCACGTCGGGACTAGCCTATTTTTACGAGAAAAGCCTTTTCTCCGAGCATCATTATCATTAATATCCAAAGACCATGTTATTTGTCATAGGCAATAGTCGACATGCTATCGCAAGGCATTGTTATTTAAGGGCCTCAACAAACATAATTCACAACATAGAAATATATTGGGCCACAAATGATTGCTTATCTGCGATAGCTGTAATTGCAAGTATTCAACATCAGGAACACCAAATACCCACTTAGAGAGAGTAAACTCCATAAGTCGTACGTGTAATCAATTGTAATTGCGCGTGTTACTGGACACAGTTAAGGTAAATACTGACGCCGCTATCAAGTTCATTCAACGACGTTTCAAATGTACTTATTGTGTTTTGGCTTGAGGGGTAGGATAGCGAGAGGGCTTTGGAGGAATAGGCGTCTATTAATATTCATTTAACCTAGTTTACAGGCGCTGACTTTCTTCTATCGAGCGCAAACGCTCCGGTTATCGCCCGATTGTCTAGGTCGGTGTTATCGCTGGGTTGTTTACATGCAGCAGGCTTAGAACTATCCCAGTGCTTTGCATTCAACAATAAGAACAGGATCTTCGGAGGACGGATGTCTACTCAAACGTTTGCTTCATTCACCTATTCGATGATCAAACAACGGTCTCCTATGTCATTGGTTCAAATGAAGTGCATAATGCTTGTGCACGATAGTGTGGCTTAAGTGTTTAACCGTCAACATGGTCGAAGAATGAATCCACAATGTTATCACCCCCTATTTCCACATCTTAATACAAGATGCCTTGGCATAATATCATTCGTAATCTTTGGCTGAGCATTATGTACCAAATGACTCATAGAGTGACAACTATCGTAGTGGTTCACCGGACACGTAAGGGCTACTCTCTATTACTATGTCGTAAAAAACATTCCCTGCCTAACCACGCATATTGGCTTAAAAACGCAAACTCTCTAAGTAGACGAGACAACATTATTTCTTTTACACAATCATTTTCTGCGGACAAAATGAATGGTGCCGTCACATATACCTGTATACGTTGTCGTCATTGGGAATACGAGGTCATGTTAGGTCTAACATCACATCTTTCCTGACCCTGGCCAAAGCTATCTATAAACATACAGATGAAAGGTGACATAAATGCCCAATGTCATCCAAATTTACTGATACATATAATGCACTGATATCGAGGCTCTTTATGTGCCATTTTATGCATCATCCTATGCATCAGTGCATAATTTGCATAAACAGCTTGGTCTCAAGTGTGTATGAAGCGAACAACCATTCCGATATCGGTTGATGGCAGGGCCAAGCACAGAGATTGTGCATTTGCTGAACGCCAGTTGTCATGTGCAAGTAAGGAAGCCCCTGCGATTGCCGTTTGAGTACAAATGTATCGTGTAATAAGCAATACGCCAGTCAATGCCAAGCAAAGAAGTATCAACCTGTGCAACTCAATTCAAATGGGATTTGTACCGATGTGGTTTTTTGGTCAGCCCAAAGATAAATACAGCGTACGTTTATATGATGCCAAGAGAATGAGGATGTGCAGCGAGCCGATGATCCACGATTACAGACAGTATCACATAATGATCGTTCGTAAAATTCGCAGGTAGGAATAATATTCAGTTGCTATTCCCTTTGCTACCTGGAGTTTTTGCGTCAACATCTTATCGACCATAGACGCTCACGAGCATAACCGTCTGCTAGTCTCAATGCGCTTCATATAAACAGGATATGTTAGTTTATTAGGGCTTTGCAATGGCCCCAGTATCACTATCATCTTATTAGGGTGTCAACAACATCAATATGTTCCGGTTTTAATATACAGTGCCTAAAGCCACCGCAGCTGCATATAAACAGGTCGTGCCCAGTCCTTATTATTCACCAACCTTTGATTGATTCGATTAAACCACCAGCGTTAAAATAATAAACGCCTCATTTTATTATCAATTAATACCAGTGTTAATGACCATCTATTTGCGTTAATTTTCGTATACCTTCTAGCCTGTCCAAAAATACGCCGGGTATCAACTGCGAAATGAATTCTGCATTAGAGTGTGAAATAATGCCTATTTGACGCTACACATCAATAAATCAAAAGCTTTGGTGTGCTTGAGAGTATATTGGCGGTTTGTGTGAGAAAAGCTGACAATTATACCCTCAAACCCATATTATTTTACAGCGTCATTTATATACACCTCATTGTTATCCTGCGCCCCTGCTGATATTAATAATCCCAGACTGGACATCGTGTTATGGTTGAGTTCTTCTGCTGATTCAGCTTCGATTGAGGCTCGGAATTCGTTCATTACGTCCACATGATGTCTTAAGCATAAATGATGGCGCTATGATAGCTGTGGCTATATGTTATGGATATATATGCATCTGTGGTAGCGACAACAGACTCATGACGAGTAGTATATATACTAGCGGTTCTGGGACACAACCTCTCCCATCTATACTACAGACCCCTTGGCAGCTTATACAAGATTTTTGCTCACCCTGACCTCGCTGCGCTAATACCAATGAAGGACGGAGCGTCACCAACATCGTACTCAAGATATTTACCCTAAGCGGGCCTCGGACCCGACACCCAAACGGGGCTGAGGGGCTAGTTAATTGGTAAACTAGTGTGACCATAGACCAGGGTGTGTACACTGTTCTCGTCTATCCACCGATTTGAGTCAAAGGGGGAGAGAGACACCTTGTTGACGTGCAACCCATAGAGCTTATGACCCTCACTACGAAGCATTTTCATCCCATGGCGGAACTGTTTCTTTGTGAAGAGAGACTCCATATAATGAGCGTGGTGTAGATGCTTCTTCACCACCACCTTCTTCACACCCTTAGCTCTTTTTATCTCGCCCTCATCAGACATCAGGATAGAGTACATTTTAGGGCGCAAACCAACGGTCTCCTTGATGGGCATGCCAGCGCACTCATCCTTCATCTTACCCAGAACCTTTTTGTTTTTGTCACTGTGCAGGGCATGAGAAGGGTCAAAGTTACTAGTGTCAAAGAGATGGACATCCTCCCTCATATCGTCATACACGTCAGATGTACTGATCTTGAAAAGCAGCGAGTGTGTGTCTGTGTATAACAGGCCAAGGTAGTTGCCGTATCTAGGCTTCATGGTATTATAATAAAAGTCATACATCAAGTGCTTTGAAAGATCTAGAATGCACATGCCCACATACACCGGACGGTTTAAGACTAAACCGGTCTTGTGCATATGCAGGGCAGCCAGATCATCGTCAAACACTTTAAGTCGAGCATAGGCGGGGCTGGCCACAAGCCTCTGTATTTTATCTTTTTCCGATGAGCGCACAATCTTAACGTCGACTCGCCTTCGGAAGTTCTCCATAGTCTTGCCAAACAGGTCCTTCTCAAAGTCGCTGGTGGCCACCTTACGCAGATCTGTATTCCATCCTAATGTGAGGCTCCATCCAGGGACTTTGGTCAAAGACAACTGCACGATGAATCTTGTTAAGTCTCATCTCCAAAGACAGATACAGCTTGAGGTTTCTATAGTGTACCAAATACTTCTCCTTGTTCCGCAGGTTGGGCACCAGCTTTTCAACTCCATTTCCAGCGCTCCCCAATACACCGAGGAGATCCTTCTGGTAGTCTGACAACCATTCGTTCTGTACAAGAAGCGGCTCTGGCGCTAGGGGGTAATCGTTGTGTTCGTTATGAAGCGCAGCAGGATACTCCAAGTCAACCTCAAGTATATACCCCATTTCAGCACCATCGGGATGGTCCTGGATCTCTAGATTCTCAGGCCGTTCCACCCACTCAATACTAGAAGTAGGTAAGGGTTGGCTCATCGCCCACCCATACAGATTTTTGGCATCGAGGTACTGGATATAGCTCGCTGGCCTATCCTGCTCAAAGCCCTCCAAGTATGGGTTGTTCACTTTAGCGTGGCGATGCGATACCATGCTTATACCACCGCCAGCACAATTTGTCATAATCGGTGAGAAGCTCGAGTTACACCCCTGTGCTCTTAAGAAGCGCATCCCACGACAAACCAGGGCTGGTGTAGTAGTGGGCCGGATCCAACCCGTACTGCTTAAGACAGGTTTTCCGGAATGTTTCAAACACATCGGCCAGGAGCAATTCATCAGTGCGTTAGTAAAGGTCATGGTAGTCCCCCATGCTTCTACAACCGAATGCGTTCCAGACTTTCTGGGCATGTTCATAATCTGCAGTAGATATGCCCTGCTCAGAGAGCTTGCTGTAGAACTCATGGATGGGCGGCAGTGGAGCATCAAACTTATCCCAGCTGTCCATGAACTCATAAGGATACAGTCCCTTATGCAGTAGCAACCGCCACTTCGTTTCATCTGGCTCATATTCCGCCGTCACAGCAAAGGCATCTGGGTTGTTAGCAGACACCAGCTTGTCGAGCGAGGCCAGGAAAAACTGTGCACTATCAATGAACCGCAATTGTCCAAGCGACAGGGAAATATATTTCTCCATATTGTTTGGGATACAGTTGATGTTCCCCTCCACTTTGCCCATGGCATCAAGAGATGGGAGTCATAGCCCTGCAGGTTATGGAACACCACAGTTACGGGCGTTGTTTTAGGGTTCAACCGCAGCTTTAGGTTGCAGGCGTTGTGGGCGGGTCCCCTGTACTTACCTCTCGCGTCATGTGCATGGGGACAGGCTTGGACAGAACTGCTTTGATCTTTTGCTCCTCCTGCTGCATAGCCTGCAAAGAACTTCTCCACAGCATCGCCTCCTCTGTAAAGGACAGGGGTTTGGTCTTACGGTCACACCAAACAACTACTTAACCGTACATAACTGTAAGTTTCACCGTAAGTGCCTCAAAGTCTGCATAGATAACATAGGGGACAAGAAGCTGTTTCTGCCAGTTCTGGAAGAATAAGATGTTTTTTCCTTCTTCGGGCATATCTACTCGGACGGCATTTTGCCCTGTTCCCGCACACTCAGACTTGTGCTCGTTGAGCAGTTTCTCCGTGGTATAACCATGCAAGCATCGTTCACAGAAGAACTTGCGGTGTTCATACAGCAAGCGGTTCAGATCTTTAATCAGAGTGTAATGAAACTTTTCATCCTTCTCTATTAACATGGGGTTTATGCATGTACCAGTCTGTTTACTGATAGGGTGAACGATGATGGTCTTCCCATCCGAACCTAAAACGTTCAAGACCACGTTAGCATGCTTTTCTACCTTCTCAATCTGCGAGATAGGTGTTGGATATTGTACACCTTTACCTTCCAACAGAATTAACAGCCACTTAATGTTGTAGTTTGATGGTCGCTCTGGGTGTATAGCAACCGGGTGCAGAACCGCTAGAATAGACTATTGAAGGCAGAAGTCATCCCAGTTCTTTACGTTTATGATTGCCTTCTTTACCGCCAGCTTTCTCGGCAGTTTCAGGTAGGATCCGCCTTTCAATGGCTGATAGTTGACAATATCGATCCACAGAGTTTTAACTGACTCAGCCAGAACCTCTATTAGTCCACTTCTCCAACCGCTCTTAGATATTAGCATTACTCTGGTCCAGTGCATCGTTAATATCTTCTGAGGAGAGAATCACCTGCTGATTATTACGCAATACAGTGCTGCCATCATCAGTGTGCTCGGAGAATAACTACTTTCGAGGCAAACTGACACTTGATTCCACCTAACTCTTCCAGCTCATCAGCGAAAAATTTATGCATCTTCTGACGAATCCCCTTTAAGAACATCATAAGGTCCGAGCCAAGGCGGTGAGACTCAGCAACGTTCATCACCCATCCACGCAAACAGTTTTTAACATCCCACTTAGTATTCTTGAAGGCAAGACGTTCTGTGGGGACTGTGGACTGGCTTGCGAGGACTGGTCTGCGTCGGGCAGGGACTGGTCTGCACGGTGCGGGGGGAGGGACCACCTCTTGCAGCTTTAGGGCCTTCAACTGTGCCTCCTGCTCTTCCAAGGCTGACTTTGAACGGGTATACGGTAGACACTTCCCAGTCTTTGCCTCCAATTCTTTGCGTACGGCCTTTGCTCTCTCTGCATGAGTCATTTTCGGGCTCAGTGTCTCGGGCCTGGGGGCTCCAGGGCCTAGGGCCTTCAACTATGCCTCCTGCTCTTCCAGGGCTGACTTTGAACAGGCATATGGTGGACGCTTCCCAGCCTTTGCCTCCAATTCTTTGCCTACGGCCTTTGCTCTCTCTGCATGAGTCATTGCATATACCATATGTTTTCCATTAGTCTAAAAGGGTGTTTTTTGATACACGAAGACAACAACTACACAGCGAGTGGACTTTGACCTTGCTTACAGAGGCACAGGATTTCAATTTTTAAACAGTGAGGAATCCCGTTCAGTGGCGCCGGCTGCAGTCTGTTGTGAAGCAATTTTGTTCTTTTGACGAAGACAACTGTGGTTCACTTTATTGAACCGTCAATCCATTCACAATCCTACCTTATTATTTTTATAGCCTTCTGAAAACCCGTACAAAGACGATTAACAACACCATGTTTTATCTTATATCTGTGTGAGTTGCAAAACCTTGCATACAGGGCCTGTTACAAGGTTCTTTCTTTCCGAGTAATATCCACGGGCACTTATTGTCATATACTACCATTGTTATATCTATAGATCTCTAATGTCTTATTGGTAATACCGTCTGGTGGCAACTGGGTATCGGGCAGCACCACAAGCAGCTCCTCCTTTACAAAGCCACGGAGCAGTCCATCCAACAAATAGTAAAGTACAGGCTCACCAGATTTATTAACAGAGCTTCCAATCCGATAAACATTGAGTGACCACACAGGGTCAGTGGCTCGCCGGCGCTGGTCTTGCTCTGCCTCACCAGGCTGGTACAGATAGTGAACACCAACACCAGAGGGAATCTTTTGCTCTTTAAACCCCAGAGGGCTTGTGTGCATCTCGTTTTGCCTTTATATACATCTTTAGGTTTTTTTCCAGTCAAGCAGGTCATCTCATTATTTATCGCAGAGACAACAGCCTGCAGTCGAAAAACCCACTCAGTCGATCGTTTTCCAGTATCCCTTAACTCTACGGCATACTGGTGACAAAAGAGTCGCACAGCCAGTGTCTGGTAAAAACGTTCTACTATAGCCTGATCTCGATGGATATTCACACGGCCCCGCCTGACTGATACTTCATGTTTTGCTAGCAGCTGATTCACTGCTCCCATAAACTCCCGTCTGGGGTCGACCTGAAGTAGTTAAGGCCACCCCAGTGGTCCTCGCTTGTATATCCTCTCGAGTTCACCTGCGACCTCTTTAGCCTCTTTTGTAATCAATGGCTTGGCCGCTTTGTAGCGTGAGGCCACATCAACCACCGTTTGGGCATACTTGTAAGTGCGGCGCTTCACAACGTCATAAGAAAGAAATAAGAGATCGGCTTGGTGAATGTCATTAGGGACAGGGACATCAAACTTTGGCCTGGGAATGTGTTTGGACACTGGCAGGTAGATTTGCCATATAGCTTGCTTTGTAAGCCACCCCTGGCAACTTCCTCAGAAACCCTTGCTTCTGTTGCAAGCTTCTTGATAGCTGTAATGCCTTTCCAGTAGCCCTTAGGACTATAGCAGATCTTTTGCATGAGAAGATCCATATACAGAAAACCCTCGAGTCTCTAAATCACCTACTTAGCAAGCCGGTATGCAACCAGCCCTGTCGCAGCCATATCGAGTATAATGAACGCCACCTCACGCCCTTTTTGACCATCTGAGGGCTTGTAGAAGTCTGAAAGCTGCGGCTCAGAGCCCAGCGGGTCGACGGTTTTATTCGTAATCAGGGAGTACTCACGCATTGCCTCATCCGCAACCCGAAATGTATGCTCGGCATGTCCCTGTCGGCGCATTTGCTTATTGATGAAGTCTAAACGCTCAGTTCTCTTCTTGGCCCTTGCTGCCTGAGCAGATTGAAGCTGCTCGATTGCCGTATCATGGCGTTTACGTTCCGCGTTCACTTGGCTGCCTCGTAACTTAGAGAATAAAAAGTTGCTCCCAGAGAATGCAAGTGCATTAACAAGAGCGCCTCCAACAAGCAGCGTGAGTGTGGCCATTATTTAAGTATATCAACTGGTAATATTCCTTGTTTAATTAGCATATCCTTTGTGGCCATAGTTAGTGATACATCAGCAACAGCCATAGCCAGGTCACGTAGGGTGAAATCAAGACGTGGCACCCCACCGCCCAGAGCCATCTTAGCAAGCTTGGAATAACTTATTAATATACCGGAAACAACTGCACCATGGTACAGAGCGTTGACGAGCATTTTTCCATCAGAAATTTGGTGTTGTCATCTTATTCCACATAAAAAGGATCCTTTAAATGAGCTTTTGGAGGCTTTTGTGCCACAACTTGTTTAAGGTGTGAGGCTACCATCTGGTGCCTGTAGCAATACAATGCGAGTCAAAACACCCCAACAACCAAAGGTGCAGGCCATCTTCCCCACGCACACCTTTCCCGAGGCTTGCTGGTTGATATTGGTTCGACAGGTTCGTCTCTAGCATCTGTAAGCGCGGTCTTAGCCTCTCTGAGCTCTCTCAGAAGCTTATTTTGATTGGCTTTTCGAGCTGCAGCACCCTTTCGTCCTGCCTCAAACCGTTTAGTGTTTTTTGTAGTGGTCACTGACGTTAGCTCCACCGGTGTTGTCTCCCCTTGATTCGTGTTCGTTTCTTCCATGTTTACTTACTAGATTTATTTGTCCAATTGATAGCTCTTAGTAAGCACCTGTTTTAGCGTAGTGAACCACCTGTTATAGTAGAGTTAAGCACCTGTTATAGCGTAGTTAAGCTCATGTTATAGCACGCAAGTGGTGTCTTCCTCTCCCCAGGCCCCTGTTGATTCAGTGCTTGTTTTTCCAAAATGACAGTGCTTAACTGTTGTTAAAGCCGCGGTTAATGGAGCTAAAACATACCATAGCGATGATATAGCTCACAAGTGGCAGTGCTGAGCGCGTGTCCTACTGTAGCACGTTCCTCTTTGGTTGGAATTACATCATTTTCACGCAAGGCGTCTTCAAACGAGTCAGGGTCCTTGGTGTGAAAGAGCACCATCCAGTGAGTCTGCTCACGTAAGTCCTTCAGCACAGAGTTGTACTTTTGGAATGGCGGCCGCTAAAGGCCAGTTTGGATGACATGTCTTTCTTGTTAGTAAGGGCCTTTGTAGCCGAACAGTCATCAATAATGTAGAGGGTAGGTCCGCCCTTGAAGCAGTGGTAGAAAGCCCTCAGGTGGTCATGGAGCCGCTCCCCTTGATCAACGACGTAGACCTCTAAATCATCCCACACCCATGACCGCGTCTAATAGGTCTCGTTGAAACGTATGGTAGGGCAGAGGATTACAATATGGTCGAAGGCACCGAAGAAGGGCCCTTCAAGTAGGTCGAGGATGAATGTGGCTTTCCCACATCCTGTCTGCCCACAAACAATTGCCGAACAGGGACCATTGCCCTCGTGTCATATGTATTGTTATAGGGGTCATAGGCATGATCCTGAGGTAGAGGCGCTTGTAGTTCTGCCAATAGGCGACGCACTGTGTAATGAAGGTGAACGGTGTAGAGAGCTTTCACAAGTCGAATCCCAGCCTCGATGTGGTCGTGGGATTACACCCTGCAGCCGGCTGTTGCTCACCACACTGCAAAGTTTAACTGGTTCTGCCAAAACTGCATTGGATTTGTTGACCAGTCTTTTACTACTTTGTCTGCTGTTTCTGGCGGCACCTTATAATAACTGAATAGATCAGGAAACTTTGCTGTGAATGTACCGCCATTGTGAACAACTTGAATGGTTTGTCGGGTTAGTTTATTTCCGGCACCATATGGGGCTGGTTACACCACTCCTGTTTTATATGTAGCTTTTCTATTGAAACTAAAGGCTTGTTTATTCCTAATGCTATGTATCACACTCGGTCTAATGTTCAAAGCAGCGATGCTGTGTCCCTGCAAAATCCTACTGACAATGGTGCAGGTGATCTATACGTAGGTGTTAGGTCAATCACGTATACTGTGGGTTGGTATAACATTGAATCAGATGTGCCCCTTCGATGGCTGCCAGATGGTTCTGGCCCAGAGAGTTAAATCATTTCAGTCTCCAACCTGGCCTCTGGAGCTTCAAGCGTATACAGGAGAAAATTGAATCTATAAGTCAGGATACTTTAGGTCGTAGGTTGGGGGCTGATGATTCAACTGGGATTGTTACCCTCTCAATTCCTCCTTCTGGGTCTTTACGATGTGACGGTGTGTTAAAAATATTAGGTCTTGATGCCGGTCTGGGTGGAGGATGGATTCCTTCAGGTGTTCACAAAGACGTCCGCTAACTTTAGCATCTTAACCCACTTGATGTCCACCTCAATCAAGTCAGTACCACGCACAACATGCACAAGTCGGCACAAAAGCTTTGCGCTCGATGGGATGCTGCTTATTGCTATTATCACGGCTCCTCGCAGTATAAATATTGAGTTACTCATTATGGAAGCCAATAAATGCAAATAAACGTGTGATGTACCGTATTCATTATGATTTATTCCGTCATGAAACACTGTGCGCACAGTAATCCTTAGCACGCATGCCAATGCCGCCTAAATCTGAAATACAATTACATCGCCTTTTTTGCCATTCTGTATTATTTCTGTAAGTTCATTGTATACGTGGTAATAAGCGCAAACCAACTGCCTCCACAAAATAGCAAACTGTCATTACTGTTACAGGGAAAAAGACGATGCTTTTGTCACCTTGGTTCGCGCTGCGAGATCTGTTAGGTGGAGATAAATGGAAGAGCATCTTACGTCTATCAGCACAACATTGTAAAAGTGCGCATGATCTGCAATTATTTTTATGATGGATATATTTTTAACAAAGTCGTTAAAAGTTTACAATTACCACTTTACCGATGACAATGACTTACGTCTGAGGTCAAAGTCAATGGCGTAACTCATTTTTATGGCCCATTATACCTCACCTTGTCTAACATATCAGAATATATGTGAGCTAAATGCAAACAGTGTCATCCATATTCACTGTACCACCTTAGGAAGGTTATTGCTCTCATTTACAGGCCAGTTGACGTCTCCAGCGCTTCGGTCCATACATAATCAAATAACAGTCAGTTTAAAGCTTCTTCAGAAGCATCTACAATTACTATAACCCAAGAATTCAATTTTGATCTTTATAACTCCATATTTGACCGAGACATTACTGGATGACCCGATCGAGTCATACCGTACCAACTTTATGATATGCTTGTCACATTGTCTGTTTGTGATACCTGGGCCAACAAATTCGTGTATTAGAATTGAGATGATAACGTGGGGCTCAGTAACAGACTAAATAAATATAATGAAGATATGTAGCATTTATAGTATGTTTAAATAGCGTCATTACTACAACTATTGTCTATTTAAGGTGTTGTCATGCTGATCGGAAAGTGCTAGAAGCAATAGAGGAAGACGTGTTTATATTACGCGGGCTGTTTGAAAATTTATCAAGTTAGTAGGGTAAAGAACTGGGAACCGAACAAGTATCAGCCGGAGGCCGAGACAAAAGATGCATCAAAACGCTATTCAGCGTCTACAAAATCAATAAAATACACTCTTAAAATGGATAAGAATACTAATTTCGGAAGCAAGCCATTTGACTGTGACACTCTTTATCTTGATAATCGTTAATAATATCCAAGTTACCAGCATCAATCGACGGCAGGTTTGTAGGTTAGCGCTCAGCCGCTGATTGTGAACAGGCTTGTGATCTATTTAACTGTTGGGGCGATCTTGCATGTGAAGTGATTACTTTCAAAGGCGAAAAGCAAGATCTTTTGAAGATGCAATACTTGAAGATGCAATAATGATGGTTGCACAACTTGAATAGGTATATACGCCATGCTTTTTTGCTAAGTTTGCTTTTTCTTTCCTGTGTCATTGATTTTCTTAATACCAGGCGAGTGATCTTATGCTTCATTTCAATTTCTCTCCGTATGTGTTAGGGAATATATCACATGAGATGAAACATTTTGATTATTCCCATTAAGATCGCTTTGTAACGTCTACAGGAGTTTTCTGTTATTCGTTTGCATGTGTGTACCATTTATGTTACGTTTATATGAATGTTGTGCTTGTATGCGATCGGTTCTTTTAATCAATCAACTCTTTAATGTACTAATTTACCTTTCATTAAGCAATCACCAATGACATATATTGGCTGTAAGAAGTCAACATGATCGAAGATATAAAGCAAGAATAATATTCAAAACGAACACTCGACAGAATGAATAATTAGCAACACTAGTGAGAGAGCTAGAACCGTGGTTCTCGTTTGCTGCCTGTGCGGTTAAATGTGGGTGGCATTAGGCTCATTTATATTCACCTAACACCTGCCTCAACTCAATATGCATCAAGCACCCCTCGAGTAAAACAAGGCGGGACGACGATGAATATCATCAACATTCAATTCACTAACTGCTGAAGGTTCACCGGTTGATTGTTTTTCTCCCCAATGCGTTCTGTTTCACCATTCAGTAAGGTTATTTTCTATAACCAATTAGCATGATTAAGGTTACATTCATTTACTCTGCCATCATGTGGATTACCTTCCATTATAAGGCTTTAGTTGGTGACCTTAGCCATTGACATTGCAAGTAATGAAACAATAATGCAACATGCACATCAAAGAACGTTCGAATATTCATTTTTGTTCTGCTTTTGCTTTCATTAAAATAAACATTAAAATTATTGAAACGTGACGGCTATTTGGTTATCTTATAGATGTAGGCACCAACTGCTTGACTACATTACTCAATTATCTCTTATCATATCATCCAGATACCGTCTTACGACGCGCAACACAAATTGATTGGTTCAGCTGTATATCCTACGGTTGCCTTGTTCCTCATGCTCACAATATTGGTCCACAAAGATATTGTGGCGAATGGAGTTAGGTGTCATGTGGCTCCAGGATCCCTCCTGAATGTCCAGATTTAAGACGACGAAAGCTGCTACTCTTTAATTTCTACCAATTGTTTTGGTAGTACAATAAACCCATTATTATGCATTACAAGCTTCTTTTAGTTATGAACAGTTATTGGCGCGCAATCTGATTGAATGAAAATGGTACTTGAGGCCGCATCGTGTGAGTGAGTGAATGTATATTGTGTGCAAATCAAACCCTATATTCCTTAACACGTTCAGTGCTACTGGCAAGGTCACAAAAAATAAGTGACATTTATGTCAACGCACTTTCGTTACACCAGATACGGAATTATACCTGTAACACGTGGTACGTGGCGGGCAATGTCCCAGTCGTCAGTGATCATGTTTTTTTGCTGATAGTGTTCAGCCCAAACAACTCTTGTTGTTCACATTGACAGTTCAGTGATGAAATGCATCACAAACTCTTTGGTCGAGTTGCGTAAATCGCTAGCCATGTTAAAGCATTTGTAGCTACAGGGAAACCAATCTATATCGAAATGGACGCATAAAAAAGACTACTGGACGAAGCTTAGTTAATAACATACACACATATAAAGGGACATCTGATGTCTCTGAAGGCTTATTTGTAGCAACACTAGACATTTAGCTCTGGTGAGAACAAAATGAGTTTAGACACTTTCCATCCATTACAAGTTTACACAAAGTTTGATTATTCCGAAATATCGAAAGGGACAAAGTGGGAAATCAACTCAGCCGAATTGCTATTACCACGCACTCCATTGTAGCTCGCGAGTGTGCAACAGACAGGCTTATGCGCTTCAGCCACATACTGACACTTTGGTTCAAAGGTAAGTTCCAGTGAGCATGCACAAGCTGTAGGTTACCATACCAGTACAAAATTGATCACGAAATTCGCGTTTTTATTTATCAAGTGAATGTATACAGGGCCCCGGTAACGTAAATAACATTGCCGAAAAGACCATTTGATCGCTAATATCCAAGGTGAATTTAAAAAACTGATAATGGACCTTCACCGCTTTCGGAGAGGGCCGCATTCACCAGCATTTGTTCACAACGATATCTTCCAATAACAATGCAATCATCGTTGCAAGACCTTAGCAATTTACGGCAAAAATCATGTAGTGCTTACAAGCCCAGCCTCTGTGACCAAAAGTTTTGTAATAATCTTAATATAAAAAACCCACTTTGTCCTGAAATTCAAAAATATATTAATGTGTGATTACCGTATTTTTTTATTTAAGCCCTTTAGCTACAAAAGTTATCTATGATGATAACAGTAATGAGTAATTTTGCGGTTATCACTCTGATAAATCGTGGCATGCAATAGATGAATCGAGGTAATTGCATGTAAAAACGTTGTAACAGCATCAGATTATAATCGGATTATGTAACCAAACCGTTAACATCATAACACTGAATCTGCAGCTCAAACCATACTTAGCTATGAAAAGGGGTATATAAACATTGACAGGAACTTAATATGCACATGCTGTCAAAAACAACTCGATTTGTTATTATATCGACCTCAGTTAATGCATAAATGATTGAATGCGTTTATATCATATTATCAGCCCTATTGCTAATTTTAGTAATAATTAAATTAGCGCGGCTTGAATCGACCACGGTATATATAAGCACATGCTTTGCATATCATTTGTTTCAAAACATTAGAAATGCATTAACTGCATGGTGTTTCCCTGTATTTCCACGTGCAGCACGCTTGCATATTTGTTATAACACAATGCAAAACAAAGCAACAGGATAAAGTAGCGCAAGGTGTATTTTATTCATAAGCCTCACTTAACCCCGTTTTCATTGCTGAAATACGATTGCCAAGAACAGCACTTGTCGAAATTGGTTGGGGTGCGGTTAGTCCAGGTCTAATTCTTTTGAACCCTTGTAATGCGTCCCATATAGAAGCGGACCACGAGTACAGTCTGGTGTCGTTTACCATTGACCATCCTCGTTCAAGGACCCAATCACTGAGGCGGAAGCCGTGCTTCTATGGTAAATCCTCAACGAACTATTTACTGCAAATGAGTTCCACGATGATCCACTGGCTGAACCATGACTTATGATATATTAGATGTTGATGAATTTACCCCGCAGTTGCTGTTATATCACTCCAACTGATTCTCGTCATGCAAATTGACGTTAATGAAATGGTTTTGGCAGCTGAGGGAACAGATAACTCAAGTGACAGTGATGAATCACAGACTGAAGTGAAACACCCAATCACTGCTGTCCATGAAACTTGCTCTCACTTGGCATTCTGGGTGCAGGAAAGTGTTTCGGTGAGAGTCACAAGGCTACTTTTATATTTAATGAAATGCATTAGCAGGGATTACTTCTGTTGTATATATCCATATGTCTTTTCATGGTCAATTTGTAAATATTGACATCCTTTAAGGCTATGTTGAATGAAATTCGTAGTTTACATATTGTACTGATAACATAGATGGCTGACAAGTCACTACGGAGGTTATTTAGCCAGTCAATTAAGAAATATTTCAGAGGTAACCAAGTTTCTCTTAGCCCATTTCAGCACTTCATAGGGACACAGTGCAACTTGCTGACCGAAACTGTCACCAGGGGAACCCAATACGAGCTTCACGCGGAATCTGTTGAACTAGTGGACAGCGATGATGAGATGAAAACTTACCCTAACTATGACTTCACTGATGATGCCGAGATAGACACAGAAATAATGTTTGAGGCAGTGCAAGGAAAAGATTGTTTTGTTTGTAGTGTGAGGAAAACAATGGTTTGTTTATCCTCATAGGATTTTATTGGATGGAAAAAATTATGGCTGACAGAATGCTTAAGTTGGGGATTTATTCTAGTTATTCACATTGGTGCTTATCTGGAGGAAGGCCCTGGTCATAATCAAAGATATTTCATTGTGTATGAGACCTGGTGGCGCACCTGCTGCTCTCATGCTTCCTGTGCTTAGGCACTTGCTAAGTCATTATCAAGCAGATACGGCGGTCGGGTTTGCTTGTTGTGAACAAATCTGCGTGAATAGAACAGCAGTATGTGGAAGAGCCAACCTTTTAAAGGAGCTATGCCTGCAGGGACATCATAAATGGCCTCAGGGATTTTGTAAGTGGCAGTAGCTCAGTAAAATCATTGAACATGTTCGGCATGTTTATATCCCAACTTTATATATTTCAACATTCCATCTAATTTAGTGAAGTTACCTTGTTCCAGCTACAAGATGACTATGGCGGTGCAATCAGACCTCACTGACAACGGCTGGCCGCTTTCTATGGGAGGTGATGCCAGATGTTGTTCTCCATGCCACACTACTCAGTATGGCAGTTACACCCTGATTGACCTCAATTCGTCAAAAGTTCTAGACATGCAACTTGCTCAGGTATAAAAGTTACGATTTATGACTGGTATATGGTGGATTCAATAATGTCTTTTGCACTATCAATTGCCTGTTAATTTCTTCACAGCAACTAAGCTTACAAATGCTAATGCAATTGAGTGAACTGGGCTGAAGTTAGCCTTGAAATCCCTGTCTGTTAATGGCTTGACCATAGAATCCATCACCACTGACAGACATTTGGGGGTGAAAAGTAGATGATGGAAGAGAAACCTTCAGTCCAACACTGGTTCGATGTGTGTCTTGTTGCCAAAGGTTAGTTTCTTTATGTGACTTTAACTAACACAACGTTCCGTGTAACAATTCAAAGGATATTAAACATGTAAGCATACCAAATTGATATGTTTTCATTAACGACATGCACGCACGTATTCGTAAATAAAGGGATCAAAAAGAAAATACCGGCCAAGGGGAAAAGTGAGTGGGCCAGAAGAATTTCCAATCCGGTTTACTGGTGGGCTGGCTCAAGCGATTGATATGAGGATCTGATCAGAGCAAAGTGGCTCTCTGTGACTAGGTGCGTCGTCAATGAGCATGTAGGGCATGAAAGCTGAATGTGAGCATGCACTAGGACAGAAATGGGTACTGAAGGGTTGGTATTAGTTTTGAATCATATAGCAGTTTTTATAGAAATATTCACCATCTTTAACTTACAGAATGCGTTATTTTATTAGGTAACTTAAACAAATGATTATTTTTTTTACCAGTTAACATGGTTAAATAAAGCTTGGGAAGAGTATTCTATACTCACCATTCGTCGAGATCTTTTGTGGATTCTGCATCTGAAGCGGTCAGAGCTCCCTGTTTCAATTTCCGAGGCTGACTTAGATGATTAAACTTACGCCCGTATTGGCTCAAATAAATTGCCATGGATACAATTTGCGCAATTGTAATCCAATGAGGCCTCGTTATCTTCATCAGAAGAGGACATGGATTCATGTAATACGGTGTGAGCCTAAAACCAAAATATCGCTTTTCACTCTAGCTGATGTCGAATTTTCTTGGAAGCCGAGAAGCATGTATGACGTCACGCAACCTACCCAAAGCAGCCAACTAAGGCAAAATGGCATCGAGAACAAGTATTTTCTGCCGAATGGGACCATATTGGTGCATTTTTAGCGCTCAGCGTGTCGGTGCAATGAATTATGGGCTTCAGTTGGTATTTGAGTTATTAATCCCCATTTTGAAACAATTAATAAAGAAACGGTGGAAATCCTTCTTTGTGACATTAAACAAAATAAAGGTCCGAAAGAAAAATTATTTTTGCGCATTTGTGCAGCAATCGTTCATCCGCGTCCTTTCTGACATCACGCGGCTTTGGCCAATGCTTGTAAAAATTTGTTGACCTAACAGGCACATTCGAATCATATATGCCATGTAATGTTTCACTCCAGCAGGTTTGTGGCTAATTATTAATGATTGCCGCTTTCCTTTCTAGGCCTACCTTATAAACCATGCTTGCCATGAAGCCGTGCAAATTATCAAGGTCATCTTTAGCATACAACAGTCTGTAGATTGTCAATAGAATTTTTTTTACTAGAAGCAGCGATTGGGGAATTTGATTCGAGATAATCTGATTCAAAGATCACAATACCAGTTTATGGTATAACGGCACTGCTCGGAGGAGTGCGTGTATTTGTTGAAAGCTGCATCTTCTTCCTATGTATGTAGAAACGTCCCTATCAGCCGTTTTGCTAGGTAAACCGTAAATGAGTGAATGAGCCCAAATAGGTGGTTCAATTCCATTGACAGGTTTAGGTGTATAACTGTTAGTCGAATTTGCACACAACAGCAGCCTTGCTATTGATGTGCCTAACACGACAAGGTGCTGATGTTTACTGAAAAACCTGATATGTCTATTTAAGTAGAACGCCGTTGTAAATCAGGAGCGGCGCGCACACTATATCTATATTCCCTTGTTGTCTCTCAAACTGGAATGCTTTTGGTCAAACGATCAATTACGTTAGTTCATTTAACAATAATGGTATTATCCATTGAGGCAGGAGGATATTGGGGGGCGAACAAGATTACTGAATTTATCTATCAAAGTGTACTTATTCAATGCGTACTTAAACATATACGTCGCTTCATGATAATTTTTGAAACGCTGCTACTTTACATATGCATTGAGATTACGAAGATGTGCGTACGACTAATATTACTTTTTACATGCTCCCTACTGCTTGGTTGTTTGCATCATTGGAATGTCTTAGCTGCAAAGAGGGCGGCTTTAAGTGCACATGATTATGGGCTATGTGTGAGTTGTGCATGACGTTCATTGAATATAATACTATAATCTGAGTTATATTAAATGCTTCTCTTCTACAGACACCGATAAAGTACCGATGTATACAAATATTCGGCTGAAGTAACTAGTGCGAATGACAGTTCTTGTGAAAAGCAGGCAGCTACGGGTAAGTTGAATTACCCGAGCGATTTATCATGCATCATCTCCCTACAAATTATTTAATTGAACTCATTAATGGAATACCTGTATATTCGGCATACTCGGCGAATATCAGAACAGAGGCAATGGTCAATATTTCTTTTGCTTGTTATTTATATCGGTATTGTATAAGCGATGCAATGTTCCATCACTATAAAGCTAGTGAAAGAGAGGCTGTTTGCAACTTCCTTACGGTTGCATATTTCATTATGGCGGCGTGATTAGCTGTTCATGAGCGCAGTAGTCTACGTAGCTCTAGTGTCAGGCAGCAAACAGCGTGCATCATGGTATTCAGACACATGTACTGAAATTATATTACTTTTTAGACCTCGACTTTCGCCTGATTATCACAGCTTTTTATAAAATGTCTTCAAAATATTTGTTTTGTCGCCTTTTAAGGTGACTCTCAATATCATTTAATACTAGTCTATGTAAGCGACGTTTGCCGTTTAGAGAAGTAAGTGCTAATTGTGTGAAAATAGTACCAAGCACTCACCCCATGAGGCAAGCTGTGCAAACATTCGCCGTAGCTTGTCATTTATATTGAATGCAAAATATCACCAGAGAGCAAAACAAATGCTAGCGGTATTCTAATGTGCCTTTGCAATCACCTGCGGTAATCATTGATACGAGTAGAAGCTTAGTGTTCAAAGCATAACCCCTCGTCTGGCAGGGGTCTTAGACGGTATGAGAATATCCATCACTTTTCCACAAACGGTGCTGGCCTAATTGCATAGCATATCTAGCAAACGCATACAATGGCACAATTATCATTCATGTCCATTGCCATGAATGTTGGCGACACATTCCTGGTGATGCAGTGTAAACCTTTGCACTCATTATTAGTGATAATATAACTCACGTCGTATAAGGTTGTATTTAGATATATGTGGTAGATCTGCTCTTCAGCAATACCGATTTAGACACTGTTAGCTTCAGTCTCGGAGGCGCTATTACTGCCAATCTGCCAGATAATAGTTGTTTCTCGCATGTTCGTTGTTCAGATGCATAAATGATAACAGTCACAGGTCCCGAACTTGAATCTAGACTGTGCTCCATTCCGCCATGATAGCCTTGGTCTCACTGTGCACTTGACCGGCCTTCATGCTGCTCTATTTGGTGCGGTACTCAATTCATGGCGCTTCCTATTCATAGGCTTTGTGGGGATCAATTAGTTTTCGCTCTTGTGTAGTTCCTGCGATGTAATCCTTGTAGCCAAAATATAGACTGTGTTCGGTTTGTATCACTTAAACTATCTCACTTATTCACTCTCGAAACATGCCATGTTAGGTTTATTCGTCATTGTGAAGCCAAGAGGCTTAGCAAATCTAGTAGTGCCGATATATCACGATCGTAGGGTTCATTAGAAATGATTCTGGTTTTGCCCACGTGCCATGTTATTCCATGCCTAGTTGCAAGAACATTTGCAAATGAAGTAAAACGAAAGCTGCGTACTGCTTACGACACGCTCAGAGTGTATTATTGGATCGATAGAGAGCCTCAAGCGCTCAGTTGTTATTTCCTACTTCACGTTTTAACTTCAATATGCCACTCCTTACGGAGGTACGATTCGTAACCTATTATTGGAGTGGGTCTAGTTATTCACCTACACGGGCTTACATGGCTGACATGTTTGAAAATGAACAATTCATAAGTCAACATAATAACTTACATAAGTAAATCAGTTATAAGATTTATAATGCTATTTGACCATAGCTGATTACAGTTATTTTAGCAGATGCGGCCCGTGTTGAAGAACTTCTAAAGTCGTCCTTGGAATACCAGTTGTGCACAGTCTAAACATCTAATCATGATCCCTGGAGGATAGCTAATGAACTAGTCTGATCCGCTTACATTGGACCTTGCACCATTGTTTTGAAGAGGTCATTATGTAGACCAGCATGGAAGTTTTTGAGATAGAGTCAACATCAAACCGCAATTCATCACCTGGAGAAGGGATATCCCATGCAGTTTAATGTCCGATTACAGCAGAAAAATGATGAATTACAGGCTTACAAAGAAAATTATTCTCGCCTGAACGAGACGAATGTGGAGATGAGGGAAGTCATATGATTTGAGGTACATGTACAGCCGAATCACAGCAGTGTGGACACGATGTATACAATGGGTATTAATGGATTTTATAATTTACCAAAGCTGCCTGAGGTTAGCGGAAACGTTAGTCACTTCAGTAAAATATGTGTAGGCTTATCATGCTACAAAATCATGGGCATTAAGGAAGGTATGATACTACTGTGAAAGAGCCATGCAACCAGGAGCATTACATTTGAAGTAGCAACATTGAATGCCAAATGTGCTGCTCGCCTTGTAATGCAGTACATGTGTGGTCCTATTGATAGTGACAAAGCACATGACGGTTGTAGATGTCATGCAGTCTCATCATCCGCCCCACTGTCACCAGTGACCTTCTTCTCATACAAGAACATCATCTGTTACTCATGTTAACAACTGCTTTATGACTAGCGCTCGACACTGGGGAATCCGTAAACTAGATATCTTATGAGCAGCCATCCCAGTTTATTTACATTCACGTGAATTTAGATTGAAAAACAAGTTGGTCTGGGACACAATCTGACCCAACACTTTTATGACACTACTCGATCAGTTATGACACGTAAACCGGTTATTTCCGCCTATACAAAACTTTTTTGGAGAAAAATACAATTTTTGATTTGCAAATTGCACAAGGTTTTTTGGCGGTTGATCATTAGAAAAGTCGATGCCCTACTGCAACACTATCTTATAATCATGCAATGATGAGGAAATAGATCAAACAGCGTCCTGTTGCATTGGTTGTAGGTCCCTTACGTCGAGATTCCAACAAGATATACCCATATATTTTCGATTAAACATCAAACTCAATTTCACAAGTAAATTGCTTTCTCTTGCGATGCACAAGTGAATGCTGTCTGCACAAGGCGCCCACCGAACATTGCGTCAAATGAAGTGATGTAACGAGCGGTTGTCCGATAACATTCTGATGTTACAAGTCACTAATATATTACCTGTCATCGCTTTTTCACCTTATCTTATGACGCGACAATGCAATGCTTATTCTTGGAAATTACATCTTCTATGACTATATGATATCAGGATAGCTGAAGATTGTGCTGTCAATTGCTCTTCCTTCCATCCATATTCAGATATATGCTTCGATAGTCGCAAAATAAAGGATTGCTCTGAGTTTAATATTCTATGTACACAAAAGTACACAAACGATGGACGAATCATAATCTGAAGCTGGTAAAATTCGTTGGCGTTGCTGCTGCCGATATGCACTACCTGTCAATTGCATATACTCGTCCGGGATAATTTAGTCGACTGAGATTGCATTGATGACTAGCAGATATACAGCGAAAAGTATAACCATAAAACACAGATCACCAAGAAGATCCTGACTAGCTTATGTCAAAAACCATGCGGCGCTTTATTGATGTCATGCGTTAACATGAAGTTCAACACCGCAACTGCTTGTTTTGTAGCACGGGGAAGAATATCGGTAGGGTTTCTGGAACTGCAAGCATGCACGCGGAACTGTAAATAGCTACCACAATAACGTCATCCTAGCCAATCCGGCTTGCTGATATTTTATCTAGAGGGCGAACGCATAGACAAAAAAAGAGACACAAATGTCTGTGAAAAGAGAGAAAAATGATATTCACTTCGTGAGTTGATAACCTCTATGGGGACACCCTGACAATCATCTTCACGATATGCGATCTTGGTAAGTGCATATCAATTTCATGTGAACTTTCTGTGTCGAATTTGTACGTTTGACCTCTGGTGTTCCGATCGCCTTACTAAGAGAAAATACTTGATGGCGACTGTGTTCACAAAGACTGATTAGCAAGGGTGTGTTTCCCTGGGAGTAGAAGATAAATCTTCCCTGGTTGTTTTAGGAGCAATACAATTCACTGATTTATTTACTGATGAAGATTTATAACTGGCTTATCTCTGCGGAGAGCTCATGTGCATCAACGTTATTCGTTAGGATACGCTCAACTCCATTCGTTACTGTTCCCAGGGGGATTCTACTCATACTGATAAGCGACCGCAATGGCATATAAAATGGACGATTTGCTACTACTGTTGCGTACGAATGAATGCTTCATATAGGTAGCTATCACTTCAACAGGCATGCTTAAAGCTCCGCAGACAAGTATTGTTTTATGTATGAAGCTTGCGGTGATGACGCCCAGCCTCACTGAAGAAACAAGGGACCGAAATGGATATACTTAGTAGGGCTCTAGGGGATGAATTGGCCTCGGGGAGAGGGAGGTCATGGCAAGTCAAGTTACACTTGTTTCATGCCATTGCCGGAAATCATTAGCACATGCGGCCTAGCTCTTTATGATGATCGGTTCTGTACGAATTCCAAATCCCTCGTCGCCCCTAACACTACGAAGCTCTTCGGGAAATAATAATTGTTTTTTATTGTAGGAGTAAAATATTGCCGAATGATGCTGGAGACAGCGACATTATAGGGAAAGAACGAGCAATCGAAGTGTCAGGCTGAAATTGCACACATAAAAGAAATACCTTGCACAATCCGTATGTTTATGAAGTCGGCAAAGTTGGTGACCATTGACTAAGACAGCAAATCTCTTTTTGAACAAATGATAAAGCAGTTGATGTAAATTCAAAGACAAACTGGGTATAATGGTCAGTAATACTTGGTTAGTATCTTTCCCACTTGATGAGTGATATACCCCGGATATATTGCGTGCGACGTAGGAACACTTGTCATGCTGTCGATACGAGGGCCAACTCGCGAAACTGCTTCAAGCGTATAACCTTCCTAGTTTGCACAAAAGCAACGCACCGTGTATGAATCGTTTGAATGATGCATAGACGCACCTAAGTGAGCGACACGTTGGCTCTAAGCATTTGTCCCAATCATGACAGACGGTTAGCATTTAGAAGTGTTACCATGGCTTTAAAAACACTGTCTTACAAATTTCTTGGGTTGCAAATATTGCACTGCAAACGTATTATGCTGACATTCTATATGAGCTCTGCTATTGGGGAGGCGACTTTTTGCCATGACGCCGAACCATGTGAGGTGGGGCACGTAGCTTCGGTTATGTTGGCAAGTTAATATCGGTGATGGAGGTCCAACAGAATATGCCCGTAATAGAGATTCAGACCATGCTTCTATGAGCACATATATCATTCTCGCTTGTTTACCTGCAGTGTGTAAATGTAAACATCGTGGGTAATCAACAACCATGCTTTACTTTATGTTTATTTGAGTTGTAGCATTAAATCAGAGGAATAAGCGAAATATAATTCCATTCCTTTATTGATTAACAAGTAAGTATCCCGGGGAATTATTGCAGCGTTGGGTTTCTACCGGAAATAATAGGACATCATATACCTAACGCCGAAAATCCAAGAGCGCAAGCAAAATAGAAATTAATCGGCAGTTTTATAATCGACGCGCAATAGTTTGTTTATATATCAAACATTGCAATCCTGACACCTACCTGATGTATGTTGATGGTCCAGGTCACCTATCATCTAGCCTGTATACCGGCTCCTACATCTAGGGTTTGTAAGCAAAATGTGTCGTACGTATATTGTAATTGGTAGAGGTTGTTGCCCAGACAAGCTGTGAAGAACATCTGCTTTATTTAGATAAACTGCAGTTTAACTGTATATTATGCGATAAAACTGGGTCTCAATGGTACATGCTAACATATATTTCCACAATTGCTATAAACATCGGCGCAAGTAGTTACCAATATGTGATAAATAATAAAATTTGCGTTATTCAATTGAAAAGATCGCTTGATTTCGCAAGAATCATCAAACGTATCATTCATGCCAGCGATTGCAAAATATAAAAGAAAAATGCGTTACTGTGTAAGCGTGCTTACTAACGTAAACAAACTAACCTAGAATTGATACAAATGTGTCCATTTGAAGGTATCAATTTAGAGTGAGTATGTTCCCTATAATGTCTTGAGTAACTGAATTGAGAAAATGCTTGGTTATGAATGGTTTGTCGTTTCAAATAAAATAGTTTCTGTCGGGTATTAAGGGCGAAACCTGCCACTGCTCATACCACCAAATTGCAGCTAACACAGAGATGTTGGATCGTTTGGTTTTCAACTTGCAGAACGTCAACGAATGTAAACACAGGGTGTAAATACTGGCTAGAATTGTAGCCGAAAGAAACCCAACATCTCATAGAGGCAAGCATTGCGAGACTTTAACGCTGGTCACTTCAGTGAAATAAGCGTAGGCGTATAATGCTACAGAAGAGCGGACATAAGGGAAAGTATGTTACCTTTGTAAACGAGACATCGAAGCTAGAGCATTGCATTCCAAGGCCCGACATATCTGCCGTGCAGGTTTCCATGTATTGTAGTGTTCCTGTGATCACTTTGGCAGTAATAAGCAGCTGTCGTTTGATGACATAATGCTGTCTTGTCATCCGCCTTGATATCAGTCACAGTGTGGTACTGGGGCTTATTCCTCAGATGAAATCATCATCTGTGGCTCATGTAAGCAACTGTTTTCTAGGCTTGAGGTGGTCGTGATGCATGCTTGACGTATCACTTAGTTACCGAAGAGCTGTGTATGCCATCTTGTGCCTACACCTAAACCAATGCATTTGATCTTTATATACTGATTCTATGTGTGATCTTCTGTGTCGTATTAAACTTATGGTGGAGCATATCTCTTTTCCCGATTCTCAGGTTGACCACTGCATTTGGCAGCGTCTATCAGGTGTCCTGCTATAACAGATAACTTTCATGTACCACTGGCTTTTGGATAAAACCATTCCACAAGATTACCTAGCGCCTCCTTAGCGGGTCTGCCGCTTAGCAAATTGAGTTGATGAAGTTCCTAGCAACGCAGTTCATGAAATCATCCAGCTATTTATTTCACCATCTCGCCGAGTATCGTACATTGAGAAATATCCCACTTGACGTATTACAACTAGCGCCCGGATAACACGACACTGATCGGGCGGTGAACTTACTTCCTGTATGTGCAGCCGTTCCATTTGTTTTTCCACACAAGAAGGCCTCATTTTGGGCACATCCAAGTCACTTAAGTGTATTTATATTGAAGACAAAACACTTTGCCTAAACGCTTCCATGACGTTACTGGGTGAGTTAATACGCGTAGTCCACTTGGTTATGACAAACCATGTTGCTTTGAAAGGGCAATTTATAATTTGCAGATGGCGCAAGCTGCATAGACAATTGATCAAGTGAAAGGCAGTTGTCGTATCATGGACCAAGTCTAATCATCTGGCAGAGATGACAAAAAGGACATAGCAGCTATTATAGTGGCTGCAGATCTCATACGTCTAGAACCCAACCAGATGGCTCTATTAATAACTACTCAGCTATTATCGATCCTCTTACCAGGGCATCATCTAGAAACATTAATCCCCATCCCTCGAGTAAACAGTTATCTCTTGCGATATACAAGATAACATCAACTTTACAAGGTGCCCACCGAACATTGTGTCAGATGCAGTTATCTGACAAGCGGTGTTCACATAACATTCTGCTCTTGCCAGTTACGTATGTGCTAAGTAGCAACGCTTGTTAATCTCATCCCCTGAAACAACCTCGCTCCTCTCAGGACTATGCAATCAACTGTTATATATAAACATACATATACACATATATTTATATGTATACATATTTATATATATATATGTATATGTATATATATATTTATATATATATATATATATATATATATATATATATATAAATATATATACATATATATATACATATATATATATATATATATATATATATTTATTATATTATTTCTATATATATATATATATATGTATATATAACAATATTTATATATACATATGTATATATATATATATATATATATATATATATATATATATATATGTATATATAACAATATTTATATATACCTATATATATATATATATATATATCAATATATATACATATATATATGTATATATATATAGATATATGCATGAGCATGAGCATGGTACACTTGCATGCAAACAATGAGGGAATAATGTAAAGTCGGGTGAAGCTTATCACACTCACTCGTTGATAATTGATAAAAGCACTGCCTCTAAATTAGGCCCACATTGTATTTGCGTCCTATTGCGGGTTATTCTCGGTTGATCAATATTAATGAGGTGGCTGCTCGCGATAATATGCTTCAACACCCGCTGAAAAACTGTGGCTTGAATTTGTATTGCAACCTGCCTTAGGGGTAATATGAAAATTACTCCGAACTTTCCGGCTGAATAGAGTGAGTTAAATGGTATAGGAAATTGTATTGAACCGGTCTGGCACGATACAAATATAGGATTTTGATATAAATATGAACAGCGCGGCTCATGCTAGACGCCGGGCATATTCACCGACAGAATTGATTATCACTAATATCATCGCGGTCAGAACTGACAGAACTCTTGTTGAACGGGACATAATCCTGCTGCATGATATTGGCGACAGAGGAGAATAACTGAAATGTTTGATTGTGTAACATTGTCTTTTTACTTTTTGCGTCATCATACAGAAATGTCTAACCATCCGATCAGAATTTATTTGAACAAATTAGAGAAAGTGCTATCCGACCAAATCTATATAACAACAATTGAATATGTTTTGTTCAGCGACATATGCTCGTAATTGACTGTTCGGGTTTCCGCGCAGTGCCTGTAATGATGCACTAACGGTTTTACTGGAACTGCGTCCAAATGGATGCGCGCCGTGAAACTATACTAACTCAGTGATGAACGACTCACACCATGTATACAACTTGTCAGGAGAACAACACATACTGATTGTGCCTCGGCGATTGTTTTGCCCGGTATGCCTGAAGATGCTCCTGCTGGGTGATCCATCTCTATCTATCAGACATGCAAATTCAATGGAATGTTTTTCTATTATTCATTGCATTCGCTAGCTAGGACTGATCGCATAAACGAGAGCGAACACGCCACCATGAACGTATTGATACACGATGAGTTCTACTTAGTTATAACCAGAATGCAATGAATAGCCATTGTCGCAGTTGGTTTGGGTGTGGCCTGCTATGGTCCACCTTCTTTTGAGCCACTTTAATGCATCCTAAATGAACGCATGATTACAGACCGACGTTAATCGCCCATGACCAGTCTCTAGGACAAAAGCGACTGAACGAAACTCCGCGGTATCAGAACCGAACACTCATTAATGATGGAGTGTCACAGCGATTTGTCTCAGATCTGTGTTTACTGCATTATAACTCTTCCTTTGACTTTGGTACCATTCCTGTTCGTTGTCTATGAGTTGTCACTGTGGCGCTTTTATTGCTGATGTCACGCCTAATAAATGTGTTATCACGTAAATTTGATATAGTAAATTCGGAAACGCAAACAGAAATATTCTCCATTAGCAGCTATGATCTTAAAAATAATCTGGTCCACATTGCGTCTTCAATATGACGATCTCGGACACCAGTGTTCATGTCTGCGGTACAGATACTGTTACGCTAGTATCTAAATTCCTTCCGAGCACCAGGGTTAAATGACGACACGCGCAGTTGAAACATTGTGCTTACTATCCTAAACACATAACCTCACATGTAAACGGCCTTAGTTTTGATGTCCCACTATCTTAAGCAAAGTTACCTCCCCCTGAGAATCGCAGCCATAATTTTCGCCTACGGCCAAGACAATTATCCAGTGGCCTTACTGAGGACCCCATTTATATCATGACTTTGCGTTTCGAGGCTGCCAGCTTTCGCCAGATTCATTGACCCTATTTATACTATGGGGAATCCAACGTAAAAATACCCATACAACAACGTGCCAGATGATGATATATACAAAACAACTACTCGATGACGAAATGACTTCGTAGGTAATGACGTGACTCATCTGGTTGCATATGAGGAGTCAATGTTTGCCAACTTACTTTGAAGTGTAAATGCTAAATTCCAATCCCCTGTGCCTTATGGACAGATTGCATGCTGCCGAGACGAGAAAAATCGTGAAAGTGCTCTTAAAGAATAACCTCGATGGTTCAACTCTGTATTTGCTAGTTATCACATAATCAACGCACCGTTTGTGAATCGTGCAAGTTATACTGAACGCATTCAAGTGAGCGACTAGTTTGTTCCAACTTTGTTCCCAAATCGTTGCAGAAGTTTCTTATTCGGTGGAGTGATTTACATGTTCAGCAACTAACGAAAACGGACAAAACGCTTTGATTTCGTATGATCTAAAAGGATAACAAATCTATAAAACGACTAGGTTTTTCATGGCATTAAATCTGAAAATACCCTCATCAGGTCAAAAATACACCGATTTTAATCATAACGCCAATTGGATGCACAGCTTGCAAAAACAGATGTTGATCGATGGTTATGTTGTTATACCTTTATGCTAAAAATGGTTATCAGCGACTGGAATGCTAACGGGATGCTAAATCACCTAACTTTCACATTCCAAGTTTTTGGGAATCTCTAATTAGAGTGATCAGTTACTGTCTGCGAGTCGATGAGTTTTTATGAGCATTCCGTTTTTGGGATAAAAATAAACCAGAAGATAATTATTACAGTCCAACTCTCTTACAGGTTCCTTTAGTTGCAAATGTGGAATTGCAAACGTATTATTCGGACATTCTACATCGCCTCCGATATAAGGGTTGCGAGGTTATGCCACGGCGGGGAACTTTGTTAGTGAAGGACATAGGAGCCAGGTTCGTAGGCAAGGTAATGTCAATGATAGAGAGAATATGCCTTTAACAGAGATAAGATTGGATTTGTACCATGCTTCAACGTGCATATATGTTTTCTTGGGTAATCAACGAAATTTGATTCATGCTTGAATTCCTGACGTGCATCATTAAATCAGACATATGACCTAGAAGGACAGGCATGTCCGCGGTGACCGGTGATAGCATCACGATTCAACATATAAACGTTAATCAAATTTAGATTATGCGTAAGTCCATTGCAATCAGTTTTCCACAGTTGCACAGGAATACTGAACGGCGTGAATAGATAAATGAAACCTAATGGTTTTCTCTCAGGCAATTACTGCAAAGCTTACTACACAAATTCAACTTAGAAATAGGCAACTATGAACCGATGCTGCAAAAGGCGCCTTTATATACTGCAACAGGCCGAATATTTGCAGCATTGGGTAATATGCAGTGCCATGCCTCATGCAGGATTTAACTCGAATCAGCAACAGCAAGGCAAATATCTAAACAATAACAATGAACGCTTGTGTGGTATGCAGGTTGATGATTGTGACTTATTGTGGAGTCGTTTTCTCATCTCAAACCATAATGGACTGTCGCATTGATAAAATCATATTTTCCGTATGGTAACTGCTCTCAGTTAATTTAAGCAATTTCACTTCAAATTGCACAGTTTGAGCCATAACATCTCTGATGCACTAAAACATATATGTGATCGTGGTAAAATTCAATCTTACACTCTTTATCAAGGAATTCTATGTAATTATATATAATACAAATTTACTATCAAGTATTGTGCTCACTGGAATACTTCGTCGGATTCAATGAATTAGAGAAATACTGTTATCATCACACGGGTCTTGAGAGATCATTTTCATCCTACCAAATAGGTCTTAGTCTGCAATAACGAACTCATCATACAGTACATAATACCAGGATGCACGTTGGTGCATTCAGCACATTATGTACATGCATACTTGGATAATTACCACATTGGAATTTATTTATTGTTGATGCAATATTTGCATGCTGATTGGGGTTACAACAATACATTACATCCAACGGCATATTTCATCACAAAGGTTGGATTCCAAAATACTGTGTATTGTATGAGACATGACTGTTTAATCTTGGTAAAGAAATTTGCATAACGCTACTCTTCGCAAAAGATTTTGCAGAAATACAGAAATAATGAAGTCAATGAGGAATCATCACTGCACGCTCGCATTAGTCAATGAATCGATATCAATCTACTGGACCAGATTTTAGTGACTGCGGTCCATTGGTTAGCTGCATTGGACAGGTGACAGGTAGCTACACATCTCCTTCGTGATTTTACAGGGCAGGATTATGTTCTCAGCAGCTTCAGCTTGTTTACAACACGCAGGAGATGAGTCGTCTGTGGACGCTGCTTCTATCAACACGACAAGGTCAGGCAGATTACACATGTCACAAGTCAGGCGTCTGTCAAATGTTCATGAAACTAAGCGCATCCTGCTTTCGCCAGTAAGCTTAATTTAATTTGCTCACCGGAAGCCTGTGTTTGCATTCAGCCACTAGCACCCCTTTGCTCAGTCACATACAAAACAACAGATGCCGCCATTTAGGGACAGGGTTTTCAGAAATACCAACATTATTTTGATGCGTAAAATACCCATTCAGAGGAAACCATTCTCCGTATGGCATCCGAGGAAGTTTGATATGAAATTTCATCCCGTCTAGTTGTCCTAGATTGTGGATTTTCTACGGATCTAGCGGATAGGATTTCAATGTGAAGTGTCACTGAATGGAAGTGATAACGCGATTAGCAGAAATATAGTCACCCTCTACTGGCAAGTTAAATCAAACGCCAATCAAAATCTGAGATACGAATCTGGCCAGTACATTATCATCGGCATATGACGTTGCCAGCAACGCGAGCAAGTGTATGGACAATCCTATCGACGTACAAGAAGGCGAGCTAAACTCAAATAGGACTTCTTCTCGCAGCAGGAATTGATAACCCAATAACTAAGACAAACATTGTGAAATATGAAAAAGACGGTTGGACCATATTAGGGCGATGTCGACACCCGGACAGACCTACTAGAACAAGATTATATATTTTATAAATATATATATATATATATATATATATATATATATATATATATATATATATATATATATATATATATATATATATATATATATATATATATATATATAGATATATATATATATATATATATATATATATATATATTTATATATATATATATATATATTTATCTATATATATATATATATATATGTACATATATCCGTATATATATGTACATATATACATATATATATATATATATATATATATATATGTATATATATAAGTAAAATATATATATATATGTGTATATTTATATATATCTAAGTATATATATATACATATAAATGTATATATATATGTATATATATATATATATATATATAAAAAAATATATATATATATATATATATATATATATATTATATATATATGTGTGTGTGTGTGTGTGTGTGTGTGTGTGTGTGTGTGTGTGTGTTCATGATTATTTCTTACTGCCTCAGATATTGCTTACGTTGTATATAATATGCATAACAGAAAAAAGCAGTTGGGGCTAACAGTGATTAGTCACGTTAATTCTTTTCATAAATGTGCAAGGTTATTGTGATACCTGGTATGTCCATGATCGATATCATTAATAACTGTGTTATTGACAGTACATTTGTATTCGGAGTCGGATATGACAATTCGTATTCGATGCGATGCTTCTTATGAATGTCCCTTCGGGTCATGAAGGCCGGTTTGACAATTAATACCGACATTATGTAATATCTTGAATTTGACCGAACAACCCCTTATAATACAATTGATTGCGCTGAGCTGCATTCCTTTGTAAGTGCTTAACTGGAATTCTCGCCGCAAAGTATAAATTAAATTATGAGGCTGACAGAGCGCGACTTGACATTTAAACAGTATTCAAATATGTATGTAGAAGCTACCTTTATACAAGCGTAGACATTAATTCCTATTCAAGTCACGTGCTACACCACAAGGGACTGGTAAAATTTGTCTCCCGATACGTTTGTCTTACGTAAGTCAGACGCAGCTTGCACACCATATACATATATGCTCGTCACCTCTAAAACTGGGTTGATGTTTGGTTGAACGATCAATTACTGTGGTTCGTTTAACGGTTGTGGTAGTATCCATTGAGTCGAAAGGATATAGGAGGGCCAATTAAAGTATCGAATGTATCTACTCAAGTGTACTTGCTTAACGCTTAAGGGCATAACAGGACTCATAGCAGGTATCTAAGGAAGGGCCTTTACGACGCTGATAATCCGTGGACTTGATTTTTCAAGGTCTTACGAAGGTTTTATTCTATCCATCATTAGTAGTCAAGCAGCGCTGACCGAATTACATGACGTATGCTATGACGCAAATACCATCCGAATCCATTGTCATGAATGTTGGCGCAACTGAGTTGGAATGACCAATTTGGGAGTTCTTAGAAACCTTCTGAAGCTAGTAGGGGTGCGAATTTCACAAGCAGCTGCGCCTTGCCGCGATTTGCGGACAATGAATAATGAAGCCTTCACCGGATGCGACAATTTGGAATACGTAATAGGGCTGCACTATGGCTCAGTCAAATAGGCCCAGCAGAATCATTAAGCGAATTGCACCAACAATAAGAGGCATAATTTAAATGACCGCGATTCACATGCAAATAAATAAAAGTACTGTGTCACAATTGCTCTGCAATCTGAAACATGAATGAAAAAGTTAACGCTGCAGCACAAAGCATTATCTCTGTGGAAGCTCTTACCGCAGTGCAGTATTGTTTAGGTATACATTCATATACAGCTGTTGTGCATCGGCATACTGACTCATCAGCCCTCCCCCCCCCCAAAGATAAATCACAGTACAATGTCTAAGGGCTCAAAGAGCTCCCCTACTAGGTAACCACGGACCGAGTATCATAAGGATGTATTCAAGCTATCAGCTTTCTTTATGAAGGCTGCAATTAATTGCGGATGCATCTGCTAAACACAAATAATACTCTGGCGAATATCAATTAATATATATTGACAATATATAGTAATATAAGGAGGATATTAATCAAGCACTGATGCATTTAATGGTTTATATGATTCTCTTTGCGCATAGCTAACTCATCTACTAAAATGTACACCCAAACGAAATCAACGAATCATTTATATCGGCTTTTCGTTATAAGTATTATATGGTTTGCATCATGCGCACCGCTTCTTTTAAGCCAAACATGGTTTCCTATACCACCCCTATATAAATTGCTCTCACACTTTGTAGCTAAATAATCGAAGAGGTCGAATAGTTTCCTATAATATCGCCTACGCTGCCTCACTTATCCTCTTATCAAGAGCGGCCCTAGCACGCCATGTTAAGTTTACCTGTCACAATGAAGCGGAGGTGCCGACATATCAAGGTTATCTGGTTCACACAGCGTGTGCATTATTAATCATTCTCTTTTGTCCACGTGCCGTGCAATTCCATACGCTGTTGTAAGTACATTGGCCAACAACGCGACGCATCAGCTGCTAACTTGGGATGTCACGACAGGCTGAGCATGTATAAGTGGATCGAAAGAGAACCTCTTGCGCCCAGGTGTTATTTCCTTCCTTTTTACTACACTATGCCACTCCCTACGGAGTTACGACTCCAAGCATTTCATGAGAATGAACCTAGCTATCCACGCATTTGAGTTGACATGGCTGCCACGTTTGACAAAGAACAAGTCAGTAATACATGTTGTGGATGTAGGATTTCTAAAGAAGTCGTTGAGTACCAGTTGTGCACAGTTTGATTATCCAATATAAACCACAGAAAAAAAATCATCTTTTCAAGGAGGATAGCTATTCTGATCGGCTAATATTTGACTCAGTGCCTGTTATTTGAAGTGACCGTTATAACGACCAACTTGAAAGTTTATGGCATAGAGACTACCACCAATCAGTAATTAATCATCTTGAACGAGGAATTGGCCATGAAGTTGGACGTTTAATGATAACAGCAAAATGATGAAAGGCAGGCTGACACAGGAAATGGTTATAGCATGAAAAGATAAAGGCAGAGAACAGTGAGACATTTCCCGATTTACTAAGTATGCCTGAGATGATTGGAAACGCTTGTCGCTTCAGTGTAAAAACGTGTGTAGGCGTATAATGTTACATAATAACGCACGGTAGGCAAAGTATGTTACTTCTGTAAACGCGACATAGCAGTAACAACATCACATTTGAGGGTGCCAATTGAATGACCACTCTGTTGTTAGCCCTGGAAGTCAGTTCATGTTTTGTCCTTATAATAGTGATAAGCAGTTGACAGAAAGCTGTCTCGTCATCCGTCTTTGTAAAACTCACAGTGAGGTACTAAGGCGCGTGTGGGTCAGTGGCTTTTTTAGTAAGACAAGAACATCATGTTATCTTGATCTCGATGGTTGAGGTGGTCACGTACAGTAGTTTGCTGGGTGTACCAACTCTTAAGGAGAGAACTGAACATACACTCTGGTGCGAATGGAAACCTTAACCAATGAATGTGACTAATATTCACTGAAGCTAAGTGTGCTCCTCTATATCTTACTTAGCATGTAGGGGAACAACTAAGGTTTTTACCGGTAAGCAGGATGAGCACTGTTTTAAGCAGCATCAAAAAATTGATATGACTCAAATCTGTCCTGCACAAATGACAAAAAATGTCTAACACATTACGCAAGATTATCCATCGTCTTCTCAGCGAGTTTGTAACGTAGTAATTTGTGTTGATATAGGTCAATAAAAGAGCAGCTCGTGCAGTCATTCAGCCGTTTATTTGGCCATCTCTCCGAGTATCGTACATTGAGCAATACCCCGATTGAGGTATTATGACTTGCGCTCGAATGTGCATCGGCATACTGCCTCATCAGGCACCCCAGCATCAGTCAAAGTACATTGTCCATGGGCTCAAAGAGCGTCCCAGCTAGGCAACCCCGGACACAGTTTCAAAAGGATTGATTCAAGCTATAAGCTGCTCTGTATGAAGGCAGCAATGAATTTCGGATGCACCCACGCAAGATAAATGTTTGGACGAAGGTCAATTAGTACAAAATGACAGCATATATACAGCAGTAAAGAGAGGTCGTCAATCTAAAATCGATTCATTGAATGTTTCATGCGTAACTCCTTGGTCGTGGCTAACTCTTCACCAAATATATGGCACTGTTCGAAATGCAATAAGTTTCGAATCTAGCCTTGGACGTGATTTAATGCATCGTTGAAGATTTCACATTGAAGTTGGCTTTATTGTCTTGCGTTATAAGGATCAAGCTCTGTAAAGGAAACCAAAATGGCACCCGATTTTGCTTTGCTTTGTGTACGACATGAAGGCTTGAACTTCAAATAATTAAGAAGTGTTTCCTCAGCATGGCACAAAACAATATTGTAATTGAACACAATCGAAAGACTACTTCATAAGCGCAATCTTTGTCCCTATTATTTCGAGTAAGACAGCCTCATTACCCCAATCTTTTGTTTAAAGTGGCTCGTGAACTACAAATATTTAGTGGAAAACATCCTTTGCCCCGCGTTCAAGTCAACGCCCTGAATCGGCAGATGTAAATCCATAACACAAGGTAACTTCACTTACACATATTTAGACCAGAAAATATATCCAGTTAACTAGGAGCTATAACGCAATTATGTGCTGATAGAAAAGAAGGGTTCATTGAGAATATAGGTCTGGTTTTATATGGTTATTTTTAATGAGATATATGTAGTCAAAATGTTCTTTCGCAAAAACGACTAAGCAATTTAATCTATTATATCGCAATAAACCCTGGGAAAAAGCCAAAAAATCATGTCATTGATTTAAACACCAATGGCTTCTATCCTAGAGTAATAACTTGGAATTCGAGAGCTGCTTCCTACTTACGTCATACTAGTTGAGTTTTGCGCATATTCGTTTTTCTGATAAGCAAATGGTAAATGTCAGCAGAGCGGAGCCTAAATGGTGACTGTGATTATTTTGGATTTGATAGGCCGGGGATCAAAAAGCACTTTGCCTGCCTTTATGCTGCTCTATTTATTCCTGGGCTAAATGCATGTCGCTTCCTATTAATATCATTTGTGGCGATCAATTAGTCTCTTGTACTTCCTGCAGTAACTCGATTGTTAACGTTTCTTGATATTCAACGCCTAAAGTCATTCATCGATATCGGCATTTTAAAAACATTGCAGCCAGAACATTGATTGGGTCGAATACTGTTTGCTGTGACATCGCTTAAACCACCCCATTTATCCTCGTATTAACAAAGTCTCCGACATGCCATGTCAGGTTAAAATGTCACAGGGAAGCAAAGGATTCTGCAAGTTTTATTCAAATAACGTGATCATAAGAAATAATTATTTATGGGTGTTCCATTCAATTGAGCGGTATTTTCCCCTTACCAAGCATGTGCAATGTGTCTAGGGCGCTTTACGTTTGCCTTGTGTTATATCAATCGAATTCTGTGCAGCAAACTTGAATAGAACCAGCATTCGTTTTGCCTTGCGTACGGCGCGACTTAAATTCGCTCTTCTTCAGGTCATTCATAAGTGATCGTAGTTATGTTCCCTCGTCATGGCACAAAACTTTATTCAAATTGAACACCATGGTCAGCCCACTTCATAAGCGCAATCTTTGTCTGGATTATTTTGACTTTGACACATGCATCGACTTAATACCTCTGAAGTGACCCTTGGTTAACTGAGGATACTTACCTAGGAACATCTTTCGCCCGTGGTCGAGTCACACAAGTCAAGTTTCGAATTGTTTCCTGTTATATCGCCTATATGGCATTCCATACGCTGTGTTAAGTACATTTGCATAAGCTGCTTACTTGGGATCTCGCGACGCGCTCAGAATTAAGTCGAGCGTATGAGAGCCTCGGGCGCCCAGGTGTTATTTTTTTTTAACTGCAAATGCCACTACCTACGAAGTTATGACTCACAATCTTTCATAAAAGGGAACCTAGGTGAAGGTTTACCTTAACTTCTGCCTCATATCTTAATGTTTGCTGACTGGCCATCGCGCTTCTCCTCGGATTACCATGGAATAGTCACCTTAAACAGAGTGTGGATTTGGAAACTAGGGACGATTTTTTGTCGCCGTCGATGCCTCAAGACACGTTCTTTGACTATCATTGATGCTTGCATGTCCAACAAACGGCAGATTCACCTGGTGTTAGTGTCAACGTGTTAGTTTGAATTACTTAAAGTGATATGATTAAGGTGTTCGATTCACGGTGCCGTAAAAGACATTGAAACATGAACCAGGCATGGCAACTTGTTAGCAATATAGTCGCATTATATCTCCATGAGTGTAACAAGAAACTTGATGATTGCCGCGGTTAATTTTGCGGATGTCACTAAATCCATCTGGTATTACATCACATTGGATTCAGACTTACCTGGAGCCAATACAAACATAAACCTCTCTAAATGCATTCCTTGGGTTGGTTATCTGTACTCGCGACCTAATTCACTGTGTTTTAGTTCGTCTTTCGTACAAGCCATCACTTCATTCCTCCAAAACACCGCACATAACACGTTGGCGAGTCCAAATCTAATATTTCACATGTTTTCGTTTAAGGAATTTATAATCAATAGGCTGGGCGGCACATTATTTACCTGCCGACAGCCTTATTTGTTGAATGCATCATTTAGAGTAGTGTAGTCATGGGTAAAGTTGTGATACTGATCTCACAGCAAACGAAAAATTATCTCAAATTGCCATGACAGTCTATCACATGTTCTGCTACTTAATACAGAGTTGTCAAATCAGCGCTATACTTGGTTTTTGAGTAATATTCTTTATACATGTCTTGAAAGGCTACCATCAAAAGCGGCAATTGCCGAGCTCAAGCAGGATTGGGCCATATAGAATAATTGGCTTTCATTTGAACTCAATATATTCTAGCAAGGATGCGGCGATCCACTTGTTAAAAAGTCCTTATTTTAGAACCATCACAGGTATTGAACACATACCTGCAGGTGAGGTCGGTCAAAAGTTCAAAGAAAGTAACCACCATATTGATTATACCATGTATTCCGCGTGTGTTTACGATGTATGTGTATGTGCGTGTGTGGGCACGCAGACATGTGTACGTGCCCGTGCCTATGCGTGTGAAAAGCACGCTTTATGCAGACTCGTGCACACCAAGTAAAGTTGCGAGATACCAGCCGATCACAGATCACATCCTAATGCGTCTGCAAAAGAGATGCTCGCAACATAACATGAGTGTCGGGTTAAGTGGGATTAGACACTGTAAGTGGACTGACTTATGCACCTCTTATGTGACGTTCAGTTATGTTATATATCAGAGCACTTGAACACAAATATCCAAACTGGTGGTTTGGCGATGTTGACTACCATTCATAACTTGAGCATTTGCAAACGACCGACGGTCAGCTTAGGTTGACTACTAAATATTGTTAACACAAAACCCACTCACACAGACTGTATTTGCACAGTGACCTTAACAAGCAAGAGACATCCCACAACTCGGATCATATAACGCCAAAATCGGTAGTTAATGTTTCAAGAAGTTGGCAGCATCCCAGCTTTTGCCCTCAAATAGGCCGGTGAGTTTGAAATAACCATTTACTGCTATGAAGAATCTTATCACGGGCCACTTTTATTCGCTAAATGACCAGTTATCGCAGTTACCGTCATTTTGGGTGCAACACGGTCGAAGATATCTCCAATCTATGGTTCTATAGCGGAGAAGCGTAACTGGTCATGAACGACAAGAGGCCTGATAAGAAGCGTCCAGACTGACGGCACAGGGTGATTATAAACTACTGCGTCGCAGCAAGGGCTGCTGGCGATTGTCTGCTTCTCGGATCAGACACAAGAGTTGACTTAATGCAAAACTGTGTTTTCAAATAAATAATTTTTTGTCTTGGTAACACTGCAAATGTGATGTCATCGGTGTTTTTTAACGACTGTGGAGTTGGATGGATAATTTCATCTAATAAACAGCAGCCCTGGGACTGTTTATGTAATACAGCAGGCCAAGGTAGTCAGTTACCTGTAGAGCTGGATAATATGAATTCATTCATCAAGTGTATTAGAATGAAAAGAATTGGTGAAATTCTCATGTCTGTCTTATTTTGCAGGCGTGAGCAAGGAGCTGCCCGTTAACATCCGAAAAATATAAATGAAAATACGAAAACTCTCACAAAATTGACATCAATAAACTTATTTTGATTTTGATCATACATAATTGTTTTTGCAAAACACAAGCGGTATTAACGGGGTGACCATATAAGGGTTGTGCACATTTGTTTGCAACAGCAGCTCCATTAGAGACCAAGCCCAAATATATAAACAGATCGCAAATAAATGTTCATGTGCGGAGTTGTATCCAAACTCTCTCTCTCTCTCTCTCTCTCTCTCTCTCTCTCTCTCTCTCTCAGGGAGACGCTATATCTGATGTGTAATGAGATAACGCTTGTAATCAAGAGTAAGTAGCACCCATAAGCCTAGGGAAAATGATATGAGGGAATAGGGTATCAAGACTTCCATTATCTATCATTGACGAATTGGACATTACATTGCATATCGGTTTCGATAACTGAGATACAACATGGTTTGTTTCAAACAGTATTCGCGATATTCTTTTATTGTGCCAAACTTTGTACTCTTCGAGCATAAATCTACGTACTGCTTAGAAGGCAGATATACCCAACAGCCGCTGCGACGTCGTTTGTTGAAAATGCTTTGAACGACACAGAGAGAATGGAGTTATGGCCGATACACACAGATGCTTTATTAATCTTCTTCTTCCGTATGTAAATCGTCGGGTGCATTGACAGCATAATGCCTATCAAGCAGGAGCACATATGTGTTTGATTAGCTTCTGTATCTCAGCATTTGCTTTTAATGCTACCACTTCAATTCCGGTTGCCCCGCAGAAAGCCATCCCTTTCTTGCCGTCATTGCTCTAGAACAATGTCTGATAAGCATACCATAATACCTGACAGAGACCCTGATAAATTGATCGTATGCTGTGGTACATTCTCTCAAGTAAGCTTGTTATTACATTTCCAGGAAATCTGAATTGTGCGATAAGGTGATGATATTTGTCTCATTCCAAACACTGTCTGAAATTTAAAGTATGACACCTTCAAGTGAACTGCTTAGCTGTGCATCCCGATAATCATTCGCATAAGAAATGCAACTTAACTCAACTTACAAACACCAGTTCAGTTTATATCGTAATAAAAGCTAGGATTATTTGTTTCTTAATGAAAACAGGTGCCGAAGCTTTTATACAATATTTTGGAGATAATACCCATGATGAATGATGTGTCAAACGTTGATATGCCACAATTACAGTATTTGTAAAAGCCTTTGCTTCGAGTGCTTCGAGTGACAGCTTATTTCAATCGCCAAGTGAGGTAATAGATGATAAATCGGAGATAGCATATTGACGACGGATACGACAAATTTCCCCAGACTCTCTGCCGCCATGGTGTCCTCCAGTTCTTTTATGATTTTTATGTTGCTAACGGAAAGTCCGCACGCCATTCGTGCTATAATGTGGCTGTTATTCCAACTTGTTTTTGATACGCCCGACAATATGCTTATCCATGCATGACCAGAGCAATTGCTGCCGTAATCAATAAACATCCGTTGTGTTATGATGTGACAGAGGATCCGATCATAACTTAGGGCCAGTATCAAAATCAATACTTCGTAAAAAGTCCGCTTGAATCTTTGTTAATATTATCGCTTTTACCTTATTAAATCCCCGCAAAAACTGCAATATATGCGTGTCAAAAACATGAGCAATTGACATAACAAAAGCATAATATATGCCGATATCTCAAAATTTACTATCATAGCCGTATCACTGCTGCAGCTAACCTACTAATTCAACTGTTGTTACATTATCCAGCAGAATTCTATCACTAGCTTTCAGTGCTGACGTCATGAATGTAAATGAGATAAGTTGTGACGACCAGAAAGAATCCGCGAACTACTGATGAGTTGTCCTCCTGGATGATATTGAACAATACACGATGCAGCGCCGAGTGGCTTACAATGGTATCTGGGTTTTCTGTGCTTGCTCAGTAGAGCCACATTCAGCACTCGCCCAGGCTTTATATATTTCCTTATCAATATTTGTCTTTTGTTATGATTTTAGGTTTTGTCTCGTAATAATCAAGGTGTGAACTTCTTGACAATTTGAGCATTATCAGAAATCGTCATAATGCCACGGTTACAAGGAAAAACCACAAGGGGATTTCGCCCTAAACATACGCGTTATAAAACCTATTGCAAAGATTTCATTCACTTGCATGGTTTCGGCTCATACGCTTAATTGATTTAAGTTTCATTAAATGAATATACAGACAATACCTTGAATCAAACAACTGCAACTGTTGCCCCAGTTTTTATGAGATGCGTGCATTATTTTATATAACATTAAGATATGCAACTGCCCTCGTTCTTTAATTTACACATCTGTGCTTTCAAAATGTTATCCTGGAGAAGTGATTGGACAGATGATCTTGCAACCTACTTGTATTCTTTGCCAGATAACAAAGTTAAATGTGATGGTTAATCAGCATATAATATCTGCAAACGATTTCCAGCACAATGTTATAACTTATTGTACCGCTAGGGTCATCTTTTTACAATCCGTAGTTTGTAGCAAACATTCGCTGTGGAGAGTTATTACTCACCCATTGACGACTTTGGCTATGCTGCCTATAGGTAGGTTAATGGTCACTTACCGCTTCACGACTACCTTCTAGTGCTCAAAGCTGCAACAATACCATAAAAGAGGACTTGCTCCCTAAAAGGAGCAGGATGTTGTACGGTTGTTGTAATCATCATTTGAATGCAGCTACTATCGATATTTGTGACGTTAATGTCGTTGCTATCGTGGTCAGTACGATTTATTGAGCAGCATGGCGACAGCATTATGCTGAACCTCAACTTATGCGAATGTTATAATACTGACAGAAACGAAGGAGACTCGCGATAAGAAAAACAAGAAAATAAAACCTAAGACGTTTGCAAGCATAGGTATATGTGTATGTGCGCCGCACGCGCTTATGGTGTATGTATGAGTGTGTGTGTGTGTGTGTGTGTGTGTGTGTGTGTGTGTGTGTGTGTGTGTGTGTGTGTGTGTGTGTGTGTGTGTGTGTGTGTGTGTGTGTGTGTGTGTGTGTGTGTGTGTGTGCGTGTGTGCATGCGCGCTGTGTGTGTGTGTGTGTGTGTGTGTGTGTGTGTGTGTGTGTGTGTGTGTGTGTGTGTGTGTGTGTGTGTGTGTGTGTGTGTGTGTGTGTGTGTGTGTGTGTGTGTGTGTGTGTGTGAGTGAGTGTGTTTGTCCTAACCATAGGTTGCGCAAAGGCGCACGAATGCCCCGCGAAGTATGTCTTTGTCAGGTTGAAGATATGGTGACAACGCTTATTCGTGATATATTTTTATATAGAAATTACACCACTGATATCCCTTGTCCAATAGTATTCAATATCATATATCACTGCTTTCTGCAATTGAGCAACCCACGTGAATACATCACCACTGATATCATGGTCAAAGAGTTTAATAGCTAACCGTTTGGACGAATTGCATTTGCTTAACACATAAATCCAGTAACAACGTCCCGGAAGTGAAAGTGCTAATACACAGATGACGGTTACGCCTGAAGACACTTGATACGTTAAGATCATCATAAAAACATTATGCGCTTATTTACGACACGTCTTCGAGGGCACAGGAAACCGCATACAGGATATTTTACTGCTCGACTCAAGCCTTTCCAACCTTTCCATCAAACATAAAACACTGATCATTTACATTCGGTGGTGGTTAACAACACCCAAATAGCCCTTCATTTTATCATTAAAATAACCATAGCGAGATCATATAGAACAGTTAATTTAGCTTCTATGGAGCTCCCTTAATGCCTTACAACAACCAATCAGCGACGATGGATACGTAACTAATGATAGCCAGCTAACGTTGCAGGTAGCTTCTCGTCATCCAATGGATCGTGTCTAACATTGCCGATGATTGTGCCATGCGACATATGTCCATTATACCCTGATTAGGGCATGCGCGTCCCATACCTTTGTGATTCTCAATACCATGCTCATTCATATGAAGTGAACAATTCCACAACTTAACACTCCGATCATTGCACAGATCAGTATACTGATAGCCTTTAATTGGAATTGTCTTAATCTTATTAACCATCTATCATATATATATATATATATATATATATATATATATATATATATATATATATATATATATATATATATATATATATATATATACATATATATGTATATATTTGTATATATATGCATATGTATAGAAATATATATATACACATCAATATGTGTCGCCACTTTGATTTCTACTCAGCTTAACAGGTATAATCTGTTTGACGTTGTTTATCTTGTTAGTATCCCCCAAGAATGCAGAGTAGAAAACTCAGATCAGGTAATCACCAACAATTAATATTGTGTATAAAAAAGCACAAATAAAACAATTGATTCTGACCATGTACCATTATAATTTTACTTGGAAAGTCCTTTCTTTGCCTTGAAGATTGGATCACAATTTTGACATAAAGAATTGGATTCCCCAAGTTTGTATCAAATATTGATACTATAAAGGAATTAGGTGTAGTACACGGGTAGGAAACTCGAATACTAGTAGGAATATAATATTGAACAACAGAGTATCGAGTTAATGATGTATGGTTGGACATTAACTAGCTGACACATCCATGGTGAATAGCCATAAGTTTAGTTGTAAACAAAGCAAAGTACCCCTAGAAACTATCGATGGCACACTGATGTATGGAAATGCTTCATATACATCAGAAGATCTACTAAGCTGAACAAATGTACATCAGCAGTATTATTTATCATTTTTAAAGAGGAAATGCATAGCATATTGAACATTATAAAGGAAAAGTACTTGTAATGTTGATGCTGAAGTACATTATATAACAGGGGTTAGAGCTCAGTTACTTTTGATACGATTTAGGCTGATTTGACGTGCGTAAGGAACCATCGACATCAGAGGACTTCAAGTAGTTAACTTGCTTTGTAAGCCATCAAGAGTTATTTTCTGTAGGGTTTAATACCATGATGATTTTTTTCCTGATAGGTCATGCGGGCTGTTTTGGGGTTAGCAGGGAGTCATCAATATCAGCAGGTCCATGTATAATTTTGGAGCATAGCTTGCCTTGTTTTTTTAATAATTCAGGAGTCTGGAACCCCTCTTGGAACCTCACTACATAGCATCATAAAAGGACATCAACCGATACCGAAGCTACGAAGACGGTAATAACCATGAAATCATATTCGTCGTTAATCACGTGATCCACTTGGACGATCTGTACCCTATTGCATCCCGTTTAGGTGCGGGTGAGGAATATAAATTGACTGTAAACATTTCACATCGCAGTTGGATGCGCCCGTTACGACGTTGTAAATTTGCGAATAATTGCGCACCATTCCTTGGCCGCTCTGTGCTAGCGATGACAAAGTAAATAAATCACTAATTGAGGTGCTTATTATGGCGGTTACTGTTAGGTTAGGTTACTACAAAGCTAATGCTATCGCGTATATCGTGGTAATGGTTATCATTTTGATGAAATATATTTGAGATATATATTATATAGTTGTCAGATTACTATCCAGAAGCTATCCAGATATATATATATATATATATATATATATATATATATATATATATATATATATATATATATATATATATATATATATATATATATATATATATATATATATATATATATATATATATATCTATCTATATATATATATATATATATATATATATATATATATATATATATATATATATATACATATATATATATGAAACTATATATATATATATATCGACATATATGTTTTTATATATGCATGTATGTTTATCTATATATGTTTTTATATATATATGTTTATATATTTATGCATTTATGAATTTATATATATACGCACACACATATATATACATATATACAACTATGTATTCATATATCAATATAAAAGTTACTCTTAAAACAACATCACGGTATTATTTCAATATTCACCCTGATAGCAGCAAGATTTCTATTTTAGAATATCAAATTGCTTTTTACCCATTTCGAATATGTCGCCTTCACTCACTCTGCTATCTATAACAGCACAGTGGCGAGAGTTGATGGTTGACTGAAGCTATGAAGTTTGGCGGTTGCGAGCTATAGAGGATTCGATACAAATAGCGATCGTTCTAAAACATCTGATCTCTAAGCGATCATTCATTGATAAAGTAATAACGTACGAACATAATTCAGTTTGATTATGCAAGTAATATTTTTGCAGGCCGAATCTTCTTGCCGAGGTTTTCAACGCTTATTTCCCTGCCCCTTTGCAACTGTACATTATCTCCAGGTTTTTGCTTGCAATATGATGCTGCCATAACAGCAGCACATTTGTTGAAATATTTGCTTTGTCATAAGTTAATATCTGATGACACATTTGTTTGGGCAGCCTATTGGGATGAAACTATATTATAGATTATCCATTGAGCACATGGATGAGCGTCTAAATGTTTTTCCTGGCGTGACGGGAAAATAAGCCTTAGCATATGCGTAACACCAGTCGTAATGCCATTTGCTAATTGCTCTTCCAATAATACGATAATTTTCATGCGACGTGTGTCAGCTAATTGACCAACCAAACATAACTGCAAACGCTAGATAAAGCGAATTGTGGTACCATAGGGAACAATAAAGAGAGCCACATGAATCGTCCACGACAAAAATATTTTGTGATTAACTAAGCTGTAAAATGTCATCGATACACATCAGCCATTGCACAGGATGCTTAAAACCGATAGTGAATGATCTGCTACCGTTTTTGATAATGGAGATGAGAGCTGCGCAAACGCCAAGCTGAAGACGGGTAACTATAACCGCCCGTACATTTCTTGATACATTTCACGATATATTATAAAGATAACATTGTAACCACTGGCAAATTGCAAATAAAACATTCTAACATCCACAAACATCGGATTGAACCCGCATCGCTATTCAGTTTTTGGTTTACTCGAAATAGTTCGATTGTCAGTGCAATTAAGATTAAGAACTGTTGAATTAAGCTGTGACAAAAGCTGACGAGAACAGGACAACATGTAACATTATTTGAAGCCAATGTAGCACATCATATAAAACAAACGATTATCAATTGTCATTAACTGTTAATTAATGTTTAAGTAGAGTTAAAACACCACCTAAAACCTTCGGTTTACGGTGGTATTTTAAGGACTATAGTGGACTGGCTGAAACTATCTCGGCTGGTACACTATCTTGGCTAGGCGCAAAGCACGATAGGAAAAACCTTATATTCTTAATTCTGTCCTAGCTTCGGGTTTTGGTAAGGTGTGTGAAGTTGCCCGTAGTCTATAATTCTCACCATTGCGAAGCTGAAAAACAAATCAATGCATATATTATCAAACCTATTGCAATCCGGGGTGAGGTACCTATGAAGACACCGTTATGGGGAGTCATCACCTCTAATAAGCGCATTTGTGTCCATTTATCGGTAACAATTTACCTACTGTCACATCTTACGATGTTTCGTGCATTGAAGGTGAAACTATATCGGTAAGTATCAGCACATGCATATTAAAGCCACCAACATAGATTGGTCTTCTCCTTTGCGACTCTGGCTTTTATGTTACTCCTCTCGTTGTTTGCTGTATTTGTGTTGGAATCCATTCTATTAAGTCTTATTATTACTGTAATTATCTTTTTTTCAAGTGAATGTTAGCAGTTGTGGAATGTTTTGTTAAGCGATAGATTTCTGATTAAAGTGTCTCATTGTTCAAGGTCAACTAGAATTGATGTCTTCACACTTACCCCTGTCGTGCACTTTACGAATAAAGTAGTATGCAATGTTGAATCAAAATATGACTGAGAATTCCACCACCCGTATTTCGCATGATTGGAACATAAAGCTTTGCAGTCCAGCAGTAAGCAGTTTATCCGTATCTAAGACTAGCACAAACAGCATTCATGTCCATTTTTGTCATTTGTTACATAAACAACGCAATACAAATTCGCCTAGAATAGTTGTATTGGCACATGAATCACGGCCTCACAGCCTTACATAAAACAATATTAATGGTAAGACGAACATCAAATATATCCCAATATTGCACAGCAGGTTTGTAATACGAAACATCGAATAAATCCTAATCCTCTCTACGGATATGTGCAGCAAAACATCAAATACATCCCCTGCTTTCGCAGTAACTATTTCCGGTATATATCAGATATACTTAAGCAGAAACAACGATATAACAGTTACGCCGTATTTCTTAGGCCACTCAGTCGTCGATGGGCCTAGCATATTTCCATCAATGCCATGGATCGGATGAATTCAATAAACTGAGTATCCCATCGATAACTAGCCGTGAAGAGCATCATTTTTCTAATTTAATATCTCTGTTTTGTTTTCCAGCAACCAGTTCGTCATTGTGTGCTGTTAGGTATAAAACATGATTGGCATTCGAACATCAACCGAGTTGGTTGTGATGTTTTGGGATTACCACGCCGGATTTTGTAAACGTTGTGCATGACAAATGCGATCGCAGGTTGTTATGTAAAGGGTATTCCTCGCCTACATACATAACCATATACAGTTAGAGCTAGTAATAGGTAGATGCATATTTGGGTAGGCAGAGTTTTTTGTTGCATTCTGGATGACAAATACAGTTCGATATATAGCTTAGACTAACAACGCCTGCTACAATCGTCATCTGCCTTCATTACTAGTGACGGCGATACTCTATCCGATTGGCCCTTCATGCGACAGAAAAACACAGAATACAATCAGAGATAAATATCACGCCTGTATTCACGCAGTATTATTTTTGCTTATTGTGTGAGTTAAACAATTGAAAAAGAGGCTATTGTGGGTCGATATACCTCCCCGAAAAGGTTATTTTTACATTTGTATGCTTCCAGCACCATTATCCGTTCCATGTCCTTCCTGACTTGCCATCGAGTGCTCCGGTCGATTATCAATACTAGGCTAGTGATTGAGTCTAACCATAGAATTGTCGACACGCACAGCGTGTGTCACGAGCACAAGACCCAATTTTTGTTGCAGTCGATGTACTAAGTCATGTTCATTAATCCTAGCATGTCTTATCTCGTCTTGCTACAAATGGTCGATTTGCCACTTGTTAATGTCGGTTAAAACCCAAATAATTATTTCCCAAATGGCGAAGGATCAATGTTAGGTGCAGTGAGTGACAGGGAAGCATGCATTAGGTATGGCAACTTGTTGGTATCGCAGTCACTGCATTGTCCCATGAATTTAATTATGATTGCCAAGTTACTAATGAGGACATCATTATGGCAATGTCACTGGAAATACAGTACATTGGATTCAGACCTGCTTAGAGCCAAAACAAACATAAAACTTTTTCGATGCTTTAAATGGGTCCATTTATTGGTACTTGTGACCTACTTTGCTGTGTTCTATTACTTTGTTCATATCGGCTGGGAGTTCCTTCTTACAGTAAGCAACACATGCAAATTCTCATACATCAGTAATGGACTCGTTGAAGACCAGTTAATTCTTAGTGTCAGCGAAGGATTTCTCATAAATGAGACGTGACAGAACACATGTCTACATTTTATACAACAGAGAATGATTGACAGTTCCTTCGTACAGTAAGCAACATATGCAAATTCTCATGCATCAGTAATGGACTCGTTGAAGACTAGTTAATTCTTAGTGTCAGCGAATGATTTTTTATAAATGAGACGTGACAGAACACATGTCTACATTTTGTACAACAGAGAATGATTGACAGGTCATTACCTTCGTCTTATCATCAGCTGGGTGATTTACCTAAACAGAACTTGCCACTCCTTCTGATCCTTATTTATGACCATATTTCATATGTTAGCAATTACCGTATTAAAATCAGAATCTTAGTTATTCATTCCCCACGAGGCTAGTATGCAAAGTTCTGTCCCATGACGTTTCATAAGGCGTTGATCATATTTAATCAATGAGCTGGGCTGCTCATTATTTACCTGTGTATCCCTAGACTGCCTCTGTAAATATTACAAAACAAACTGAGCAGAGAGAATTACATATTTTTTGGTTGCATCATTTTGAGCAATGTAGGCAAGGGTAAAGTTGTGGAACTGATTGAACAGCATAAGATTGGTTGTATCAACCGGCATCGATAGTCTGTCACATGTTCTGCTAATGAAGACATCGAATCATACATCGTTCCCGTCGTTCACACCAATATGCCAATATGCCGTATTAATCATCACAAAACTTAACAAATGACTGGAACAATCTGAATTACGGCAGACACACCCTGCTCTCTGGCAATTGTTTATTTGCAATCAAAATAATCCTCCGATGCGACTGACAATGGTATGCTGAACGATGAGATTTTACAACAACACAAACAGCGATTACTGTCAGCCGTCAGCTGTTTGGATCCTAATGATAAGTCCAAAAACAATGTCTGTTCTGAAATATGATCATGCTGTGGTACAGATGCAGCCTTTAGCGACTGTAAACGACTAACGGCTTGTTTAGATGGCCTACTTCAACGCCGATGCGTTTGAAATAACCATTTGCTGATATGACGAATCCTATGATTGGCTGCTTTCCCATGATGGATGACAAGCTATCTTAGTATAATACATTTCGGGTGCAAGACAGTCGAACAAGCCTACGATCGATGGCGCCTTAGCGGACTTTATTCGTCAGAAGCGTAACTTGTCAGGAAAGACAAGATACTTTGATGACAAGCGTCCAGACTGACGACACAGGGTGATTATTATTAGCGTTCAACTTCTACCCAATCATGCTTATACTCTCTCTGCATACCTCATAGTCGCGGCCTTGAGCAACGCCTTTATTTACGCAGGCGCGAGTAGAAAACTGTTCACTAGCGCCTCTATGACTTCTATCGATTATAGGACATGAGAGGCACGTAAACGCGTGTAATGTGAAAAAAACGTGAACTTCTCATAACACAGACGTCGAGGAACTGCTGTTATATTTCTGTCCTTTGGATCAGGCAACATATAATCGTCTATACAATACACCAATGGTGAAAACATGGTGTCCTTCTTTGTGCATTACAGTTTTATGTTTTGAATAACAACATGACAGAACAAGCCCCACTATGCACGCGTAGCGCCATGAACGCGGAATTGGACGGCATTTCGATGTCAGTAAGATTCGAGTGGAGTAATGCGTTGTTTGGTGTCGCCATCTGATTGACTAGCAAACCTCATTATTCGAACTTATTTGGGCCCTCATTAGGTACTAGTGTATCAATATTTACGTAACTTGCGGTGAGTAGGAAGCATGCGGGAGGAAATAAACAAACGCCAGCTGAACCAAAGCATAAGCTGCCTCGTGTCATGACTTTTTTATCATTATCGAAATGAGCGCGTATAATGGCGAGTAATTAATCACCAATTGACGACTTTCACTATGATTCCTACAGCTGAGTTAATGGACATTTACCGCTTCACGGATACATTCCCCATAAACCAGAAAGCAGCGATAAAGGCTGCAACCAGGTCCAGTTCATACAATAGGACTTGCTCACAAACAGTAGGTGGATGTTGTAGTTGCTCCTGTAATCATCATATAAGTGCAACAACGTTCGTTATATTTCCCGTTATTGTCGTTGCTTTCATGGCCAGTTCGGCTTGGAAGCATCATGATGCTAAACCTCATCTCATGATATCCGCACGTATAGGCATGTGCGTGCGTGTGATTATGTCTGTACAATGTAACAGCAGGAAATTTATGCCACGGTGTGCATGTGCGTGTTCCGCGAATGGTAATATTAGCAGGTTGCTAATATATACGTGACTAGTGACATGAAATACCTTAACATCATTATCTAAACAAGTGCACAGAATGGCGTGACATTTACGACACGTCGACGAGGACACGGGAAACTGAATAAATGAATGTTTACTGCTCGACTAAAACACTGGTATGGCCGTTATATTATCAAGCAACGCCCATATAGCACTTCAGATCACGATTAAATAACAATAGCGAGGTTGCATTTTGTTACCATATATGTGGATAGGTTTCGGCATACAATAAAGCATCATTAATTGACTCAATACTCACGAGTGTAAATTACATGCTTGCTGCTCTCTGTTTTACCATGAAAAGGAGTGGTCTGATTGTCGCCTATTGTCGGTTTTGGGACGGTAACAGAGCTGCATTTGATGCTTGTTGCTTTGCCACCCTTTTTAAGCTGATGAGTCTACACCGTAGATAATAAGGGGTTATTATGAAGAATAAAAATTTTTTTTGGACTTTCTATTTAGGTTTAGAGGTACCGTCAAACCGTCAATTTTCGGACCTTAACCGTGGATAAACTGATACGTAACATCACATTTGCCCGTTATGATGTGATCCGAACATTTTATATAGAGGCCTTAAAATAGACAAACGCCACATACATAAACTTGACCTGCGGGTGTACCAGCCATAACAATCTACGCTAACAGAATTTTAGCCACCTTTACAATGATTATGAAACATTACCTGTCATAGTACAGACAAACGTTCTATGATACAGTTGATTTTAGTATAAAGATGCAACTCATAAAAACGCTGTACAGCAATTCAATGTAAAATATTGTTCACATTCATGAGCCAGCCTTATCACGCGAAAGAGCAATAGGAAACGAACGTGTGAAATGTGGTGGACCGCTGAACCGAGGGAGGACCATTATCGAAATACCACAAACAATGAGATTATATCACGACGGTGTAATAGCATAGACACGTAATAAATGTCTTACGCGTCAATATCAAATTTACCCGCACTATCAGGTTGGTTCGTTGTCGGCATCGGATTAACCAAGTCCATTAGGTTCAGAATAAGCAGGTAATGGGTTGCATTGCTTAATGATATGGGTTACGGACTGAACAACCTCTAACCAGAGTCATCTGCGTGCCATCTTGAGTGATGTTTGTCCATCTACTCACCGGCCTACTAAATCATGCCGGCAGCTATTCACTCCGCACACGATACAATGCAAGACGAATATCGTCGCCAATGATGTTGTTATACATGATGGCGATGTAGTAACTGTTAGCACGAGCAACTGTATGCAATAAGATTGGTCTTCTCCTTCGCTAAACATCACTGCCACTCGGGTTTTTATGTTACCCGTCTCGTAGTTTGCTGTATTTGATCTTCTGCTGCTGTCAACAATTGTAAGAATTAGATGAAGATATACCGAAGATCAGTCACAACGCTCAAAGAATTAATGGAAGTTCGATAACTTAATGGTGGTTTCGACAACGCCTAGGGTTAGGCAGGATTTGTTGATCAATTATGAGAAACGAGTGCAGCAAAATATACCACCATTGTTGAGGTAATAGCCTAAAGTATGCATTACTTGACCTATGTAGGAGTCTTGAAGCCTCTTAAAGGTAAATTTATCTCCGAGCAAACCAAAGCAATCATTGCGTAGTGCTACCATATTGCCGCTGAGAGTTAAGCGAGTTCGATCAGTTATTTCAAATCCCCCAAACAAGGAGACTAGAGTTGTTTAAGGAGGCCGGTAAAATGTGGATCCATGAGGTTTGAAATCATTAAGAGATTGTCGTGATTGGACTCCAATCGATTAAATCCTAGTATTACGGCAATTATCTTTCTTTTTTCTCAAGCGAATGCTAGCAGTTGTGGAATGTTTTGTTAAGTAATAGGTGCTATTGCAAACAGTTCAAGGTCAACTATATACCAATGGATACGTTGCATGACATAAACGATGCATGTCCAATATTCAATCAAACTCCTAAACCACTATCAGCTCAGAGGGCGCCACAAAATATACTGCAAACAGACCAGGCACGGTTCATAATGAGTATTGTTGTTATTACTGAGTTATATTCTAGCTGCTTATCCGATATATTACGTGGTGTATAGAACAGAAGACTTTTAATGCTCAACCGAACAATATCCTAAAGTGCAATCATATTGACAAATCATAACCGAAAAAAACAAGCCCTGACCAAATAGAAACAAATCGCCAAGGATATTGTTCTCTTTTAAGTGAATTGATGAGATATTTGTTCGTTCGAACGTTACAAAAATATATCATGTATTTTGTCTAAGCGAGCAAGATTATTGATCTTTGTCAATGGAAGAATAAAAATAAAACATCGTCCGTTTGCAGTTTTCGGCATAGCTGCATATCCAGCTTGGGACCAAGAGCTTGCAATCCAGTGTCTCAACCTCACAAAAGTAAACAAATATTTCCGTCGGGAAACATTGGGTTTACTATACAATCAATTCACAACCTTCAAGAACTATGCTCTCACTGAATTCATCGTATATCAATAGATAGAAATATCGGATGAACGGAGGTTTATATACATGGTATAAATAAACATATTCGTCATGTATTGTCGTACGGGTGGAGACGTTTTACTTTCATTTAAATGGCATGCATGTTTTACTTTAAAGTAGGCTTTTTCGTAACATGTTAAACTTAGGCTGAGTGAGACTTTACTAAATGGGCAATCATACATTTGCAGGAGCAACGGGATTGGTGAGTGGATGAAAACGCTTAGACAACGACATATATTATTGAAACGTCAACTGTAAAGACCTTTGGTCAGCATGGCCTCTGACATCATCAGAGGCCACGCTGGTTATAAGACGAGATCAGACCAACGGCTACTTTGACTGTAAACATGGCGCGACGACGGGGAATGAATCTCATACTTGCGATGATTATCACTCTGGTTTAGCATCTTAACCCATAATGGATCAGACGGGGGAGGACATTGGTTGCTGGGGAGGAAGTTAGGGTGGTTTATAGAGCAACAACATTCACAAGGAATAGTGCCAATCATTAGTCAGACACGGTTCGATGACATGGATTTTTTAAGCAAGCGCGTAATTCCACGACTGGAACATAAAGTTCTGCAGTCCAGCGGTAAGCAGCTTATCACTATCTAAGGCGGCATACATGGCCATTTATGTCATTTGTTACTTAAACAACGCAATACAAATTCCGCAAAGAATAGTTGTATTGGCATATAAACCACGGCCTCACAGCCTTATTCCTTCCATAAAACAATATTAATGCTAAGACGAACATCAAATATATACCCATAATGCACCGTAGGATTCAATACGTAACAATGAATATACCCTAATTCTCTCTACAGAGATGTGCAGTGAAACGCCATACGCATCCCTTGCCTTTGCAGTAACAATGTCCAGTATATATCAGTATTACATCAGGAGGAATAACAAAATAACCTGTTTTACTCCGTGTTTCTTATGCGTATGGACCTAGCTTAATTGCCTCAATGCCACGCCGGCTGTCGTTATTCTCATCGATAATAAGCCGTGAAGAGCATCATTTTTCTAATTTATTCTTAGTTGTATTTCTGGCAACCAATTCCAGTTGTATGCTGTTGGTTATCAAGCACGATGGACATACGAAGAAAAATAACCGAGTTTGTCTATTGAACTGCATTCTGAAAGATAGCCATGCAAAAATTTACACAGCCAGCTCACGCACATCTTATAAGAAGCTATGCGTCGTATGTTGCAATTGAATGCTGATTGCGTAAAAGTGAATGATAAGCCACCTGTGTAAATGCCTTTTTATGCCTGATCCAATGGTGTTTTTCTGTTTGAACGTTGTCAACAAGCCCTATCATACAGTCAACTGACACTGATGTATCCTCCTAATTTCACGCTACACAGAGTAAAGACCTGGATCAAAACACAGATCTGTCTGTTTACCACAATAAATCCTATTACATCTTGACAACGCAATATCGTGTGGAAATATAAGCTCTAATAAGCTCGACCAGCATTGCTGACATCAGTGGACAACAGCAAATTAGCATCGGGGACAAGATATGTTTGCAAATGCCTCCTCTGAGGCAACAGTTTTCGTGAACGTGATAACCGCCATACATAAACTTCTCTTGTTCACTTTATAGCAACATTATTAGAACACAAACTGGGATTTATAACACAATCGAAAAATTTGTATACTCATCCAGGCATCTCTATATAATCTACCGCATGTCTGAAAAGAAATAGCTTAATTCTAAAGATGAGTGTTTTTCTCTTCCGTCATACGTATTTGAATAAATTTAGTTCTAAGCAGTTCTTTCTTCTCAAATCTCTAAAAATAATATCATGAAACAAAAAAAAGCCTTTTTCTTTTGAAAAGATGATTGATCAAGAGGTCTATCGTGTTTGAACACCTCTTAAAATATTATGAATGTACCGCTGACAAGTTCAGCATGAAACTATATAAGCGAAAGTGAAAAATATCGTAAAGTGCCACCTTGCTCCGAATCGGCTTGATGTTTTGGGATTACCACGCCGGATTTTTCAAACGTTGTGCATGACAAATGCGATCGCAGGTTGTTATGTAAAGGTTATTCCTCGCCTACATACATAACCATACACAGTGGGAACCAGTCATGGGTAGATGCATATATGCGTAGGCAGAGCTTTTTGTTGCATTCTGGATGACAAATACTGTACGATATATAGTTAAAAAGCAACAGACGCTGAGACTTACTACGCGTACTGCAATCGTCATTTGCCTTCATTAATAGTGACGGCGACATGTGGTTATTACTGCTCCCGTCTGGCCCTTCATGCGACAGAAGAACGCAGAATACAATCAGAGATAAATGTCATGCCTATATTCACGCAGTATTATCTTTGCTGACCGTGTGAGCATAACAGTTTAGCAAATGCTATTGTAGGCCGACATACCTCCCCGAAAAGGTTTATTTTACATCTGTATGTTTCCAGAACCCTTATCCGTCCAATGTCCTTTCTGGTTTGCCATCGAGTGGTCTGTTCGATTTTCAATACTTAGCTGGTAATGGAGTCTAACCATTGAATTGTCGACACGCACAGCATAAGTTACAAGCACAAGACCCAATATTTATCGCAGTCGATGCACTAAGTCACGTTCATTAATGCTAGCATGTTCTATCACGTCTTGCTACAAATGGATGATTCGCGACGCTTTAATGCCGGTTGAAACCGGATTTATTACTCCCCATATGGCAAACGAACAATATACGATGCAGTGAGTGACAGGGAAGCACGCATAAGGTATGGCAACGTATTGATGACGTGACAGAACACTTATCTACATTTTATGCAACCGCATCACATTTTATTCAAGATAGAATAATTGACAGGTCATAACCTTTGTATTATCATCAGCCGGGTGATATACCTTAACAGAACTTGCCACTCCTTCTTATATTTACCATGACCGTATTTCATATGTTAGCAATTACCGAATTAAAATCAGAAGCCTAGTTTTTCCTTCCCTAAGGGAGCTAGTAAGCAAAGTTCTGTCACATGATATTTGCATAAGGCGTTGATCATATTTAATAAATGAGCTGGGCTGCTCATTATTCACCTGTGTACCCATTGACTGCCTCTTAAATATCACAAAACAGACTGAAATGAAAAATTATAATTTTTTTATATCGCATCATTTAGGGCAATGCGGGCCGAGGTGAAGTTGGGGAACTGATTGAACATCATATGATTGGTCGTATCAACCGGCCACAATAGCCTGTCACATGTTCTGCTGCTGAATACATCGAATCAAACATCGTTCTCGTCGTTCACGCCAATATGCCATGTTTATCATCACATGACTTAACAAATGACTGGAACAATCTGAGCACATATAGGGTTGTGCTTACATGGGTAGTGTAGCTCTGCACGTTGTCCATATTGCGCTTTATATGAGAAATATCAACAATGTCCGGTCACCCCAAGCATTTCCGTCATTATCTGTCCAACATTGCTCAAGAACAATGACTTTGGGACAGAAAAGTTTCTGTAAAACACCCCGGTATCAAATATGTCTGACATGCACAATATAATACTAAACAGGGAAACTATGAAAAATGGCTCGAATACTGTGGTGCATTTAAGCATGTATGCTTGTGCATGCTTCGTCTTTAATCCTTTACATGTTCGTTTGTTTCAGACAAAAATCAGAGGAAGCACACAAACTTGCAAAAACTAACCAGATATAATTTGCAAATACGGTTAAAAGGTAGTTTGTTAGACCGCTAACCACTTGTAGGATGTCTCCTTGCCCAATTTACATTTGAACTAAAAGCATCAGCAGTTATGGTAAGCACTTTCAAAGACTTAAGACATCCTAGGTTACAACGTGTTCCGTACACCTTTGAGACCGTCTTGCTCTGTACACTCCGATTTGTTGAAGGGTGCGTCTGTTATATTGGCAAGATAACTTTGCTTATTTAACCGATTTAACTCCATTCCTGCGCATCACGAGAATCACTCGCATAATATGTGTAACCAACCGAGCGAATACATGTTCACTACGTGAGTCACATTAATAGGCACGTTTATCTTATCTTCAATAAACAAATGTGCCAAGGCAATCATACAATATTTCGGTTTCTAAGCAGTTTGAACGTTTCTATGCCTCGATTACAGTATTTTTAAATGCCTTTGCTTCGGGTGATATCAATCGCCAGGTGAAGTACTAAAGACAAAATAGGAGGTAGTTTGTTGACGAATGATCCGACAAATATCCCCAGAAACTCTGCCGCCATGGTGTCCTCCAGTCCTTTTAGGACTTCTTATTGTGAGACCGCACGTTACCCTATTTATGCCGACTAGTTTCACACGCAAGACAGCGTACTCATCCAAGCTTCACCGGAGCTATGTCCAACGTAATCAATAACCATCCGTTGTGTCATGATGTGACAGATGTTCGAATTATAACGTGGGGCCAATGTACAAATCAATAATTCTTTAACTTTCTTTATGATTGGGTCCAGTTTCACTATTGGAGCAATATTTGCAATCTTCATAATGCCTCGTTCAGAAACAAAGGCAATAACAGGAACGAGGTCCTCAACATAAGCGTTATCAGGCTCTATAGCAAACATATCATTAGTTTGCATGATTTCGGCTCATTAACCGAATTGATTTTAGTTCCATCAAATTATTATGCAGAAGATACCTTGAATCATATATGGCCAACGGTGGCGCAAACATATCAGTTTGTATAATATGCATCATCCCGAAGTTTAGTCAACTGTCACAATACTGACCTGTAGAAGAGATGGGGCAGATGATATTGTAGCCTAGCTGTGATTTATACCTGATAGCTAGTTTGTATGCGATGTTTGATAGGCATATAATAACTGCATAAAATATCCAGTCTATATTGTCATTAATTGTATTGCCGGGATCATCGTTTTACAATCCGTAATTTGCAACAAACATCCACCGTAAGGCCATGACGAGTGGAGTATTGCGTTGTCGGGAGTCGCCATATGATTGACTAGCAAATCTCATTATTCGAACTTATTTCGGCCTTCACTAGGTACTAGTGTATCAATATTTACGTTAACATGCGGCGAGTAGGAAGTATGGCGGAATGAAATATCCAAATACCAGCCGCACAAAAGTATAATCTGCCTCTTGTCATGACTTTGTCATCATTAGCGAAATGAGTGCACAGAATGTCGAGTAATTAATCACCAACTGACGACTTTCGCTATGATTTCTTCAGCTGAGTTAATGGACATTTACCGCTTCGCGGCTACCTTCCCCATAAACCAGAAAGCAGAGATAAATGCTGCAACCAGGTCAAGTTCATACAATAGGACTTGCTCACAAATATTAGCCGGATGTCATCATCATATGTGCAACGACGTTCGTTATATTTCCCGTGATTGTCGTTGCTTTCATGGCCAGCTCGGCTTGGAAGCATCATGATGCTAAACCTCATCTCATGATATCCGCACGTATAGGCATATGTGTGCGTGTGATTATGGCTGTACAATGTAACAGCAGGAAATTTATGCCACGGTGTGCATGTGCGTGTTCTGCGAATGTTACTATTAGCAGGTAGCTAATATATACGTGACTAGTGACATGAAATACCTTAACATCATTATCTAAACAAGTGCACAGAATGGCGTGACATTTACGACACGTCGACGAGGACACGGGAAACTGAATAAATGAATGTTTACTGCTCGACTAAAACACTGGTATGGCTGTTATATTATCAAGCAACGCCCGTATAGCATTTCAAATCACGATTAAATAACTATAGCGAAATTGAACGGAACAGTTCATATGGCTTCTATTGAGCCCCGTTAACACCTTACAGCCACCAATCAGTGACGATGGGAATGGAAATAACAACATTTTCACACGTTCACACGTTTACAATGATTCTGAAGCATCACCTGTCACAGTACAGACAAACGTTCTATGATACAGTCGATTTTAGTATAAAGATGCAACTCATTAAAACGCTGCTCAGCAATTCAATGTAAAATAATGTTCACGTTCATGAACCAGCCATACCACGCGAAAGAGCAATAGGAACGAACGAGTGAAATGTGGTGGACCGCTGAACCGAGGGAGGACCATTATCGAAATACCACAAACAATGAGATTATATCGTGACGGCGTAATAGCATAGATACGTAATAAAAGTCTTACGCGTCAATATCGTGACGGTGTAATAGAATAGATACGTAATAAAAGTCTTACGCGTCAATAACAAATTTACCCGCACTATCTGTCAGGTTGGTTCGTTGTCGGCATCGGATTAACCAAGTCCATAAGGTTCAGAACAAGCAGGTAATGGGTTGCATTGCTAAATGATATGGGTTACGGACTGAACAACTTCTGCGTGCCATCTTGAGTGATGTTTTTTCCATCTGCTCACCGGCCTACTAAATCATGCCAGCAGCTATTCACTTCTCACACAGTACAATGCAAGACGAATCTCGTCGCCAATGATGTTGCTATACATGATGGTGATGTAGTAACTATTAGCACGAGCAACTGTATGCAATAAGATTGGTCTTCTCCTTCGCTAAACATCACTGCCACGCGGGTTTTTATGTTACTCGTCTCGTAATTTGCTGTGTTTGATCTTCTACTGCTGTCAACAATTGTAAGAATTAGATGAAGATATACCAAAGATCAGTCACAACGCTCAAAGAATTAATGGAAGTTCGATAACTTGATGGTGGTTTCGACATCGCCAAGGGTCAGGCAGGATTTGTTGATCAATTATGAGAAACAAGTGCAGCGAAATATACCACCACTGTTAAGGTGATAGCCTAAAGTATGCATTACTTGACCTATGTAGGAGTCTTGAAGCCTCTTAAAGGTCAATTTATCTCCGAGCAAACCAAAGCAATCATTGCGTAGTGCTACCATATTGCCGCTGAGCGTTAAGCGAGTTCGATCAGTTGTTTCAAATCCCCCAAACTAGGAGACTAGAGTTGTTTAAGGAGGCCGGAACAATGTGGATCCATGAGGTTTGAAATCATTAAGAGGTCGTCGTGATTGGACTCCAATCGATTAAATATCATTATTACGGCCATTATCCTTTTTTTCTCAAGCGAATGCTAGCACTTGTCGAATGCTTTGTTAAGTAATAGGTGCTATTGCAAACAGTTCAAGGTCAATTAGTTATATACCAATAGATACGTTGCATGACATGAAAGATGCATGTCCAATATTCAATCAAACTCCTAAACCACTATCAGCTCAGAGGGCGCCACAAAATATACTGCAAACAGACCAGGCACGGTTCATAATGAGTATTGCTGTTATTACTGAGTTATATTCTAGCTGCTTATCCGATATATTACGTGGTGTATAGAACAGAAGACTTTTAATCCTCACCGAACAATATCCTAAAGTGCAATCATATTGACAAATCATAACCGAAAAAAACAAGCTCTGACCAAATAGAAACAAATCGCCAAGGATATTGTTCTCTTTTAAGTGAATTGCACAGATATTTGTTCGTTTGAACGTTACAAAAATATATCATGTAGTTTGCATAAGCGAGCAAGATTATTGATCTTTGTCAATGGAAGAATTTATAAAAAAACATCGTTCGTTTGCAGTTTTCGGCATAGCTCCATATCCAGCTTGGGACCAAGAGCTTGCAATCCAGTGTCTCAACCTCACAAAAGTAAACAAATATTTCCGTCGGGAAACATTGGGTTTACTATACACTCAATTCACAACCTGCAAGAACTATGCTCTCACTTAATTCATCGGATATCAATAGATAGAAATATCAGATAAACGGAGGTTTATATACATGGTATAAATAAACATATTCGTCATGTATTGTCGTACGGGTGGAGACGTTTTACTTTCATTTAGATGGCATGCATGTTTTACTTTAAAGTAGGCTTTTTCGTAACATGTTAAACTTAGGCTGAGTGAGACTTTACTAAATGGGCAATCATACATTTGCAGGAGCAACGGGATTGGTGAGTGGATGAAAACGCTTAGACAACGACATATATTATTGAAACGTCAACTGTAAAGACCATTGATCAGCATGGCCTCTGACATCATCAGAGGCCATGCTGGTTATAAGACGAGATAAGACCAACGGCTACTTTGACAGTAAACATGGCGCAAGGACGGGGGATGAATCTCATACTTGTGATGATTATCACTCTGGTTTAGCATCATAACCCATAATGGATCAGACGGGGGAGGAAATTGGTTGCTGGGGAGGAAGTTAGGGTGGTTTATAACATTCACCAGGAATAGAGCCTTTCATTAGTCAGACTCGGTTTGATGACAGGGATTTGTGTTACATTTCAAGCAAGCGCTTCGATTCAAGCATTCAAGTCATTAAGGATCGAATTGGTGTCTTAACACTCACCCCTGTCGTTGCAATTTAGGAGTACAGTAGTGTGCAAAATTGAATCCAAATATGATTGCGAATTCTACCACCCGTAATTCCCACGACTGGAACATAAAGTTCTGCAGTCCAGCGGTAAGCAGCTTATCACTATCTAAGGCGGCATTCATGGCCATTTATGTCATTTGTTACTTAAACAACGCAATACAAATTCCGCAAAGAATAGTTGTATAGGCATATAAACCACGGCCTCACAGCCTTATTCCTTCCGTAAAACAATATTAATGCTAAGACGAACATCAAATATATACCCATAATGCACCGTAGGATTCAATACGTAACAACGAATATACCCTAATCCTCTCTACAGAAAAGTGCAGTGAAACGCCATACGCATCCCTTGCCTTTGCAGTAACATTGTCCGGTATATATCAGTATTACATCAGGAGGAATAACGAAATAACCTGTTTTACTACGTGTTTCTTAGGCGTATGGACCTAGCTTAATTGCATCAATGCCACGCCGGCTGTCGTTATTCTCATCGATAATAAGCCGTGAAGAGCATCATTTTTCTAATTTATTCTTAGTTGTATTTCTGGCAACCAATTCCAGTTGTATGCTGTTAGTTATCAAGCATGATGGACATACGAAGAACCATAACCGACTTTGTCTATTGAACTGCATTCTGAAAGATAGCCATGCAAAAACTCACAAAGACTGATCACGCACATCTTATAAGAAGCTATGCGTCGTATGTTGCAATTGAATGCTGATTGCGTGAATGTGAATGATAAGCCACCTGTGTAAATGCCTTTTGACGCCTGATCCAATGGTGTTTTTTCTGTTTGAACGTCAACAAGCCCTATCATACAGTCAACTGACACTGATGTATCCTCCTAATTTCACGCTACACAGAGTAAAGACCTGGATCAAAACACAGATCTGGATGTTTACCACAATAAATCCTATTACATCTTGACAACGCAATATCGTGTGGAAATATAAGCTCTAATAAGCTCAAACAGCATTGCTGGCATCAGTGGACAACAGCAAATTAGCATCGGGGACAAGATATGTTTGCAAATGCCTCCTCTGAGGCAACAGTTTTCGTGAACGTGATAACAGCCATACATAAACTTCTCTTGTTCACTTTATAGCAACATTATTAGAACACAAACTGGGCTTTATAACACAATCGGAAAATTTGTATACTCATCCAGGCATCTCTATATAATCTACCGCATGTCTGAAAAGAAATAGCTTAATTCTAAAGATGCGTGTTTTTCTCTTCCGTCATACGTATTTGAATAAATTTAGTTCTAAGCAGTTCTTTCTTCTCAAATCTCTAAAAATAATATCATGAAAGCCAGTAATGGGTAGATGCATGTTTGCGTAGGCAGAACTTTTTGTTGCATTCTGGATGACAAATACGGTACGATATATAGTTAAAAAGCAACAGACGCTGAGACTTACAACGCGTACAACAATCGTCATTTGCTTTCGTTAATAGTGACGGCGACATGTGGTTATCACTGTACCCGTCTGGCCATTCATGCGACAGAAGAACACAGAACAATCAGAGATAAATGTCACGCCTATATTCACGCAGTACTATCTCTGCTGACCATGTGAGCATAACAGTTTAGCAAATGCTATTGTTGGCCGATATTCCTCCCCGAAAAGGTTTATTTTACATCTGTATGTTTCCAGAACCCTTATCCGTCCGATGTCCTTCCTGGTTTGCCATCGAGTGGTCTGTTCGATTTTCAATACTTAGCTGGTAATGGAGTCTAACCATTGAATTGTCGACACGCACAGCATAAGTCACAAGCACAAGACCCAATATTTATCGCAGTCGATGCACTAAGTCACGTTCATTAATGCTAGCATGTTTATTACTCCCCATATGGCAAACGATCATTATACGATGCAGTGAGTGACAGGGAAGCACGCATAAGGTATGGCAACGTATTGATGACGTGACAGAACAATTATCTACATTTTATGCAACCGCATCACATTTTATTCAAGATAAAATAATTGACAGGTCATAACCTTTGTATTATCATCAGCCGGGTGATTTACCTTAACAGAACTTGCCACTCCTTCTTATATTTACCATGACGTATTTCATATCTTAGCAATTACCGAATTAAAATCAGAAGCCTTGTTTTTCCTTCCCTAAGGGAGCTAGTAAGCAAAGTTCTGTCACATGATATTTGCATAAGGCGTTGATCATATTTAATAAATGAGCTGGGCTGCTCATTATTCACCTGTGTACCCATTGACTGCCTCTTAAATATCACAAAACAGACTGAAATGAAAAATTATAATTTTTTTATTGCATCATTTAGGGCAATGCGGGCAGAGGTGAAGTTGTGGAACTGATTGAACATCATATGATTGCTCGTATCAACCGGCCACAATAGCCTGTCACATGTTTTGCTACTGAATACATCGAATCAAACATCGTTCTCGTCGTTCACGCCAATATGCCATGTTTATCATCACATGACTTAACAAATGACTGGAACAATCTGAGCACATATAGGGTTGTGCTTACACGGGTAGTGTAGCTCTGCACGTTGTCCATATTGCGCTTTATATGAGAAATATCAACAATGTCCGGTCACCCCAAGCGTTTCCGTTATTATCGGTCCAACATTGCTCAAGAACAATGACTTTAGGACAGAAAAGTGACTGTAAAACACCCCGGTATCAAATATGTCTGGCATGCACAATATAATACTAAACAGGGAAACTATGAAAAATGGCTCGAATACTGTGGTGCATTTAAGCATGTATGTTTGTGCATGCTTCGTCTTTAATCCTTTACATGTTCGTTTGTTTCAGACAAAAATCAGAGGAAGCACACAAACTTGCAAAAACTAACCAGATATAATTTGCAAATACGGTTAAATGGTAGTTTGTAAGACCGCTAACCACTTGTAGGATGTCTCCTTGCCCAATTTGCATTTGAGCTCAAAGCATCAGCAGTTATGGTAAGCACTTTCAAAGACTTAAGACATCCTAGGTTACAACGTGTTCTGTGCACCTTTGAAACCGTCTTGCTCTGTACACTCCGATTTGTTAAAGGGTGCGTCTGTTATATTGGCCAGATAACTTGTTATCAATCAAGCTGCTTATTTAACCGATTTAACTCCATTCCTGCGCATCACGAGAATCATTCGCATAATATGTGTAACCAAACGAGCGAATACATGTTCACTATGTGAGTCACATTATTAGGCACGTTTATCTGATCTTCAATAAACAAAGGTGCCAAGGCAATCATATAATATTTCGGTGTTTAAGCAGTTTGAACGTTTCTATGCCTAGATTACAGTATTTGTAAATGCCTTTGCTTCGGGTGACAGTTCCTATATCAATCGCCAGGTGAAGTAACAAAGACAAAATAGGAGGTAGCTTGTTGACGAATGATCCGACAAATATCCCCAGAAACTCTGCCGCCATGGTGTCCTCCAGTTCTTTTATGACTTCACATTGTGAGACCGCACGTTACCCTATTTATGCCGACCAGTTTCACACGCCAGACAGCGTACTCATCCCAGCATCACCGGAGCTATGTCCAACGTAATCAATAACCATCCGTTGTGTCATAATGTGACAGATGTTCGAATTATAACGTGGGGCCAATGTACAAATCAATAACTCTTTAACTTTCTTTATGATTAGGTGACAGATGTTCAAGCAAATCTCATTATTCGAACTTATTTGGGCCTTCACTAGGTACAAGTGTATCAATATTTACGTTAACCTGCGGTGAGTAGGAAGTATGGCGGAATGAAATATCCAAATGCCAGCCGCACCAATTGACGACTTTCGCTATGATTCCTACAGCTGAGTTAATGGACATTTACCGCTTCGCGGCTACCTTCCCCATAAACCAGAAGGCAGCGATGAAGGCTGCAACCAGGTCCAGTTCATACAATAGGACTTGCTCACAAACAGTAGGTGGATTGTTGTCGTAGTTGCTCCTGTAATCATCATATAAGTGCAACAACGTTCGTTATATTTCCCGTTATTGTCGTTGCTTTCATGGCCAGTTCGGCTTGGAAGCATCATGATGCTAAACCACATCTCATGATATCCGCACGTATAGGCATGTGCGTGCGTGTGATTATGTCTGTACAATGTAACAGCAGGAAATTTATGCCACGGTGTGCATGTGCGTGTTCCGCGAATGTTAATATTAGCAGGTTGCTAATATATACGTGACTAGTGACATGAAATAAGATTGGGATGGAAAAACACATTTCACACGTTCAACGTTTTCATGATTCTGAAGCATCACCTTCACAGTACAGACAAACGTTTTTATGATAAAGTCGATTTTTTGTATAAAGAAAGCAAACTCCTTAAACGTGGCCCCCAATTCAATGGTAAAAAAATGTTTTACGTTCATGAACCAGCCTACCACGCGGGGGAAAGAGTGCAATAGGACGAACGAGTGAAATGTGGTGGGCCTGAACCGAGGGAGGACCATTATCGAAATCCACAAACAATGAGATTATATCGTGACGGCAGTACTATTAGCATAGAATACGTAATAAAGTCTTACGCGTCAAATCTGACGGTGTAATAGAATAGACTACGTAATAAAAGTCTTACGCGTCAATAACAAATTACCCGCACTATCTGTCAGGTTGGTTCGTTGTCGCATCGGATATAACCAAGTCCATAAGGTTCAGAACAAGCAGGTAATGGGTTTGCATTGCTAAATGATATGGGTTACGGACTGAACAACTTCTGCGTGCCATCTTGAGTGATTTTTTTTCCATCTGCTCACCGGCCTACTAAATCATGCCAGCAGCTATTCACTTCTCACACAGTACAATGCAAGACGAATCTCGTCGCCAATGATTTGCTATACATGATGGTGATGTAGTAACTATTAGCACGAGAAATGTATGCAATAGATTGGTCTTCTCCTTCGCTAAACATCACTGCCACGCGGGTTTTTATGTTACTCGTCTCGTAATTTTCTGTGTTTGATCTTCTACTGCTGTCAACAATTGTAAGAATTAGATGAAGATATACCAAAGATCAGTCCCCAACGCTCAAAGAATTAATGGAAGTTCGATAACTTGATGGTGGTTTCGACCCTCGCCAAGGGTCAGGCAGGATTTGTTGATCAATTATGAGAAACAAGTGCAGCGATATACACCACTGTTAAGGTGATAGCCTAAGTATGCATTACTTGACCTATGTAGGAGTCTTTTTAAGCCTCTTAAAGGTCAATTTTTCTCCGAGCAAACCAAAGCAATCATTGCGTAGTGCTCACCATATTGCCGCTGAGCGTTAAGCGAGTTCGATCAGTTGTTCAAATCCCCCAAAAATAGGAGCTAGAGTTGTTTAAGGAGGCCGGAACAATGTGGATCCAGAGGTTTGAAATCATTAGAGGTCGTCGTTTATTGGGCTCCAATCGATTAAATATCATTATTACGGCCCTTATCCTTTTTGTCTCAAGCGAATGCTTTTGCACTTGTCGAATGCTTTGTTAAGTAAGGTGCTATTGCAAACAGTTCAAGGTCAATTAGTTATATACCAATAGATACGTTGCATGACATGAAAGATGCATGTCCAATATTCAATCAAACTCCTAAACCACTATCAGCTCAGAGGGCGCCACAAAATATACTGCAAACAGACCAGGCACGGTTCATAATGAGTATTGCTGTTATTACTGAGTTATATTCTAGCTGCTTATCCGATATATTACGTGGTGTATAGAACAGAAGACTTTTAATCCTCACCGAAAAATCCTAAAGTGCATCATTGACAAATCATAACCGAAAAAAACAAGCTCTGACCAAATAGAAACAAATCGCCAAGGATATTGTCTCTTTTAAGTGAATTGCACAGATATTTGTTCGTTTGAACGTTACAAAAATATACATGTAGTTTGCATAGCGAGCAAGATTATTGATCTTTGTCAATGGAGAATTATAAAAAAAACATCGTTCGTTTGCAGTTTTCGGCATAGCTCCATATCCAGCTTGGGACCAAGAGCTTGCAATCCAGTGTCTCAACCTCACAAAAGTAAACAAATATTTCCGTCGGAAACATTGGGTTTACTATACACTCAATTCACAACCTGCAAGAACTATGCTCTCACTTAATTCATCGGATATCAATAGATAGAAATATCAGATAAACGGAGGTTTATATACATGGTATAAATAAACATATTCGTCATGTATTGTCGTACGGGTGGAGACGTTTTTTACTTTCATTTAGATGGCATGCATTTTTTACTTTAAAGTAGGCTTTTTCGTAACATGTTAAACTTAGGCTGAGTGAGACTTTACTAAATGGGCAATCATACATTTGCAGGAGCAACGGGATTGGTGAGTGGATTGAAAACGCTTAGACAACGACATATATTATTGAAACGTCAACTGTAAAGACCATTGATCAGCATGGCCTCTGACATCATCAGAGGCCATGCTGGTTATAAGACGAGATAAGACAACGGCTACTTTGACAGTAAACATGGCGCAAGGACGGGGGATGAATCTCATACTTGTGATGATTATCACTCTGGTTTAGCATCATAACCCATAATGGATCAGACGGGGGAGGAAATTGGTTGCTGGGGAGGAAGTTAGGGTGGTTTATAACATTCACCAGGAATAGAGCCTTTCATTAGTCAGACTCGGTTTGATGACAGGGATTTGTGTTACATTTCAAGCAAGCGCTTCGATTCAAGCTTCAAGTCATTAAGGATCGAATTGGTGTCTTAACACTCACCCCTGTCGTTGCAATTTAGGAGTACAGTAGTGTGCAAATTGAATCCAAATATGATTGCGAATTCTACCACCCGTAATTCCCACGACTGGAACATAAAGTTCTGCAGTCCAGCGGTAAGCAGCTTATCACTATCTAAGGCGGCATTCATGGCCATTTATGTTCATTTGTTACTTAAACAACGCAATACAAATTCCGCAAAGAATAGTTGTATAGGCATTAAACCACGGCCTCACAGCCTTATTCCTTCCGTAAAACAATATTAATGCTAAGACGAACATCAAATATATACCCATAATGCACCGTAGGATTCATACGTAACAACGAATATACCCTAATCCTCTCTACAGAAAAGTGCAGTGAAACGCCATACGCATCCCTTGCCTTTGCAGTAACATTGTCCGGTATATATCAGTATTACATCAGGAGGAAAACGAATAACCTGTTTTACTACGTGTTTCTTAGGCGTATGGACCTAGCTTAAGTTGCATCAAGTGGCGTGAGCGCCTGCCTGTCGGGTTATTCTCGGAGTGACGTGATAATAATCCGTGAAGAGCATCAAGATTGTTCTACGTTTATTCTAGTTGTATTTCTGGCAACCAATTCCGAGTTGTATTGCTGGTAAGGTTATCATCAAGGGCATGGCTGGAGCATACGAAGGGGGAACCCTTAGACCGATACTTTGTTCTATTTAACTCGGCAGTTCTGCGAAAGTTGAGCCATGGGGGGGGGGGCAAAAGCTCACAAAGACTGTCACCGCACATCTATAAGAAGTAGCGTCGTATGTTTGGGCAATTGACTGCTGATTGAGTGATGGGTAATTAGGGGAAGCCCACCGTGTGAGTAATTGGGCCTATTTGACGGTCCAATGATCCGCAATGGTTGTTTTTGTCTGTTTGGAGGGCGTCAAATCCCTATCAGTAACCGTCACTGATGCAATGATTTATCCTCCTAATTGTCACGCTAACAAAAAGAGTAAGAAGGACCTGGTATCAAGAACACCGTATCGTGGGATGGTTAACGCCAGCGGATAAATCGCGGGTATTGGCAGGGGGGAACAGGGGAAAGATCTTGACACATGAGGAGCGCAATATCGTATGTGAAATATAAGCTCAAATAAGCTCAAACAAGAATGTTGATGGCATCGTTGGACAACAGCCAAATATCGATCGAGGGCGAAGATAGGGGATGGGTGTTGGTTGGCAAAGGTACCTCGGACGGGGGGGTCATGAGGCAAAACAGTTTCGTGCACGTGATAAACATCCAATAGAACATAAGAATGTCTTTCGGTGTTGATCACTTTAGAGAGGGTCAACGATTATTAGTTACACAAACACTGGTGCTTTATAACACAATCTGTAAAATTTGGATACTAACGGGTGGGGGGCCAGAGCCAGTCTCTATATATCATAATCTACCGCATTGGGGTCTGAAAAGAGAATAAGATTAATTCTAAAAGATGCGTGTTTCGTCGTTCGCGTCATACGTATGTGGTGTAATAGTTTAGTTCGGTAAGGAGCAGTTTCTGTTCTTGTGTCTTCTCACGATCTCGTATCAAAATAATATCAATGAAAGCCAGTAATGGGTAGATGCATTTTTGCTTGAGAGCAGAGGAAAATTTGTGTTGCATTCGGGATGACACATACGTCACGATATATATAGTTAACAAAGCACCGGATGACAGCTTGATAGGGCTGACAAGACGCGGTTCGAAACAAGCGGGGGCTCATTTGCGTTTCTGTTAATAGGGACGGGCGACAGGGTTGATGGTTTATTCAGGGATCCCTGGTACCCTTCTTGCCATTCAGGGGGGCGCGACATAAAGAACACAGAACCAGATTCAGATGGGATAATGGGTGCACGGCCTCATATGGCACTGCAGGTACTATCTCTGCTGACCATGTGAGCCCTAAACGGTTATGGCAAATTGCTATTGTTGCCCGAGTATTCCCTCGCCCGAACAGAGGTTTTATTGTACATCTGTATTTTTCCAGAACCCTTTGCAGATCCGAGGTCCCTTCCTGGTTTGACAATCGAGTGGTCGTTGTTCGGGATTTTCAATCCGTGAGCTGGTAATGGGAGTTTCTAACGGGACATTTGAAATGTCGACCCGCACAGCAGTAAGTCAGCAGAGGCACACGTACCGTCAAGTATTTATGGCGTGGTCGGGTTTATCAGCAGTCGATGCCACTAAGTCACTTGCATTAATGCCTAGCAGGTTTATTGACTGGGGGGGAACTCCCCATATGGTGCAAACGAAATCATTAGTACGATGGTGAGTGAGATGAAGTCGGGGGGAAGCCCGGCAATTAGGTAGGCCCACGTTATGTGGATTACGTGAGCCGATGAACAGATGTCGGGTGGCTACATTTAAATGCAAACGCATCACATTTTATTCAAGGATTAAATATTGACAGGTCATAGACCTTTTGTATGATCATCAGGATCGCGGGGTGATGTACCTTAAACAGGAACTAATGACACTCTCCATTCTTTATATTTACCGAGTGACTTATTTCATATCTTAGGCAGGTATCCGAATATTAAAATCAAGAACAAGTCCGGTTGTTATTTTTCCTTGCCTAAGGGAGCCTAGTAGGCCAAGTTTCGATCACGGTGACTTTTGGCGGACTAAGGCGTGTTGAATCATATTTTAATATAATTAGCTGGGCTGCTCATTATTTCACCTGTGTACCCATGGTGACTGCCTCTGTAAAATATCACAGGGCGAAACAGACTGAACTGAAAAATTTAATTTTTTTTTTGCATTTCATTTAGGGCAATGAGTGGCAGAGGTAAAGTTGTGGAACTGATTGAAACAGGCATAGGTGGATTGGTCGTATCAACCGGCCATCAATAGCCTGTCACATGTTGGTTGCTAATGAATACATCGAATCCTACATCGTTGCTCGTCGTTCACAGCGCCCAATATGCCATGTTTATCATCACATGACTTAGGACAGGATGACTGGAACAATCGGAGCACATCTTGAGGGTTGGGTGCTTAGCACCGGGTATTGGTAGCTTCCGCACGTTTGTGGTCCAGATGCGCCTTTATATGAGAAATATCAGGGCAATGTCCGGTCTCACCCAAGCAGTTGTTGCCGTTATTATCGTCTGCCGCACATTAGCTCAATAACAATTGGGGACTTTAGGGACGAGGTTAAAGGATGAGGCTGGGGATTCCAACAGATGCCACCAGTGGTATCCAATAGGTATTGTCTGGCATGCAACAATATAATACTTAAACATGGGGAAGGACTATGGAGACATGGCTCGAATAGGAGCGGAATGTGGTGTGCATTTAAGAATGTAATGGGTTTGTGCCTGGGGCTTCGTCGTAGGGTTGATATCCTTAGCCCTTTCATGTTCGGGATTGTTTCCGTATCAAAAGATCCGAGGAAGAACACCCAACTTTCCAAAAAATAAACCAGTATATGTGTGGGGCGCAAAATGAGCGTTAAATGGTCGGTTTGTAAGTGAGCGCGTAGACCAGCTATGGTAGTGAATTCTCCGTGGTGCCCAATTTGCATTTGAGATCGAACGCATCAGCAGTGGTTTCTTGGTAAGCAGCTTCTCAAAGACTTCAGACATCGCTAGGAGGATTGCAAGGGTGTTTCTGTTGAACCTTTGAAGACCGTCTTGCTCTGATACATCTACCCGGATTTGTTAAAGGGTGCCGTCGGGGTTACTGAGGGGAATTGCCAGATAACTTGTTATCAATCAAGCTGCTTATTTAACGATTAACTCCATTCCTGCGCATCACGAGAATCATTCGCATTAATATGTCGTAACCAAACGAGCAATACCTGTTCCACTATGTGAGTACAGTATTAGGACACGTTTATTGGATCTCAATAACAAAGGTGCCAAGGCAATCATATAATATTTCGGTGTTTAAGCAGTTGAACGTTTCTAGGCTAAGATTACAGTATTGTAATGCCTTTGCTTGGGTGACAGTTCCTATATCAATCGGCCAGGTGAAGTAACAAAGACAAACAGGAGGTAGCTTGTTGAAGAATGATCGACAAATATCCCCAGAAAACTCTGCCGCCATGCTGTCCTCCAGTTCTTTTATGACTTCA
>CM067358.1:56233855-56305217 GCA_034190875.2 Urechis unicinctus | reverse complement strand
ATATTAGAAATATCAACAATGTTCGGTCACCCCAATCAGCGTTTTTGCCGTTATTATCGGTCCCACCATTTGCTCCAGAACAAATGACTTTGGGACAGAAAAGTTTCTGTAAAACAACCCTGGTATCAAATATGTCTGACATTTCACAAATGATAACTAAACAGGAGGGAACTATGAAAAATTGCTCGAATACTGTGGTGCATTTAAGCATGTATGTTTCGTGCATGCTTCATCTTTAATCCTTTACATGTTTCGTTTGTTTCAGACAAAAATCAGAGGAAGCACACAAACTTGCAAAAAAACTAACCAGATATAATTTGCAAATACGGTTAAAAGGTAGTTTTGTAAGACCGCTAACCACTTGTAGGATGTCTCCTTGCCCAATTTGCATTTGAGCTAAAAGCATCAGCAGTAATGGTAAGCACTTTCAAAGACTTAAGAACATCCTAGGTTACAACGTGTTCCGTCTTGCTCTGTACACTCCGATTTGTTAAAGGGTGCGTCTGTTATATTGGCCAGATAACTTGTTATCAATCAAGCTGCTTATTTATTTAAAAAATTAACCGATTTAACTCAATTCCTGCGCATCACGAGAATCATTCGCATAATATATGTAACCAAACGAGCGAATACATGTTCACTATGTAAGTCACATTAATAGGCACGTTTATCTTATCTTCAATACAACAAAGGTGCCAAGGCAATCATACAATATTTCGGTTTCTAAGCAGTTTGAACGTTTCTATGCCCTCGATTACAGTATTTGTAAATGCCTTTGCTTCGGGTGACAGTTCCTATATCAATCGAATCGCCAGGTAAGGTAATAAAGACAAAATAGGAGGTAGCTTGTTGACGAATGATCCGACAAATATCCCCAGAAACTATACCGCCATGGTGTCCTCCAGTTCTTTTATGACTTCACATTGTGAGACCGCACGTTACCCTATTTTGCCTACTAGTTTCACACGCCAGACAGCGTACTCATCCAAGCATCACCGGGAGCTATGTCCAACATAATCAATAACCATCCGTTGTGTCATGATGTGACAGATGTTCGAATTATAACGTGGGGGGCCAATGTAACAAATCAATAATTCTTTAACTTTCTTTATGATTGGGTCCAGTTTCACTATTGGAAGCAATATTTGCAATCTTCCTAATGCCCTTGTTCAGAAAAAAAGGCAATAACAGAAAGGAGGTCCTCAACATAAGCGTTATCAGGCTCTATAGCAAAACATTTCATTAGTTTGGCATGATTTCGGAATTTTAGTTCCATCAAATTATTATGCAGAGAGATACCTTGAATCATATATGGCAAACGGCGGGGGCGCAAACATATCAGTTTTGTATAATATGCATCATCCCAAAGTTTAGTCAACTGTCACCAATGTTAACCTGTAGAAGAGATGGGGCAGATGATATTGTAGCCTAGCTGTGATCTATACTTGATAGCTAGTTTTTGTATGCGATGTTTGATAGGCATATAATAACTGCATAAAATATCTAGCCTATATTGTCATTAATTGTATTGCCGAGATCATCGTTTTACAATCATCTCATTATTCGAACTTATTTGGGCCTTCACCTAGGTACTAGTGTATCAATATTTACGTATACATGCGGGGAGAAGGAAGTATGCGGAAGGAAATATCCAAACGCCAGCCTGAACCAAAGCATATCTGCCCAATTTGTCATGACTTTTGTCATCAATAGCGAAATGAGTGCACAGAATGTCGAGTAATTAATCACCAATTGACGACTTTCGCTATGATTCCTACAGCTGAGTTAATGGACATTTACCGCTTCACGGATACATTCCCCATAAACCAGAAAGCAGCGATAAAGGCTGCAACCAGGTCCAGTCCATACTATAGGACTTGCTCACAGATAGTAGCCGGATGTCGTAGAGGTTCCTGTAATCATATTTTAAGTGAACGACGTTCGTTATATTTCCCGTTATTGTCGTTGCTTTCATGGCCAGTTCGGCTTGGAAGCATCATGATGCTAAACCTCATCTCATGATATCCGCACGTATAGGCATGTGTGTGCGTGTGTGATTATGTCTGTACAATCTAACAGAAGGAAATTTATGCCACGGTGTGCATGTGCGTGTTCTGCGAATGTTAATATTAGCAGGTTGTTAATACATACATGACTAGTGACATGAAATACCTTAACATCATTATCTAAACAAGTCCACAGAATGGCGTGACATTTACGACACGTCGACGAGAACACGGGGAACTGAATAAATTAATGTTTACTGCTCGACTAAAACACTGGTATGGCCGTTATATTATCAAGCAACGCCCATATAGCACTTCAGATCACGATTAAATAACAATAGCGAGGTTGCATTTTGTTATCATATATGTGGATAGGTTTCGGCATACAATAAAGCATCATTATTGACTCAATACTCACGAGTATAAATTAACATGCTTGCTGCTTTCTGTTTTTTACCATGAAAAGGAGTGGTCTGATTGTCGCCTATTGTCGGTTTTAGGACGGTAACAGAGCTGCATTTGATGCACACTTTGCTACCCCTTTTAAGCAATGATTCTGAAGCATTACCTGTCACAGTAAACCGTAGACAAACGTTATTATGATACATTTTTTTTTGTTTAGTTTAGGAGGCAACTCGTCAAACCGCTTTTTCGGACCTTAACCGTTCTGATACGTAACATCATCATGTTCCCGTTATGATGTGATCCGAACATTTATACCAGGCCTTAAACTAGACAAACGCCAGGAACATAAACTGTGACCCGTGGTGGTGTACCGCCTTAACAACTACGCTAACAGAGTTTAAGGACCTTTACAATGATTCTGGAACATTACCCTGTCACAGTACAAACAAACGTTCTATGATACAGTCGATTTAGTATAAAGATGCAACTCATAAAATTCAATTCAATGTAAAATATCGTTCACAGTCATGAGCCAGCCATATCAAGCGAAAGTGCATTAGGAACGAACGTGTGAAATGTGGTTTACCGCTGAACCTAGGGAGGACCATGATCAAAATACTACAAACAATGAGATTATATCACGACGGTGTAATAGCATAGACACGTGATAAAAGTCTTACGCGTCAATATCAAATTTAACCGCACTAACTATCAGGTTGGTTCGTTGTCGGCATCGGATTAGCCAAGTCCATTAAGTTCAGAACAAGCAGGTAATGGGTTGCATTGCTAAATGATATGGGTTACGGACTGAACAACCTCTAACCAGAGTCATCTGCGTGCCATCTTGAGTGATGTTTTTTCCATCTGCTCACCGGCCTACTAAATCATGCCAGCAGCTATTCACTTCTCACACAATACAATCACAACGCTCAAAGAATTAATGGAAGTTCGATAGCTTAATGGTGGTTTGGACAGCGCCAATGGTCAGGGGAGATTCGTTGATCAATTATGAGAAACAAGTGCAGCAACATATACAACCATTGTTGAGGTAATAGCCTAAAGTATGCATTACTTGACCTATGTAGGAGTCTTGAAGCCTCTGAAAGGTCTCTGAGCAAACCAAAACAATCATTGCGTAGTGCTACTATATTGCCGCTGAGCGTTAAGCGAGTTCGATCAGTTATTTCAAATCCCCAAACCAAGGAGATTAGTGTTGTTTAAGGAGGCCGGTAAAATGTGGATCCATGAGGTTTGAAATCATTAAGAGGTCGTCGTGATTGGACTCCAATCGATTAAATAACATTATTACCTCAATTATCTTTTTTTGCTCAAGCGAATGCTAGCACTTGTGGAATGTTTTGTTAAGTAATAGGTTCTATTAGCCAGTTCAAGGTAGTTATATACCAATAGATGTAGGAGTTCTTGACATGCCTGATGCATGTCCAATATTCAATCTCAACTCCTAAACCAAATCAATCATTGGGCGCCACTACCATATTGCAAACCACAGACGGAGCATAAGAGTATTGCTGTTATTACTGAGTTTATTCTAGCAAATCCGATATATTACATGGTGTATAGAACAGAAGACTTTTTAAGGAGGCCGGAACAATATCCTTAAGTGCAATCATATTGACAAATCATAACCGAAAACAAACAAGCTTTTACCAAATAGAAACTCCCAAGGATATTGTTCTCTTTTACTGAATTGCAGAGATATTTCTTTTTTCGAACAAGCAAAATATATCACTTGTATTTTGTCTAAGCGAGCAAGTTTATTGCAATCTTTGTCAATGGATGAATTAAAACAAAACATCGATCCGTTCGCAGTTTTCGGCATAGCTCCATATCCAGCTTGGGACCAAGAGCTTGCAATCCAGTGTCTCAACCTCACAAAAGTAAACAAATATTTCCGTCGGGAAACATTGGGTTTACTATACAATCAATTCACAACCTTCAAGAACTATGCTCTCACTGAATTCATCGGATATCAATAGATAGAAATATCAGATAAACGGAGGTTTATATACATGGTATAAATAAACATATTCGTCATGTAATGTCGTACGGGTGGAGACGTTTTACTTTCATTTAGATGGCATGCATGGTTCACTTTAAAGTAGGCTTTTTCGTAACATGTTAAACTTAGACTGAGTGAGACTTTACTAAATGGGCAATTATACATTTGCAGGAGCAACGGGATTGGTGAGTGGATGAAAACGCTTAGACAACGACATATATTATTGAAACGTCAACTGTAAAGACCATTGATCAGCATGGCCTCTGACATCGACGTCCACGCTGGTTATAAGACAAGGAAAGACCAACGGCTACTTTGTAAACATGGCGCGACGACGGGGGATGAATCTCCTACTTGCGATGATTATCACTCTGGTTTAGCATCTTAACCCATAATGGATCAGACGGGGGAGGAAAATGGTTGCTGGGGAGGAAGTAAGGGTGGTTTATAGAGCAACAACATTCACCAGGAATAGAGCCTTTCATTAGTCAGACTCGGTTGGATGACAGGGATTTGTGCTACATTTCAAGCAAGCGCTTCGATTCAAGCATTCAAGTCATTAAGGATCGAATTGGTGTCTTAACACTCACCCTTGTCGTTGCAATTTAGGAGTAAAGTAGTGTGCAATATTGAATCCAAATATGATTGCGAATTCTACCACCCGTAATTTCCACGACTGGAAAATAAAGTTCTGCAGTCCAGCGGTAAGCAGCTTATCACTATCTAAGGCGGCATTCATGGCCATTTATGTCATTTGTTACTCTAACAACGCAATACAAATTCCGCAAAGAATAGTTGTATTGGCATATAAACCACGGCCTCACAGCCTTATTCCTTCCATAAAACAATATTAATGCTAAGACGAACATCAAATATATACCCATAATGCACCGTAGGATTCAATACGTAACAACGAATATACCCTAATCCTCTCTACAGAGATGTGCAGTGAAACACCATATGCATCCCGTGCCTTTGCAGTAACCGGCATATATCAGTATTACATCAGGAGGAATAACAAAATAACTTGTTTTACTCCGTGTTTCTTAGGCGTATGGACCTAGCTTAATTGCATCAATGCCACGCCGGCTGTCGTTATTCTCATCGATAATAAGCCGTGAAGAGCATCATTTTTCTAATTTATTCTTAGTTGTATTTTTGGCAACCAATTCCAGTTGTATGCTGTTAGATATCAAGCATGATGGACATACGAAGAAGCATAACCGAGTTTGTCTATTGAACTGCATTCTGAAAGATAGCCATGCAAAAAAAATTAACACAGACTGATCACGCACATCTTATAAGAAGCTATGCGTCGTATGTTGCAATTGAATGCTGATTGCGTAAAAGTGAATGATAAGCCACCTGTGTAAATGCCTTTTTACGCCTAATCCAATGGTGTTTTTTTTCTGTTTGAACGTTGTCAACAAGCCCTATCATACAGTCAACTGACACTGATGTATTCTCCTAATTTCACGCTACACAGAGTAAAGACCTGGATCAAAACACAGATCTGGCTGTTTACCACAATAAATCCTATTACATCTTGACAACGCAATATCGTGTGGAAATGTAAGCTCTAATAAGCTCGAACAGCATTGCTGGCATCAGTGGACAACAGCAAATTAGCATCGGGGACAAGATATGTTTGCAAATGCCTCCTCTGAGGCAACAGTTTTCGTGAACGTGATAACAGCCATACATGAACTTCTCTTGTTCACTTTATAGCAACATTATTAGAACACAAACTGGGCTTTATAACACAATCGGAAAATGTGTGTACTCATCCAGGCATCTCTATATAATCTACCGCATGTCTGAAAAGAAATAGCTTAATTCTAAAGATGCGTGTTTTTCTCTTCCGTCATACGTATTTGAATAAATTTAGTTCTAAGCAGTTCTTTCTTCTCAAATCTCTAAACATAATATCATGAAACAAAAAAAAAGCCTTTTTCTTTTGAAAAGATGATTGATCGAGAGGTCTATCGTGTTTGAACACCTATTAAAATATTATGAATGTACCGCTGACAAGTTCAGCATGAAACTATATATGCGAAAGTGAAAAATATCGTAAAGTGCCACCTTGCTCGGAATCGGCTTGATGTTTTGGAATTTCCACGCCGGATTTTTCAAACTTTGTGCATGACAAATGCGATAGCAGGCTGTTATGTAAATGTTATTCCTCACCTACATACATAACCATAAACAGAGAACGCCAGTAATGGGTAGATGCATGTTTGCGTAGGCAGAACTTTTTGTTGCATTCTGGAAGACAAATACGGTACGATATATAGTTAAAAAGCAACAGACGCTGAGACTTACAACGCGTACTACAATCGTCATTTGCTTTCGTTGATAGTGACGGCGACATGTGGTTATCACTGCTCCCGTCTGGCCCTTCATGCAACAGAAGAACACAGAGCAATCAGAGATAAATGTCACGCCTATATTCACGCAGTACTATCTTTGCTGACCATGTGAGCATAACAGTTTAGCAAATGCTATTGTTGGCCGATATTCCTCCCCGAAAAGGTTTATTTTACCCTAATCCGTCCAATGTCCTTCCTGGTTTGCCATCGAGTGGTCCGTTCGATTTTCAATACTTAGCTGGTAATGGAGTCTAACCATTGAATTGTCGACACGCACAGCGTAAGTCACAAGCGCAAGACCCAATATTTATCGCAGTCGATGCACTAAGTCACGTTCATTAATGCTAGCATATTCTATCACGTCTTGCTACAGATGGATGATTCGCGACGCTTTAATGCCGGTTGAAACCGGATTTATTACTCCCCATATGGCAAACGAACAATATAGGATGCAGTGATTGACAGGGAAGCACGCATAAGGTATGGCAGCTTATTGATGACGTGACAGAACACTTATCTACATTTTATGCAACCGCATCACATTTTATTCAAGATAAAATAATTGACAGGTCATAACCTTTGTATTATCATCAGCTGGGTGATATACCTTAACAGAACTTGCCACTCCTTCTTATATTTACCATGACCGTATTTCATATGTTAGCAATTACCGAATTAAAATCAGAAGCCTAGTTATTCCTTCCCTAAGGGAGCTAATAAGCAAAGTTCTGTCACATGATATTTGCATAAGGCGTTGATCATATTTAATAAATGAGCTGGTCTACTCATTATTCACCTGTGTACCCATTGACTGCCTTTATAATATCACAAAACAGACTGAAATGAAAAATTATAATTTTTTTATTGCATCATTTAGGGCAATGCGGGCAGAGATGAAGTTGTGGAACTGATTGAACATCATATGATTGGTCGTATCAACCGGCCACAATAGCCTGTCACATGTTCTGCTGCTGAATACATCGAATCAAACATCGTTGTTGTCGTTCACGCCAATATGCCATGTTTATCATCACATGACTTAACAAATGACTGGAACAATCTTAATTACAGCAGTCACCCCCTGCTCTCTGGCAATAGTTTATTTGCAATCAAAATCAACCTACGGCGCGCGTGATTATGGTCTTCTGTGATGTAATATCAAAATGTCCCGCCGCAGCCTGTAGCGACTGTAAACGTTGGCCTGCTTCTACGCCGATGCGCTTAAAATAACCATTTTCTGATATGACAAATCGTATGATTGGCTGCTTTTACATGATGAATGACAAGCTCAGTATTATACATTTTGGGCGCAAAACAGCCATACAAGTCTCCAAATGATCCGACTAGTCAGATACGACAATATACTTTGATGACAAGCGTTCAGAGTGACGGCACTGGGTTATTATTATTACTGTTCCACTTCTACCCAATCATGCTTATACTCTCTTTGCATGCCTCGTAGCCTTTTTTTATGGAGGCGCGAGTAGAAAACTGTTCGCTTGTGCCTCGATGACTTCTAACGAATATAGGACATGAGAAGCACGTTAACGCATGTAATATGAAAAACAGGTGAACATCTCATAAAACAGACGTCGAGGAACTGCAGTTATAATATATTTTTGTCCTTTGGATCAAGCACCATAGAATCGTCTATGCAATACACCAATGGTGAAAACAGGGGCTCCTTCTTTGTGTATTGCAGTTTTATGAATAACAACATGAAACGACAAGCCCCAATATGCAAGCGTAGCGGAATTGGACGGCATTTCGATGCTATAATATTCATCAGCTCCTGTGCAGTTTTAGCGTTTTATTATTCAGGCACGTGTTTCATAATAACACGCAAGCATATTTTGAGGGATGAGCACGATACTTACATTTACTTCAAATGAATGCTATACTCTTCGTGTGCTGATCCCAGGGCGGATGAAACTTGCCGTGTTGTGTTGTAATCAGACTCCCTCTTTCTAGGTGACGCTATCTCCAAAGCGCACTGGACTACGCCTTGATTAGAGAAGTTGCAGATCGTGAGCACCACCAGATATTGAAACAAAAAGATATAGCACAGCATGGGAAACCGTTATTCAAGGGAAGATGATAGGAGGAATTAAGGCATCCAAACTATTGTCTACAAATCGGACTAAATGCTAAGCTAAGCAAATTATTACGGTGCATGACGGTTACTATCTTTGCGATACCACACTATTTGATCCCAAAAACTTTTGGGGTGTTTTATTTACTGGGCCAAAGATTCAATATTCCAAGTGGAAATCTTCATACTGCTTAGATAAGCTGATTAAGAATACAGCGATACCGCACCAGCCGCTGCGAAGCCGTGTGAAAACAAATTGGTATAAAGGAAACCGACAGAACGGAGTTGGCAGATACAAACAAAAGCGTGATGTAAATGTGTCGAGCACAATAACTGCGTAAGGCATATCAAACATGAGCACATATAGGGTTGTGCTTACACGGGTAGTGTAGCTCTGCACGTTGTCCATATTGCGCTTTATATTAGAAATATCAACAATGTTCGGTCACCCCAAGCGTTTCCGTTATTATCGGTCCAACATTGCTCAAGAACAATGACTTTGGGACAGAAAAGTTTCTGTAAAACACCCTGGTATCAAATATGTCTGACATGCACAATATGATACTAAACAGGGAAACTATGAAAAATTGCTCGAATACTGTGGTGCATTTAAGCATGTATGTTTGTGCATGCTTCATCTTTAATCCTTTACATGTTCGTTTGTTTCAGACAAAAATCAGAGGAAGCACACAAACTTGCAAAAACTAACCAGATATAATTTGCAAATACGGTTAAAAGGTAGTTTGTAAGACCGCTAACCACTTGTAGGATGTCTCCTTGCCCAATTTGCATTTGAGCTAAAAGCATCAGCAGTAATGGTAAGCACTTTCAAAGACTTAAGACATCCTAGGTTACAACGTGTTCCGTCTTGCTCTGTACACTCCGATTTGTTAAAGGGTGCGTCTGTTATATTGGCCAGATAACTTGTTATCAATCAAGCTGCTTATTTAACCGATTTAACTCAATTCCTGCGCATCACGAGAATCATTCGCATAATATATGTAACCAAACGAGCGAATACATGTTCACTATGTAAGTCACATTAATAGGCACGTTTATCTTATCTTCAATAAACAAAGGTGCCAAGGCAATCATACAATATTTCGGTTTCTAAGCAGTTTGAACGTTTCTATGCCTCGATTACAGTATTTGTAAATGCCTTTGCTTCGGGTGACAGTTCCTATATCAATCGCCAGGTAAGGTAATAAAGACAAAATAGGAGGTAGCTTGTTGACGAATGATCCGACAAATATCCCCAGAAACTATACCGCCATGGTGTCCTCCAGTTCTTTTATGACTTCACATTGTGAGACCGCACGTTACCCTATTTATGCCTACTAGTTTCACACGCCAGACAGCGTACTCATCCAAGCATCACCGGAGCTATGTCCAACATAATCAATAACCATCCGTTGTGTCATGATGTGACAGATGTTCGAATTATAACGTGGGGCCAATGTACAAATCAATAATTCTTTAACTTTCTTTATGATTGGGTCCAGTTTCACTATTGGAGCAATATTTGCAATCTTCCTAATGCCTTGTTCAGAAAAAAAGGCAATAACAGAAAGGAGGTCCTCAACATAAGCGTTATCAGGCTCTATAGCAAACATTTCATTAGTTTGCATGATTTCGGAATTTTAGTTCCATCAAATTATTATGCAGAAGATACCTTGAATCATATATGGCAAACGGGGGCGCAAACATATCAGTTTGTATAATATGCATCATCCCAAAGTTTAGTCAACTGTCACAATGTTAACCTGTAGAAGAGATGGGGCAGATGATATTGTAGCCTAGCTGTGATCTATACTTGATAGCTAGTTTGTATGCGATGTTTGATAGGCATATAATAACTGCATAAAATATCTAGCCTATATTGTCATTAATTGTATTGCCGAGATCATCGTTTTACAATCCGTAATTTGCAACAAACATTCACCGTAAGGCCACGCCGAGTGGAGTAATGCGTTGTCGGGTGTCGCCATATGATTGACTAGCACATCTCATTATTCGAACTTATTTGGGCCTTCACTAGGTACTAGTGTATCAATATTTACGTATACATGCGGGGAGAAGGAAGTATGGCGGAATGAAATATCCAAATGCCAGCCACACCAAAGTATAATCTGCAATTTGTCATGACTTTGTCATCAATAGCGAAGTGAGTGCACAGAATGTCGAGTAATTAATCACCAATTGACGACTTTCGCTATGATTCCTACAGCTGAGTTAATGGACATTTACCGCTTCGCGGCTACCTTCCCCATAAACCAGAAAGCAGCGATAAAGGCTGCAACCATGTGCAGTTCATACAATAGGACTTGCTCACAAATAGTAGCCGGATGTCATCATCATATGTGCAACGACGTTTGTTATATTTCCCGTTATTGTCGTTGCTTTCATGGCCAGCTCGGCATGGAAGCATCATGATGCTAAACCTCAACTCATGATATCCGCACGTACAGGCATATGTGTGCGTGTGATTATGGCTGTACAATGTAACAGAAGGAAATTTATGCCACGGTGTGCATGTGCGTGTTCTGCGAATGTTAATATTAGCAGGTTGCTAATATATACGTGACTAGTGACATGAAATACCTTAACATCATTATCTAAACAAGTCCACAGAATGGCGTGACATTTACGACACGTCGACGAGGACACGGGAAAATGAATAAATGAATGTTTACTGCTCGACTAAAACACTTGTATGGCCGTTATATTATCAAGCAACGTCCGTATAGTATTTCAGATCACGATTAAATAACTATAGCGAAATTGATCGGAACAGTTCATATGGCTTCTATTGAGCCCCGTTAACACCTTACAGCCACCAATCAGGGACGATGGGAATGGAAATAACAACATTTTCACACGTTCACACGTTTACAATGATTCTGAAGCATTACCTGTCACAGTACAGACAAACGTTTTATGATACAGTCTATTTTAGTATAAAGATGCAACTCATAAAAACGCTGCTCAGCAATTCAATGTAAAATAATGTTCACATTCATGAACAAGCCATACCACGCGAAAGAGCAATAGGAACGAAAGTGTGAAATGTGGTGGACCGCTGAACCGAGGGAGGACCATTATCGAATTATCACAAACAATGAGATTATATCGTGACGGTGTAATAGCATTGATACGTAATAAAAGTCTTACGCGTCAATATCGTAACGGCGTAATAGCATAGATACGTAATAAAATTCTTAGGCGTCAATATCAAATTTACCCGCACTAACTATCAGGTTGGTTCGTTGTCGGCATTGGATTAACCAAGTCCATAAGGTTCAGAACAAGCAGGTAATGGGTTGCATTGCTAAATGATATGGGTTACGGACTGAACAACATCTAACCAACCACTTCCAGTTTCATCTGCGTGCCATCTTGAGTGATGGTTTTTCCATCTGCTCCCCGGCCTACTAAATCATGCCAGCAGCTATTCACTTCTCACACAATACAATGCAAGACGAATATCGTCGCCAATGATGTTGTTATATATGATGGCGATGTAGTAACTGTTAGCAGGAGCAACTGTATGCAATAAGGTTGGTCTTCTCCTTCGCTAAACATCACTACCACTCTGGTTTTTATGTTACTCGTCTCTTAGTTTGCTGTATTTGATCTTCTGCTGCTGTCAACAATTGTAAGAATTAGATGAAGATATACCAAAGATCAATCACAACGCTCAAAGAATTAATGGAAGTTCGATAGCTTAATGGTGGTTTTGACAGCGCCAAGGGTTAGGCAGGATTTGTTGATCAATTATGAGAAACGAGTGCAGCAAAATATACCACCATTGTTGAGGTAATAGCCTAAAGTATGCATTACTTGACCTATGTAGGAGTCTTGAAGCCTCTTAAAGGTAAATTGATCTCCGAGCAAACCAAAGCAATCATTGCGTAGTGCTACCATATTGCCACAGAGAGCTAAGCGAGTTCGATCAGTTATTTCAAATCCCCCAAACAAGGAGACTACTGTGTTTAAGGAGGCCGGTAAAATGTGGATCCATGAGGTTTGAAATCATTAAGAGGTCGTCGTGATTGGACTCCAATCGATTAAATCCTATCATTACGGCAATTATCTTTCTTTTTTCTCAAGCGAATGCTAGCACTTGTGGAATGTTTTGTTAAGTAATAGGTTCTATTGCAAACAGTTCAAGGTCAACTAGTTATATACCAATGGATACGTTGCATGACATGAATGATGCATGTCAAATATTCAAGAGCTTGCAATCCAGTGTCTCAACCTCACAAAAGTAAACAAATATTTCCGTCGGGAAACATTGAGTTTACTATACAATCAATTCACAACCTGCAAGAACTATGCTCTCACTGAATTCATCGGATATCAATAGATAGAAATATCAGATGAACGGAGGTTTATATACATGGTATAAATAAACATATTCGTTATGTATTGTCGTACGGTTTACTTTAAAGTAGACTTTTTCGTAACATGTTAAACTTAGACTGAGTGAGACTTTACTAAATGGGCAATTATACATTTGCAGGAGCAACGGGATTGGTGAGTGGATGAAAGCGCTTAGACAACGACATATATTATTGAAACGTCAACTGTAAAGACCATTGGTCAGCATGGCCTCTGACATCGACGTCCACGCTGTTATAAGACAAGGAAAGACCAACGGCTACTTTGTAAACATGGCGCGACGACGGGGGATGAATCTCCTACTTGCGATGATTATCACTCTGGTTTAGCATCTTAACCCATAATGGATCAGACGGGGGAGGAAAATGGTTGCTGGGGAGGAAGTAAGGGTGGTTTATAGAGCAACAACATTCACCAGGAATAGAGCCTTTCATTAGTCAGACTCGGTTGGATGACAGGGATTTGTGCTACATTTCAAGCAAGCGCTTCGATTCAAGCATTCAAGTCATTAAGGATCGAATTGGTGTCTTAACACTCACCCCTGTCGTTGCAATTTAGGAGTAAAGTAGTGTGCAATATTGAATCCAAATATGATTGCGAATTCTACCACCCGTAATTTCCACGACTGGAAAATAAAGTTCTGCAGTCCAGCGGTAAGCAGCTTATCACTATCTAAGGCGGCATTCATGGCCATTTATGTCATTTGTTACTTAAACAACGCAATACAAATTCCGCAAAGAATAGTTGTATTGGCATATAAACCACGGCCTCACAGCCTTATTCCTTCCATAAAACAATATTAATGCTAAGACGAACATCAAATATATACCCATAATGCACCGTAGGATTCAATACGTAACAACGAATATACCCTAATCCTCTCTACAGAGATGTGCAGTGAAACACCATATGCATCCCGTGCCTTTGCAGTAACCGGCATATATCAGTATTACATCAGGAGGAATAACAAAATAACTTGTTTTACTCCGTGTTTCTTAGGCGTATGGACCTAGCTTAATTGCATCAATGCCACGCCGGCTGTCGTCATTCTCATCGATAAAAAGCCGTGAAGAGCATCATTTATCTAATTTATTCTTAGTTGTATTTTTGGCAACCAATTCCAGTTGTATGCTGTTAGATATCAAGCATGATGGACATACGAAGAAACATAACCGAGTTTGTCTATTGAACTGCATTCAGAAAAAAAATTAACACAGACTGATCACGCACATCTTATAAGAAGCTATGCGTCGTATGTTGCAATTGAATGCTGATTGCATAAAAGTGAATGATAAGCCACCTGTGTAAATGCCTTTTTACGCCTGATCCAATGGTGTTTTTTTTTCTGTTTGAACGTTGTCAACAAGCCCTATCATACAGTCAACTGACACTGATGTATTCTCCTAATTTCACGCTACACAGAGTAAAGACCTGGATCAAAACACAGATCTGGCTGTTTACCACAATAAATCCTATTACATCTTGACAACGCAATATCGTGTGGAAATGTAAGCTCTAATAAGCTCGAACAGCATTGCTGGCATCAGTGGACAACAGCAAATAAGCATCGGGGACAAGATATGTTTGCAAATGCCTCCTCTGAGGCAACAGTTTTCGTGAACGTGATAACAGCCATACATGAACTTCTCTTGTTCACTTTATAGCAACATTATTAGAACACAAACTGGGCTTTATAACACAATCGGGAAATGTGTGTACTCATCCAGGCATCTCTATATAATCTACCGCATGTCTGAAAAGAAATAGCTTAATTCTAAAGATGCGTGTTTTTCTCTTCCGTCATACGTATTTGAATAAATTTAGTTCTAAGCAGTTCTTTCTTCTCAAATCTCTAAACATAATATCATGAAACAAAAAAAAGCCTTTTTCTTTTGAAAAGATGATTGATCAAGAGGTCTATCGTGTTTGAACACCTATTAAAATATAATGAATGTACCGCTGACAAGTTCAGCATGAAACTATATATGCGAAAGTGAAAAATATCGTAAAGTGCCACCTTGCTCGGAATCGGCTTGATGTTTTGGAATTTCCACGCCGGATTTTTCAAACTTTGTGCATGACAAATGCGATAGCAGGCTGTTATGTAAATGTTATTCCTCACCTACATACATAACCATAAACAGAGAACGCCAGTAATGGGTAGATGCATGTTTGCGTAGGCAGAACTTTTTGTTGCATTCTGGAAGACAAATACGGTACGATATATAGTTAAAAAGCAACAGACGCTGAGACTTACAACGCGTACTACAATCGTCATTTGCTTTCGTTGATAGTGACGGCGACATGTGGTTATCACTGCTCCCGTCTGGCCCTTCATGCAACAGAAGAACACAGAGCAATCAGAGATAAATGTCACGCCTATATTCACGCAGTACTATCTTTGCTGACCATGTGAGCATAACAGTTTAGCAAATGCTATTGTTGGCCGATATTCCTCCCCGAAAAGGTTTATTTTACCCTAATCCGTCCAATGTCCTTCCTGGTTTGCCATCGAGTGGTCCGTTCGATTTTCAATACTTAGCTGGTAATGGAGTCTAACCATTGAATTGTCGACACGCACAGCGTAAGTCACAAGCGCAAGACCCAATATTTATCGCAGTCGATGCACTAAGTCACGTTCATTAATGCTAGCATATTCTATCACGTCTTGCTACAGATGGATGATTCGCGACGCTTTAATGCCGGTTGAAACCGGATTTATTACTCCCCATATGGCAAACGAACAATATAGGATGCAGTGATTGACAGGGAAGCACGCATAAGGTATGGCAGCTTATTGATGACGTGACAGAACACTTATCTACATTTTATGCAACCGCATCACATTTTATTCAAGATAAAATAATTGACAGGTCATAACCTTTGTATTATCATCAGCTGGGTGATATACCTTAACAGAACTTGCCACTCCTTCTTATATTTACCATGACCGTATTTCATATGTTAGCAATTACCGAATTAAAATCAGAAGCCTAGTTATTCCTTCCCTAAGGGAGCTAATAAGCAAAGTTCTGTCACATGATATTTGCATAAGGCGTTGATCATATTTGATAAATGAGCCGGTCTGCTCATTATTCACCTGTGTACCCATTGACTGCCTCTCTAATATCACAAAACAGACTGAAATGAAAAATTATAATTTTTTTATTGCATCATTTAGGGCAATGCGGGCAGAGATGAAGTTGTGGAACTGATTGAACATCATATGATTGGTCGTATCAACCGGCCACAATAGCCTGTCACATGTTCTGCTACTGAATACATTGAATCAAACATCGTTCTCGTCGTTCACGCCAATATGCCATGTTTATCATCACATGACTTAACAAATGGCTGGAACAATCTTAATTACAACAGTCACCCCCTGCTCTCTGGCAATAGTTTATTTGCAATCAAAATCAACCTACGATGCGCGTGATTATTGTCTTCTGAATGATGAGGTTTCACAATTACACATAAAAGCAACTACTGTCAGCCGCCAGCTGAATAGATCCTGATGATAGGTCCAAAAACAATGTCTGGGATGTAATATTAAAATGTCCCGACGCAGCCTGTAGCGACTGTAAACGTTGGCCTGCTTCTACGCCGATGCGCTTAAAATAACCATTTTCTGATATGACAAATCGTATGATTGGCTGCTTTTACATGATGAATGACAAGCTACCTAAGTATTAGACATTTTGGGCGCAAAACAGCCATACAAGTCTCCAATCGATGGCGCCTTAGCGGACTGGTCAGGTACGACAATATACTTTGATGACAAGCGTCCAGAGTGACGGCACTGGGTTATTATTATTACTGTTCCACTTCTACCCAATCATGCTTATACTCTCTTTGCATGCCTCGTAGTCGAGGCCTTGGGCAACGCTTTTTTTTATGGAGGCGCGAGTAGAAAACTGTTCGCTAGTGCCTCGATGACTTCTAACGAATATAGGACATGAGAAGCACGTAAACGCGTGTAATATGAAAAATAGGTGAACATCTCATAAAACAGACGTCGAGGAACTGCAGTTATAATATATTTTTGTCCTTTGGATCAAGCACCATAGAATCGTCTATGCAATACACCAATGGTGAAAACAGGGTCTCCTTCTTTGTGTATTGCAGTTTTATGAATAACAACATGAATAACAACATGAAACGACAAGCCCCAATATGCAAGCGTAGCGTCACGAAAGCGGAATTGGACGGCATTTCGATGCCATAATATTCATCAGCTCCTTTAGAGTTTTAGCGTTTTATTATTCAGGCACGTGTTTCATAATAACACGCAAGCATACTTTGAGGGATGAGCACGATACCTACATTTACTTCAAATGAATGCTATACTCTTCGTGTGCTGATTCCAGGGCGGATGAAACTTGCCGTGTTGTGTTGTAATCAGACTCCCTCTTCCTAGGTGACGCTATCTCCAAAGCGCACTGGACTACGCCTTGATTAGAGAAGTTGCAGATCGTGAGCACCACCGAATATTGAAACAAGAAGATATAGCACAGCATGGGAAGCCGTTATTCAAGGGAAGATGATAGGAGGAATTAAGTCATCCAAACTATTGTCTACAAATCGGACTAAAAGCTAAGCTAGGCATATTATTAAGGTGCATGTCGGTTACTATCTTTGCGATATCACACTATTTGATCCCAAAAACTTTTGGGGTGTTTTCTTTACTAGGCCAAAAATTCAATACTCCAAGTGGAAATCTTCATACTGCTTAGATAAGCTGATTAAGAATACAGCGATACCGCACCAGCCGCTGCGACGTCGTTTGAAAACAAATTGGTTTGGGACACCGACAGAACGGAGTTGGCAGATACAAACAAAAGCGTGATGCAAATGTGTCGAGCACAATAACTGCGTAAGGCATATCAAACATGAGAACATATAGGGTTGTGCTTACACGGGTAGTGTAGCTCTGCACGTTGTCCATATTGCGCTTTATATTAGAAATATCAACAATGTTCGGTCACCCCAAGCGTTTCCGTTATTATCGGTCCAACATTGCTCAAGAACAATGACTTTGGGACAGAAAAGTTTCTGTAAAACACCCTGGTATCAAATATGTCTGACATGCACAATATGATACTAAACAGGGAAACTATGAAAAATTGCTCGAATACTGTGGTGCATTTAAGCATGTATGTTTGTGCATGCTTCATCTTTAATCCTTTACATGTTCGTTTGTTTCAGACAAAAATCAGAGGAAGCACACAAACTTGCAAAAACTAACCAGATATAATTTGCAAATACGGATAAAAGGTAGTTTGTTAGACCGCTAACCACTTGTAGGATGTCTCCTTGCCCAATTTGCATTTGAGCTAAAAGCATCAGCAGTAATGGTAAGCACTTTCAAAGACTTAAGACATCCTAGGTTACAACGTGTTCCGTCTTGCTCTGTACACTCCGATTTGTTAAAGGGTGCGTCTGTTATATTGGCCAGATAACTTGTTATCAATCAAGCTGCTTATTTAACCGATTTAACTCCATTCCTGCGCATCACGAGAATCACTCGCATAATATGTGTAACCAACCGAGCGAATACATGTTCACTATGTGAGTCACATTAATAGGCACGTTTATCTTATCTTCAATAAACAAATGTGCCAAGGCAATCATACAATATTTCGGTTTCTAAGCAGTTTGAACGTTTCTATGCCTCGATTACAGTATTTTTAAATGCCTTTGCTTCGGGTGATATCAATCGCCAGGTGAAGTACTAAAGACAAAATAGGAGGTAGTTTGTTGACGAATGATCCGACAAATATCCCCAGAAACTCTGCCGCCATGGTGTCCTCCAGTCCTTTTATGACTTCTTATGGTGAGACCGCACGTTACCCTATTTATGCCGACTAGTTTCACACGCAAGACAGCGTACTCATCCAAGCTTCACCGGAGCTATGTCCAACGTAATCAATAACCATCCGTTGTGTCATGATGTGACAGATGTTCGAATTATAACGTGGGGCCAATGTACAAATCAATAATTCTTTAACTTACTTTATGATTGGGTCCAGTTTCACTATTGGAGCAATATTTGCAATCTTCATAATGCCTCGTTCAGAAACAAAGGCAATAACAGGAACGAGGTCCTCAACATAAGCGTTATCAGGCTCTATAGCAAACATATCATTAGTTTGCATGATTTCGGCTCATTAACCGAATTGATTTTAGTACCATCAAATTATTATGCAGAAGATACCTTGAATCATATATGGCCAACGGTGGCGCAAACATATCAGTTTGTATAATATGCATCATCCCGAAGTTTAGTCAACTGTCACAATACTGACCTGTAGAAGAGATGGGGCAGATGATATTGTAGCCTAGCTGTGATTTATACCTGATAGCTAGTTTGTATGCGATGTTTGATAGGCATATAATAACTGCATAAAATATCCAGTCTATATTGTCATTAATTGTATTGCCGGGATCATCGTTTTACAATCCGTAATTTGCAACAAACATCCACCGTAAGGCCATGACGAGTGGAGTAATGCGTTGTCGGGTGTCGCCATATGATTGACTAGCAAACCTCATTATTCGAACTTATTTCGCCTTCACTAGGTACTAGTGTATCAATATTTACGTTAGCATGCGGCGAGTAGGAAGTATGGCGGAATGAAATATCCAAATACCAGCCGCACAAAAGTATAATCTGCCTCTTGTCATGACTTTGTCATCATTAGCGAAATGAGTGCACAGAATGTCGAGTAATTAATCACCAACTGAAGACTTTCGCTATGATGTCTTCAGCTGAGTTAATGGACATTTACCGCTTCGCGGCTACCTTCCCCATAAACCAGAAAGCAGAGATAAATGCTGCAACCAGGTCAAGTTCATACAATAGGACTTGCTCACAAATAGTAGCCGGATGTCATCATCATATGTGCAACGACGTTCGTTATATTTCCCGTTATTGTCGTTGCTTTCATGGCCAGTTCGGCTTGGAAGCATCATGATGCTAAACCTCATCTCATGATATACGCACGTACAGGCATATGTGTGCGTGTGATTATGGCTGTACAATGTAACAGCAGGAAATTTATGCCACGGTGTGCATGTGCGTGTTCTGCGAATGTTAATATTAGCCGGTTGCTAATATATACGTGACTAGTGACATGAAGTACCTTAACATCATTATCTAAACAAGTGCACAGAATGGCGTGACATTTACGACACGTCGACGAGGACACGGGAAACTGAATAAATGAATGTTTACTGCTCGACTAAAACACTGGTATGGCTGTTATATTATAAAGCAACGCCCGTATAGCATTTCAAATCACGATTAAATAACTATAGCGAAATTGAACGGAACAGTTCATATGGCTTCTATTGAGCCCCGTTAACACCTTACAGCCACCAATCAGTGACGATGGGAATGGAAATAACAACATTTTCACACGTTCACACGTTTACAATGATTCTGAAACATTACCTGTCACAGTACAGACAAACGTTCTATGATACAGTCGATTTTAGTATAAAGATGCAAATCATAAAAACGCTGTACAGCAATCCAATGTAAAATAATGTTCACATTCATGAACCAGCCATACCACGCGAAAGAGCAATAGGAATGAACTTGTGAAATGTGGTGGACCGCTGAACCAAGGGAGGACCATTATCGAAATACCACAAACAACGCTCAAAGAATTAATGTAAGTTCGATAACTTAATGGTGGTTTCGACAGCGCCAAGGGTCAGGCAAGATTCGTTGATCAATTATGAGAAACAAGTGCAGCAACATATACCACCATTGTTGAGATAATAGCCTAATGTATGCATTACTTGACCAATGTAGGAGTCTTGAAGCCTCTGACAGGTCAATTGATCTCTGAGCAAACCAAAACAATCATTGCGTAGTGCTACTATATTGCCACTGAGCGTTAAGCGAGTTCGATCAGTTATTTCAAATCGCCAAACCAAGGAGACTAGTGTTGACAAAATATACTGCAAACAGACCAGGCACGGTTCATAATGAGTATTGCTGTTATTACTGAGTTATATTCTAGCTGCTTATCCGATATATTACGTGGTGTATAGAACCGAAGACTTTTAATGCCCCCGAGCAATATCCTAAAGTGCAATCATATTGACAAATCATAACCGAAAAAATCAAGCCCTGACCAAATAGAAACAAATCGCCAAGGATATTGTTCTCTTTCAAGTGAATTGCAGAGATATTTTTTCGCTTGAATGTTACAAAAATATATCATGTATTTTGCCTAAGCGAGCAAGATTATTGATCTTTGTCAATGGAAGAATTAAAAAAAAAACATCGTCCGTTTGCAGTTTTCGGCATAGCTGCATATCCAGCTTGGGACCAAGAGCTTGCAATCCAGTGTCTCAACCTCACAAAAGTAAACAAATATTTCCGTCGGGAAACATTGGGTTTACTATACAATCAATACACAACCTGCAAGAACTATGCTCTCACTGAATTCATCGGATATCAATAGATAGAAATATCAGATGAACGGAGGTTTATCATGGTATAAATAAACATATTCGTCATGTATTGTCGTACGGGTGGAGACGTTTTACTTTCATTTAGATGGCATGCATGGTTTACTTTAAAGTAGGCTTTTCCGTAACAGGTTAAACTTAGACTGAGACTTTACTAAATGGGCAATTATACATTTGCAGGAGCAACGGGATTGGTGAGTGGATGAAAACGCTTAGACAACGACATATATTATTGAAACGTCAACTGTAAAGACCATTGGTCAGCATGGCCTCTGACATCGACGTCCACGCTGGTTATAAGACAAGGAAAGACCAACGGCTACTTTGTAAACATGGCGCGACGATGGGGGATGAATCTCCTACTTGCGATGATTATCACTCTGGTTTAGCATCTTAACCCATACTGGATCAGACGGGGGAGGAAATTGGTTGCTGGGGAGGATGTAAGGGTGGTTTATAGAGCAACAACATTCACCAGGAATAGAGTCTTTCATTAGTCAGACTCGGTTGGATGACAGGGATTTGTGCTACATTTCAAGCAAGCGCTTCGATTCAAGCATTCAAATCATTAGGGATCGAATTGGTGTCTTAACACTTACCCCTGTCGTTGCAATTTAGGAGTAAAGTAGTGTGCAATATTGAATCCAAATATGATTGCGAATTCTACCACCCGTAATTCCCACGACTGGAACATAAAGTTCTGTAGTCCAGCGATAAGCAGCTTATCACTATCTAAGGCGGCATTCATGGCCATTTATGTCATTTGTTACTTAAACAACGCAATACAAATTCCGCAAAGAATAGTTGTATTGGCATATAAACCACGGCCTCACAGCCTTATTCCTTCCATAAAACAATATTAATGCTAAGACGAACATCAAATATATACCCATAATGCACCGTAGGATTCAATACGTAACAACGAATATACCCTAATCCTCTCTACAGAGATGTGCAGTGAAACGCCATATGCATCCCGTGCCTTTGCAGTAACCGGCATATACCAGTATTACATCAGGAGGAATAACAAAATAACTTGTTTTACTCCGTGTTTCTTATGCGTATGGACCTAGCTTAATTGCATCAATGCCACGCCGGCTGTCGTCATTCTCATCGATAATAAGCCATGAAGAGCATCATTTTTCTAATTTATTCTTAGTTGAATTTCTGGCAACCAATTCCAGTTGTATGCTGTTAGTTATCAAGCATGATGGACATACGAAGAAACTTAACCGAGTTTGTCTATTGAACTGCATTCTGAGAGATAGCCATGCAAAAGAAATTAACACAGACTGATCACGCACATCTTATAAGAAGCTATGCGTCGTATGTTGCAATTGAATGCTGATTGCGTAAAAGTGAATGATAAGCCACCTGTGTAAATGCCTTTATACGCCTGATCCAATGGTGTTTTTTCTGTTTGAACGTTGTCAACAAGCCTTATCATACAGTCAACCGACACTGATGTATTCTCCTAATTTCACGCTACACAGAGTAAAGACCTGTATCAAAACACAGATCTGGCGGTTTACCACAATAAATCCTATTACATCTTGACAACGCAATATCGTGTGGAAATGTAAGCTCTAATAAGCTCGAACAGCATTGCTGGCATCAGTGGACAACAGCAAATTAGCATCGGGGACAAGATATGTTTGCAAATGCCTCCTCTGAGGCAACAGTTTTCGTGAACGTGATAACAACCATACATGAACTTCTCTTGTTCACTTTATAGCAACATTATTAGAACACAAACTGGGCTTTATAACACAATTTGAAATATTTGTATACTCATCCAGGCATCTCTATATAATCTACGGCATGTCTGAAAAGAAATAGCTTAATTCTAAAGATGCGTTTTTCTCTTCCGTCATACGTATTTGAATAAATTTAGTTCTAAGCAGTTCTTTCTTCTCAAATCTTTAAAAATAATATCATGAAACAAAAAAAAGCCTTTTTCTTTTGAAAATATGATTGATCGAGAGGTCTATCGTGTTTGAACACCTCTTAAAATATTATGAATATACCGCTGACAAGTTCAGCATGAAACTATATATGCGAAAGTGAAAAATATCGTAAAGTGCCACCTTGCTCTGAATCGGCTTGATGTTTTGGGATTACCACGCCGGATTTTTCAAACGTTGTGCATGACAAATGCGATCGCAGGTTGTTATGTAAATGTTATTCCTCACCTACATACATAACCATAAACAGTGAAAGCCAGTAATGGGTAGATGCATGTTTGCGTAGGCAGAGCTTTTTGTTGCATACTGGATGACAAATACTGTACGAAAAAGCAACAGACGCTGAGACTTAAAACGCGTACTACAATCGTCATTTGCTTTCGTTAATAGTGACGGCGACATGTGGTTATCACTGCTCCCGTCTGGCCCTTCATGCGAGAGAAGAACACAGAACAATCAGAGATAAATGTCACGCCTATATTCACGCAGTATTATCTTTGCTGACCATGTGAGCATAACAGTTTAGCAAATGCTATTGTAGGCCGATATTCCTCCCCGAAAAGGTTTATTTTACATCTGTATGTTTCCAGAACCCTTATCCGCCCGATGTCCTTCCTGGTTTGCCATTGAGTGGTCTGTTCGATTTTCAATACTTAGCGGGTAATGGAGTCTAACCATTGAATTGTCGACACGCACAGCGTAAGTAACAAGCACAAGACCCAATATTTATCGCAGTCGATGCACTAAGTCACGTTCATTAATGCTAGCATGTTCTATCACGTCTTGCTACAAATGGATGATTCGCGACGCTTTAATGCCAGTTGAAACCGGATTTATTACTCCCCATATGGCAAACGATCAATATACGATGCAGTGAGTGACAGGGAAGCACGCATAAGGTATGGCAACTTATTGATGACGTGACAGAACACTTATCTACATTTTATGCAACCGCATCACATTTTATTCAAGATAAAATAATTGACAGATCATAACCTTTGTATTATCAGCAGCTGGGTGATATACCTTAACAGACCTTGCCACTCCTTCTTATATTTACCATGACCGTATTTCACATGTTAGCAATTACCGAATTAAAATCAGAAGCCCAGTTATTCCTTCCCTAAAGGAGCTAATAAGCAAAGTTCTGTCACATGATATTTGCATAAGGCGTTGATCATATTTGATAAATGAGCCGGTCTGTTCATTATTCACCTGTGTACCCATTGACTGCCTCTCTAATATCACAAAACAGACTGAAATGAAAAATTGTAATTTTTTTATTGCATCATTTAGGGCAATGCTGGCAGAGATGAAGTTGTGGAACTGATTGAACATCATATGATTGGTCGTATCAACCGGCCACAATAGCCTGTCACATGTTCTGTTACTGAATACATCGAATCACATGACTTAACAAATGACTGGAACAATCTTAATTACAGCAGTCACCCCCTGCTCTCTGGCAATAGTATATTTGCAATCAAAATCAACCTACGATGCGCGTGATTATGGTCTTCTGAACGATGAGGTTTCACAATTACACATAAAAGCAATTACTGTCAGCCGCCAGCTGAATAGAACCTGATGATAGGTCCAAAAACAATGTCTGTGATGTAATATTAAAATGTCCCGACGCAGCCTGTAGCGACTGTAAACGATGGCCTGCTTCTACGCCGATGCGCTTAAAATAACCATTTTCTGATATGACAAATCGTATGATTGGCTGCTTTTACATGATGAATGACAAGCGATCTCAGTAATATACATTTTGGGCGCAAAACAGCCATACAAGTCTCCAATCGATGGCGCCTTAGAGGACTGGTGAGGTACGATATTTTACTTTGATGACAAGAGTCCAGAGTGACGGCAATGGGTTATCATTATTACTGTTCCACTTCTACCCAATCATGCTTATACTTTCTTTGCATGCCTCGTAGTCGAGGTCTTGGGCAACGCCTTTTTTATGGAGGCGCGAGTAGAAAACTGTTCGCTAGTGCCTCGATGACTTCTAACGAATATAGGACATGAGAAGCACGTAAACGCGTGTAATATGAAAAACAGGTGAACATCTCATAAAACAGACGTCGAGGAACTGCACTTATAATATATTTTTGTCCTTTGGATCAAGCACCATAGAATCGTCTATGCAATACACCAAACGTGAAAACAGAGTCTCCTTCTTTGTGTATTGCAGTTTTATGAATAACAACATGAATAACAACATGAAACGACAAGCCCCAATATGAATGCGTAGCGTCACGAAAGCGGAATTGGACGGCATTTCGATGCCATAATATTCATCAGCTCCTGTGGAGTTTTAGCGAGCACAATAATAAGGGCATATCAAACATGAGCACATATAGGGTTGTGCTTACACGGGTAGTGTAGCTCTGCACGTTGTCCATATTGCGCTTTATATTAGAAATATCAACAATGTCCGGTCACCCCAAGCGTTTCCGTTATTATCGGTCCAACATTGCTCAAGAACAATGACTTTGGGACAGAAAAGTTTCTGTAAAACACCCCGGTATCAAATATGTCTGACATGCACAATATAATACTAAACAGGGAAACTATGAAAAATTGCTCGAATACTGTGGTGCATTTAAGCATGTATGTTTGTGCATGCTTTTCTCTTTAATCCTTTACATGTTCGTTTGTTTCAGACAAAAATCAGAGGAAGCACACAAACTTGCAAAAACTAACCAAATATTATTTGCAAATATGGTTAAAAGGTAGTTTGTAAGACCGCTAACAATTTGTAGGATGTCTCCTTGCCCAATTTGCATTTGAGCTAAAAGCATCAGCAGTTATGGTAAGCAGTTTCAAAGACTTAAGACATTCTAGGTTACAACATGTTCCGTGCACCTTTGAAACCGTCTTGCTCTGTACACTCCGATTTGTTAAAGGGTGCGTCTGTTATATTGGCCAGATAACTTGTTATCAATCAAGCTGCTTATTTAACCGATTTAACTCCATTCCTGCGCATCACGAGAATCATTCGCATAATATGTGTAACCAAACGAGCGAATACATGTTCACTATGTGAGTCACATTAATAGGCATGTTTATCTGATCTTCAATAAACAAAGGTGCCAAGGCAATCATAAGATATTTCGGTTTCTAAGCAGTTTGAACGTTTCTATGCCTCGATTACAGTATTTGTAAATGCCTTTGCTTCGGGTGACAGTTCCTATATCAATCGCCAGGTGAAGTAACAAAGACAAAATAGGAGGTAGCTTGGTGGCGAATGATCCGACAAATATCCCCAGACACTCTGCCGCCATGGTGTCCTCCAGTTCTTTTATGACTTCATGTTGAGAGACCGCACGTTACCCTATTTATGCCGACTTGTTTCACACGCCAGACAGCGTAGTCATCCAAGCATCACCGGAGCTATGTCCAACGTAATCAATAACCATCCGTTGTGTCATGATGTGACAGATGTTCCAATTATAACGTGGGGCCAATGTACAAATCAATAACTCTTTAACTTTCTTTATGATTAGGTGACAGATGTTCAAGCAAATCTCATTATTCGAACTTATTTGGGCCTTCACTAGGTACAAGTGTATCAATATTTACGTTAACCTGCGGTGAGTAGGAAGTATGGCGGAATGAAATATCCAAATGCCAGCCGCACCAATTGACGACTTTCGCTATGATTCCTACAGCTGAGTTAATGGACATTTACCGCTTCGCGGCTACCTTCCCCATAAACCAGAAGGCAGCGATGAAGGCTGCAACCAGGTCCAGTTCATACAATAGGACTTGCTCACAAACAGTAGGTGGATGTCGTAGTTGCTCCTGTAATCATCATATAAGTGCAACAACGTTCGTTATATTTCCCGTTATTGTCGTTGCTTTCATGGCCAGTTCGGCTTGGAAGCATCATGATGCTAAACCACATCTCATGATATCCGCACGTATAGGCATGTGCGTGCGTGTGATTATGTCTGTACAATGTAACAGCAGGAAATTTATGCCACGGTGTGCATGTGCGTGTTCCGCGAATGTTAATATTAGCAGGTTGCTAATATATACGTGACTAGTGACATGAAATACCTTAACATCATTATCTAAACAAGTGCACAGAATGGCGTGACATTTACGACACGTCGACGAGGACACGGGAAACTGAATAAATGAATGTTTACTGCTCGACTAAAACACTTGTATGGCCGTTATATTATCAAGCAACGCCCGTATAGTACTTCAGATCACGATTGAATAACTATAGCGAAATTGAACGGAACAGTTCATATGGCTTCTATTGAGCCCCGTTAACACCTTACAGCCACCAATCAGTGACGATGGGAATGGAAATAACAACATTTTCACAATGGTTAAAGGAAGCTTATTGTTGCAGGATTCTGTGATGAACACTTGCGTTACTTGTCCATTGTACACTAATTCGGACATGCCCGTCCCATGCCTTCGTCACATTAAAAAAGAAACAAAACCTGGCTCCTTAATATGTAGTGAACAATTGCACAGTGTTTACTCTCAGAACATTGCACCTGTCAAGATAACAGATATCGATAGCATTTAACTATGATTGTCTTAATCACCATATCCATTTAAATCTCATAATAGGCGTGCATTGGCTTCAACAGCAGCATTGGCAGCGAGTGTCTTGCGAAGTTCCTTTATCGTGTTTGGCCGGCTGTTTGCCAAACAACATCGGCACAACGTGGTTGGCACAAAGTCTGCAATAGTCGTGGAATATGTGAGGTATGCACCATTTGCCCAAGTAATACTTGGGAAATGGAACTTGTATACAAACGAATGTTTAAAAAGTACCTAGTTCTTGCAACAAGTTGTGAATGTCTGAAAGAGATGTACATTTTAAATCACTTCTCGTAGTATGCAAAGCAGCTTCATATTAGCGAAAAATTACGCAATTTGTGCGAATGGCTCGAGACTTTGCAGCGTCCTAAGAATTTGAATAAAGGTGTTTTTGACAGCTATATTTCAGGTATTCAATGAGTTTTACAGAAGCACATCCAAGGCGTCCCTAAACGCTTCAATGTAGTTATTGTATGCCAAAGTATACGGTGTGCCTCGGCTTTTCTCCATGGTATAATAATCTCCTTCCCATTGTATTGTACTGGGGCTGGTAGAACACCTCACTCTTTGCACACTATTTTAAGAAGTAAAGGGGTAATGATTGGAGACGGATTTAAAGCCAACCGGAGCCTATTACAGGAAGATATGTACAACTCGCAAAACAGCCCTAAGTAGATTCTATACCGTTGCGGCTTGCGTAAAAACATTGCTATCGTTGAATAGTCTATTTGAGTCAGTAGCCGCATGACAGCATGACCCCATGGCGTCCAACAAGAATCGACATATCCGTTGCTGGATGACCAATGAATGGGAAAATCAGTGTACAGTCCTGAATAGTGATTCAACGAACTTGATCTGATATTCTGCTGTACTATATTTCAATTGGTGATGAACAATCCTGGCCAGACTATCAGTATTTATGGTCTCTCAATCTTGACACCTGGCATTACTCATTGTATGTTTGTTACGTTCTGTCTGAACTTCATTTATTGTACTCACTAATTGTAACACATATTGGACTTCATCAGTAAAGGTGGTTAACACTGAGACTGAGGAAACGCAAGAATAAAAAACAAAAAAACAGATCGGGAGCAACCTGTCTTTCTGAATTGCAACGGGGATTAGCCAAGGGAGTAGATAATTTTGTTGCTGGTATGTTATGAAGATTGGATGATAATTGACCTAAAGCTATCTACAGTTAACTGAATAAGCAGCCAAACAATCGTGTTAATATGGCCTCTACTGATTCAAGATTCTTTTGCGTGGCCGAAGTAAAAACTTGACATGAATAATCACCTTCCATTGTGCAAAGCGTTGATTGAAGATCCAACGATTTCGATACGCCTTTGACCGAACCAGCGTTTAGCCTTTATTTCCTGATGCTTCATTAGTTGCTCATGTTATCCTAGGCATTTATACAATGAAGGCCTATCGGCTGCCTCTATGTTTTGTATTACGCAGCTACGTAGCTCGTGCTTTTTTATGCTGCATTGTATTCCGCCCATTAATCTAATCCGGAGAGGTGTTTTGTTTCATTAATCACCAGAGCATTGTACTAATAACAGATAACCTACCGCAAAACTTATTTTCCTGAAATACAAAAATGCAATGTTGTTTTACCTGTGGTGACCTGATAAATTAAGATGACGTCAGACATTGGCAAAAATCAGCCGGACACGGATGTGGTACACAAGGCCTTCATAAAAACACAATTGATTCATCGTGACACAAATGGTCAGTATACAAAGCCGGTTTTGGGTCATCCTAGCGAAGCAATAAGCACATTGGTAATATTGATATCACACTAACTGGATTGGACGATGCACAAAGCAAATGGCTTCGGATATTCGGTCATTTACATAGTCTATGAATATTCCAGAACCCAAGTGAATCGACAGTCTAGGTGAACAGTTCTTGAGCTGGACGTTTTCAATTTACAGCAACTAACTTACCCAATTTCGCTGACTGATAAGAAGCAAAATATAACACTACTTTACAATTTATGCTTAGATGCGCGTTGCGTTACGAAATAATCTAGATGCTACAAATGGCTTAATATTGCCATACTCGAGCGGTTACACAGTTACACGGTTTACATTGTGACCATATGTAAGTACTGTGAGTGCTCCTCTTTTGATTCTGTTGAAACTCCCTTGTTGAACCTCGAATAGATCTGGGGCTAACAGCATCCGATATAAAGTTAGTTACAACTGGTCTCATACTAACACATAACAAACCAGACTTTTAAATCTATCCCACGGACCATTTGTCATTAAACTATAATGAAAAGCTTATATGCAGGTGATAATGCAGTTGTTGGTGAGGCATTATATATTCCTGAGATGAAGCTACTCATAACCGCCAGCTCCAGGTTTTCACACATTGCAATCAAACCCTGTACCTATGGGTCTAAAAGCGAGCCAGGTAACCACTACGACAAGAGAGGCCAGCTGTATGTCACACTGGAAGGTTCACCACATGTAGAATGTGGTTAGATATATTAGTTATTCGCTCTATTATCGACCTGCTGCAGGTTGCAATCCGAGCGCAGCACAACCTCGACTGAGTCTGGCTCAAAAGGTTGTCCTCCCCAGCGGGGTTGAGGGTCTCATCTCTATAAACGACGTGATGCCTCTGGCTGTTAGCATCATGCATTGCACAATTGCTGATTAAAGAGGATAAAACCGCTCATAGCTTACCAGAATCACCACCATAAGCCAAAGACTTCCGTCATATTGCGTTTGAAGTCTATCACCTAAATAATGAGGGATTATTCTCCATTGAATCCACAGCCGCTCTCATCTCATTATTATTTATTTTCATGAATATATCGCCCATTCAACTTAACTATGTTATTGACTGGATATATGTAGTCTTTTATGTCCATCTAAATCCATCTGTAATTTTTAATAGTGCTACTGCCGTCATCCTGTCTACGTGTACTAGCATTTACTCCTCACCATCAAATATCCACTGCGCACAATTTCCACCGGTAGATTCCCCGTATTTTTTTTTTATGTAGATATCTAAAACGACTGGTGCAATCGGACCATGAAGTATGCATTGGAGTATTGATAGGCATCTCTGTTTACTTCAGACATGACTGATTAACCTACATGGCACATTGCTATCTAGAAAAGTATGAAACTACCAGGAATAGGTTCGATTCGACGGTGTGTGATAAGGAACCTAGTGGCATTCAGGTGCGAAGTCTAGATTGTGTTATATAGAATGTGAAAGGGAATAATAGCATACGCATAAAGAAAGGGTCATTTGTCGACTGAAGGCAGGCTTAGTTTTCCAATTTGGCAACTGAGCTGACTTATGTATCCGTGCACATGCAAGTCGAACCAGCTCAGTAAGGTAAACATGTTACACACGCCCCTCTGGCGGCATCTTTTGTCTGGCTGACCTTGCCGAGTTGATGAATGCCTTGCACATTTGCGACTCATCCCCTTGATGTACAACACAGCAACAACAGAAATAGGAAAGATGACTGAACGTATGTCCTTTGAAGTTCCCCTTGTAATTTGCAGCGGCTGTGTAAAGCACCTTGTCTCTTGTCAACAAGAATGAAGCAGTAGAGAGGCCATTTTTACTTGTGGATGGCATATTGAGTCAGCCACACATATTGCAGAACAGTTAGCGTTAGACTACGGCAATATGGAATTAGACGATGAGGTTGAGGTTATGTTGTGATCTAGGCTGCAGATCACAGCGGGGATTAGGGTATAATGTAAGGAACTGATACGCCAGGCCAAATCACCACGTTGAATGTCTATTAACAATAAACATTCCATGTGTGCATGGATCTGGTATATTTTCTAATTCAGACGGCTTTGCGCATTTTCATAGGCATTCAGAGAGGTGCTCGATTCACCGTTAAGCAATGATCAATATCCTGCCTAGATATTGCGTCCTACTCCGCCATCTCAAATACGTACCGTGTATCATCATTCTGCAGCTATAACATAATGCAGTCCATGATGAACCTAGCATTTAGGTTTAGTTGGATTTAGTTGGATTTGAGAGCTAGCTAATTCATACAAGCAATAGATTGTGTGATATGCATGATTAGGCGAATGCTATGGTATTGTCGATAATCATTGATGCTGCATAATGTATATCAGGCCAAATTGAAACGAAAACTTGGTAACGATGGATTGCTATACGTCAGTTTGCGAGCAACTCTAACGATCGGTATTCAAGTATGTGCAAATTTGCAAACGTATACATATAAAGGTAATGAATATGCCTATTGCTGACAGATGTTGGATAGGTCATCAACTTGCCTAGCGTCATAAATGCTCTTCCACTTCCTGCACTATACCAGCGTCTCGCTAATGGGGGCTATACATCATGAAAACAGCGGGCAGTACATATGTTAATATATGGTGATGCCCAATATTCCCCTAATTGACACACATTTAAATTGCTACGGAAGCTAAATATTGAATAAATCATTGTCTGCTGGAGTTCGTAAGCTGTCAAGTGCTTATTCGTAGTGAGAATAACATTTCCCAATGCTAACCAGGTCAGCGTACTAATAACGCTGCTGATTAGTTGCGGAACCACCACATCACAGTTAAGCTATGGCTTATCTTAAATGGTCATTTCAATCGTCATCGATACTTATTCATTTCTGTTTACATTTAAACAACTGGAGCAGAAATTGTTTTCTCAGATAAGGTTATTAGTTACGTCAGTAACAACATTAGCAACTGACACGCCAAATCGTATGCAATATCTGTAAAGCTGCAATCCATGGCCTTTTTATTTATGACCCTATTTTTTATTACGTTATGCGTGGTTGTTTTTCTAGATATGGACCACCGAGATACATTATGTACCTAACGTAAAAGCCAAATTAGGTCGTGCGTCTGCCTACAAAGGATGTAATAAGTGAAAGAACAATAAATGCACACGTATAGACAACTGAGTGGCGCCAAGAGCAGCGTGAGAAACGAAAGAGACTGGAAATTGCGACGTTGAGTGACCCAATGCGTTATTTAGCACATGCCCATGTTCCCATACCTGTGGCAATAACGTGTGATACTAATGTCTAGCTGGCACTGTGCATTCGTGAAAGATGCAACTGATATGTTTGTTTTCTCACACTTAGAGATATCTGACATATCTATATATATCTGCAACCATGCCTTAGAGAATACGAAATATGCCATATAGAATAATTGTACACACCATACGTTGCATATATTGTGACCCAACACATGTTCAACCTGATTCACACTTCGTTGTTATCCTTGGTGTAATGCCTGTCAATCCTTACGAGCCTGTCATTTCTGGCTATATATGATATATAATAAATCATGCGCAATAAACAGTTGCTCACGATGTCTAATGGAATTAACATCAGTCAGTGTTCATGCTGCCCCCTTCGGTCCTTTCGTGCATGCGCTAAAGCCTGTGCATAAAACTAAATGCTGCTGAGCACATCTTGAATATACCCTAGATAGACAAACTTGTACTCTGTACGGGCAATTCTGAGTCGTATATACGCCCATCTATGGGCTGGTTTGGTGACAGAGAAACCGCAGATAAGTGAATCGAAATATGGAGAGCAGTCTGCATAACGCGTAACAGTAGACGACGACGCTATGAGAAGCACAAGCGATGGCGCGGTAGGATCGTGCCAGACATGCCAAAGGCAAGAATGGGGTTGCCAGCTGATCCTTCAGATTGCCAGCAGCGACGTTATTAATGTGTGTGCCATGATATCAGTGACACTGGCGCTTGACATGCAGCGGGTCTACATTTACGCGACAAAACGTCTGACTCGTATGGAAGAATCGTGAATTAATTCACTTGCAATAATCGCGGGAGTCTCACCTTCAACTCACAGTTTATTATTTGATTCGTGCACACTATGACGACGTGGAATGCATGGTGACAATGAGCCGAAGCTTTAGATGTTCCAAGTGCACAAGAACATGGATACGTGAAATCGGTATATGGGTCAATGGGCAAGCTACCTTGACGTTTGCTCTGGCGAAATGACATTGCTTAAGCTTAAGTGGTGGGCAAGATTAGATGTTTATGAGTTAAAACGTGCGGAATCCGGGTCAAAGATGATAATCATGGTCAGATTTTACGTTTATTTCTGCGTAACGATAAAACAGCACAGTGTTCAGCATGTATAAAAGAAGCCCCGCATTTGAACTTTGACATTGTTTTTGCCAGCTAACGGCGATGCATTAGTGACAGCCACATCGGCGTATTCTAGGCCATTTGCAAGATAATACCAAGGCAAATAGTTGACATAGTGATGCATGGTATGTTTTGATTCCTTACTAGATTAACAGATTGTTTAGAGAAAACCAGAAGCAGGAAGGTAACAAATGACGAAAGCGTGGTAAATCAATGTTAGATGTTGATAGGGGTATATCATTACGATATTATCCCGCTTTTTACGCCTTAACTATTGCATGATTAGATCATGATTCGCGCGTGTAGCTGGCTAATTATAGGAGAGCTAATCTGTCTCAGCTTGTCAGCCTACAACTGTGATGCATGTACCGATGCGTAGTACATAACCTGACTACTGGTTAATGGTATTTTCCACGCCTTCAGCGAGGCCTTACCGTTACCGTCTTTAATGAGCTAAGATAATTTTACATTCTAATACCATAATTTAAGGCCGCATGCATACTCGCTTTTTTGAAGAATTAGTCTGCTGCGTGCATGTACCTTTACACCAAGTCTCTCACAATTGTCATGGTTTCATTTCCAAGTTTCGTTTATTTAGATGAATCATTTAAACTATCGAATAAATGATTCAGAATTGTAATGTTTTGACAATGCGGTTTAGGTCCTCTGTTAATCTCGATTATGTTTGATACTGACGTCATATACAGATACTTATATATAAGTACGTGCAAGAATGCGTAAATATATGTATTCCTGGGTAAACTATCCTTGCTGTGGTTGCTAATGTTTAGAATAAGTTAGAACAATGCACCTACTATATACTTGTATAAACATGAGTAACACGTTGTTTGTGTATTCTGGAATTTATCGCGTCGCTCGCTGACCCTGGTTAGCACTGATGCTATGGCATAGTTAGGTACTCACATAATGCATTACCACAATATCCAATTTTTTCACGTAAGCTTTTCACGGCAAGCAGACATGGTATACTGTTCATTAAATGTGAAAACCTTATATGAGTTCCTGAGTTGCTGGTTTTGTTCCTTAACTGTGTTCCTAGATGTTCTGGTTGCTGGTTTTGGCCCAGGATATCGTGTATCTCACGTGCGGACGTATGACGTAGGAAGTAAATGTAGCAGTATTACACTTTTGCAGTGTAACAGAGGCGATTAATTGTAAAATTTGCAGCGAAACTCGAAGTATTATGCCGAAGAAGGGGTAATAAGAGAACAGGTGCGCAGTGTCGGATTATCTAATAAGGAAAACATGTAAAATTGTGAAAATACTTCAGAATAGGGCAAGGCAGCGTATTAGCTGTTCTCGTCTCCTTATTGATTAATACATGCCAAAAATATTAAGCACACGCACACAAACCCACACACACACACACACACACACAAACACATACACAACCCCCCCCCACACACACACACACACACACACACAGAGATATATATATATATATATAGATATATAGATATATAGATATATATATATATATATATATATATATAGATATATATATATATATATATAGAATATATATATATATAAGAGATATATACATAAATCAATATATATATATACATATATATATACATATATATTATATATATATATATAAATATGTATGTATATATAAAGATATATATGCATATGTATATATGCATATATATACATATATATATACATATATATATACATATATATATATACATATATATAGTCATATATATATATAGATATATATATATATATATATATATATATATCTATATAGAATATATAGATATATATATATGAATATAGATATATATATATATATATATATATATATATCTATATATATAGATATATATATATCTCTATCTCTCTATATATATATATATATATATATATATATATATATATATATATATATATATATATATATATATATATATATTTCGTATAAAATTTCTGTCGAAACACATCCTATATGTCCGAACAGGTTAACTAAAACTCTCACCATATGCATACCACTGAAAGGCCATTTTGTTTTCATTGCCACAGGCCATCTGACACATCGGTAGGTTAGCATGTCTTTGTTGTGTAATGAGGGACACAGCGAGATGCGACCTAACTAGTCGTGTAATAGAGCGAAGGGGAGATAGGGGAGGGTGGCTGTGTCATGATCGGTTTAGTTGCGCTGTCCATAATCCCCAAAGCGATTGATACGCAATATGTTGCATGGAAAACTTAGCAAGCAAATGTGGTTGCGGCGAATTTAAGTTGATGCCGAGGATTCATCATAATCATAGTTCCGATGGGTTTATGAAAGAGCAGATCCTTATCAATATTGTCATATGGATTGTGAGCATCTCGGGAGGCCATTAACAACATTTTTCGACAAATGAGTGCTTATCTGCGACAGACGATAACTGTAGATGTGATCAGATTGCGCAGTGATTCAATAGCAAGAGCGCGCATCCAATACCCACTCAGAAAGAATCAACTTCATACGTTGTCCATGTGTTCCTTTATAAGTGCACTGTTAAGGTAAATACTTACGCAGCTACCAAGTTCATTCAATTAATCACGCCGTGTCAAATGTACCTATTGTGTTTTGGCTGGTGGGGTAGTGTAGCGGGACAGCTTTGGTGGAATATTCGTCTATTGATATACAATTAACGTAGGTTCAAAACTGTTGGTATTTCCTTTGGTACCTAGATATGAACTGTTGAGGCAATATCCTGTACAACATAAACGCACAAGCGCATAACCATCTGCTAGTCTCATTGTGCCTCATATCATCAGGAAATGTTTGTTTATTATGGCTTTGCAAAGCCAAAGTATCCCTTTGATCTTATTAGGGCGCCTACGTCAATACAGTGCCTATATCCAACACAGTTACAAGTAAACAGTTCGTGCTCAGTCCTAATTATTTTCCGACTTTTCATGTCTCAGTTAATCCAAGACATTGATTCGAATAAACCACGACCGACCGAATAATCAACGCCTCATATTTCATCGATTTATACTAGAGTTAATGGCCATGCTATGGTAAATAGCGGCAGAGGCTTCTGGTCGGCCCTGGGTTTGCGGAGTGCGAGGCCACAAAAATGGAAGTTAATCAAACATTAAAGATGCAAAAACCCAGTGAAAAGGTAACATACGTTTTATCAACTGAGTGATTTCCTGTCTTTCTGGCTAAATCATCTTGTTATGGTTGAGTCCTTTTGTTGATTGGGTTTCAATAGAGGCATGGAAGAAGTTAATTACCCCAACATTCTGTCTTAAGCAACCTTGATTATGCTGTGGTTGAACGTTTTACTTACGCATTCTGCAGTGAAGGTGACGGTGTACTACAGGTGACTTTCTCTATTGATAAGCATCATAATGGAATAACTTCATAAGCAGTTTAATTTTGTTACCATTGTAGCACAATGTGACTTCAATTAAGACGCCATTATTCGTCTCAAAGCGCCAAAACGTTTACGGCCAGAATTCAAGCGTCATAACGGAAACTACATGCCTCTGTGAAGCGCGCTCGTATGAAAACAATGACCTCTATTATTCTAGTCGGCACTTAATAATACGGCGTTTTTCGCCAAACATGCGGTTAGTAGAGGGATTATTAGATAATTTGCTCGGTTCGACTTTCTAGCTCGATGGGATGATGATAATTGCTATAAGCAGATCTCTTCACTTTAAGAATGTACTTTAAATTGCTGGTCAGTTACCCACCATCCAAGCCAAACTATGCAAATAAACGACATATGTACCCAATTTAACATGATTTATTGCTTTATGAAAAACTGTGTGCTAAGTAATCCTTACAACGCATGCCAATGCCTGTCAAACCTGCTTTATCAATTATTTGCCACCTTGTCAAACATTTCAGAATAATGGCATGCCCAATGGCATCTATGTTCACTGTTACATCTCATGAATAATATTCCCATCATTTACAGGCCAGTTGATGTATATATATTATATATATATATATATATATACATATATATATATATGTATATATATATATATATATATATATATATATATATATATATATATATATATCTATATATATATATATATAAATTTATACATATGTTTATATATATATATATATATCTATATATATGTATATATATATATATATTTTCATATATATATGCATATATATATGCATAGATATATATATAAATATATATATATATATATGTATATATACATATCATATTTGCATATATATATATATATATATATATATATATATATATATATATATATATATATATAGATATATATATATTATATATATATATATATATATATATATATATACATATATATATATATATATAGATATATATATTATTATATATATATATATATATATTAACATATAAATATATATAGAAATAATGTATTTATATATATGGATATATATACAAAAACATATATATATATTTATATATATATATATATATATATATATATGTATATATATATATATATATATATATATATATATATATATATATATATATATATATATATATATATATATATATATATATATATATATTTATATATATTTGGGCAATACTCAAGCAACGGATGCATGTGGGTGCTCGACTGCAGTAGCATGAATATATGATCGCTGCATTGAGTATGACTTGGGCCATTTATCGTCATTGCTTAAAACGTTTACAAATTACAGTTCACTACGAAGCATTACTTTAAACGCCAAGAGGCAACGCAAATGAATCGAGCAGTATTACATAAGCCATTTTGATATGTTAAGTACATGGTAGTGATTTGGTTTTGAATGTAGCCGTAAATATCATGAAAGAACTGCATTAGGAGCAAGGTATGATGTGATGTGGTAGCTCGCAGCTTCAGTTCTCGCAGACCACATACGCCTATGCGAATGTAGATGAGTTATTGCACGTCGACAAAATATCGGCATGTCTACTATAAAGCATAGAAACTTTTAATGATGTAGTTTCAAGATGGGCACAGAAAGGTAAAGTGAATGATTTCAAAAATGTTTGATATCAGGACAGATGTGCCAGGAAAGACTGCCTTACTGGAGTACGCTATACATTAGTTTGACGGAATGCAACTTATGGTTAGATCGACCCCGGTGCCATTTGCTATCTATACAAAAGCTTGGAAGGAAATACAATAGATGTGTAGCAGAATCGAGCAATCTGATCATTCTAGAACACCCGTAGGGGTTAGGAGAACTGACTTTGTATCTGCAAGGCCCTGATTTCATTTAGTCAGAATAAGTACCAACCACCGCTTTTCCTTGAAAATTTTTACACGAAGAAAACATTGCGGAGGTATATGCTGTTACAAGACTGTTGTTGATGCTTGAAAGATAGGATCTAACATTGTTAATTTTATGTGCTGTTCTGATATACGTAACAATCATTAAAAAAAGAACAGGTAGATATGTAAGAGTGGAAGTTCAAAACGTCGTAAGCGGTTGTAAAAAGATTACGAGAAACATCTTGACCAGTGTTAACAAGGACCATCATCATCATACAAAATAATTAGCTCTACTAGCACTGCCGCAAGAGAGGTAGAGCCTTAGCTCGCGTCAGGTGTCTTTGCATGTAGATGTTAGCGACATAAGGCTTATCTATATTCACCGAACTCCTGCCTGTACTCAATATGCATCAGGCACTCCTCGAGTAAAACAAAACCAAAGACGCCAAAACAACGATGAATATTATCTACATTCAATTCAAATACGTTCAAAGGTTCACTGGTATATTATTATTTTCTTTTCAATGCGTTCAATATAACTGATAGGTAGAGATTATAACCTATAATCAGTTTAGGTTACATACATTAGCTCTGTCACCATACAGATTATGGTCCATTTGTAGGCTTTAATTAGTGAGCTAATGAAGATGCAAATATTGTAACACTATTACAATATGCCCATTAAATAACGTCCGAGTATGCAATTTTGTTCAGCTTGTGTTTTCACCAAAATAACCATGGAGATTATTAAAACGTGACAAGTAATTTGTTTTCTCATACATCCGGACACCGACCGCATGACTACATTACTCAACTATCCCTTATCATCTCATGCAGATATCATCTTGCGAAGCAAAACTCAATTTGATTAATTTAGCTGCTTCTCCTGCGGTTGTTTGCGGTTGTCTTGTCAATCAATATTACAATATTTGTCTACAAAGATATTGTGGCGGCACAGATACTGAGGCGGCTCCAATGTATCCCTTCTAAATGTCCAGATTCAAAACGGTAAAGGTCGCTGTTGTTTTACTTTCACTTGTTTGTTATGATGCGAATAGCTCACGTGATATTATCAATTTGTTTTGACCCACCCCATGAACAGTTATAGTTGTCCGTGATTTTTACTTTTTGCTGATAGTGGTTCATCCCATATAAAACTCTAATGTTTTTTACATTGGCAGTTAAGTAATGAAATGCATCACAACATATCTGGGCGAGATGTGTATTTCGCTAGCCATGTTCAGGCTACACGGAAACCAATCTATATCGAAATAGGTGCCTACAAAAGTAACTACTGGACGAGGTTTTCTTAATAACATGCACACATATAAAATGGCATATAGACTGTAGATTCTGCAAACATTGATGTCTTTAACCGTTATTTATGAGTTTGCTAACACTTAGCTCTGGTGAGTACATAATAGATATAGATAATTTTCCCCACTAATGTGCACAAAACATCGGTCTAATTGGATATTCGGGAATTTCGAAAGGGAAGAAGAGTGAGATTACGTCTCGCATTACGCTGCCACAGTGCTATCAGCACGCACTTCTTTGTAGCTAGCAAGTGTGTGATAGACGGGCTCGATAACAATTGTGCTCGAACACAATTAATAGCATCAGGTAACCATACCAGCATATTGCCTGCTAATGTTTTTAACATTCACAAAAAGGACATTTGATCGCGATTATTCAAGGTAATTCAAATACTTATAATGGACCGATCAGATAGGGCGGCGTTCACAACCATTTGGTCTTTATTAACTCTTTCAATAACCATGCATGACGTCGTTTTGAGACCTACGCCAATGTGCGATTCCCGAACGCTTCAAGCCATTTAGCTAAGAAACGTATTTGTGATAACAGTAATGATAAATATTGCGGTAATAAATCCGATGAAGCATGAATAGCAATGACGACTTTTCTCAACGTAACAAAGCAACACAATTATTCAGTAGCGCAAAGTGTATTACGGTTTGCATTAGCCTGACTTAACCCCGCCTTGCATAGCTGACACACAAAAACATCAGATAGCACTTGTCGAATTTGGCTGGGGTGTGGTTTGTCTGGATCCAATTCCCTAGAACCCTTCTTATGCATCCCTAATAGAAGTGGGCCACGATTACAATCTGACGTTGTTTGCCCATGACAAGCCACGTTTAAGAGCCCAAGCACTGACGCGAAAGACGTTGATCTACCTTAATCCCTAACATCACGAACCAGAACAGAACTATCATCTATGATATGGCCGTTTATTGCAAATTGGTTCCACAGTGAATTTCCACTGATATGTGTGTACTCTATTTGAAGCCCTCGTTTGGTCTTGGTTGCATTTTTGTACGTAGCCTATAAATCATCTCACCAGTGCTTCCTCCAGAAGCAAGGTATACTCACTATGGTAACACTTAGCCACGTTATTGTATATTGTGAACAGATATATCTTCTCTTGACAGAAATGATTTTAAAAGCGATTGTCCGCAACGCCATCATGGTGAATAATATCTGCAACTATCTGATCTTGTCCGTTTGCCTTTTGTAGCCGCGGGTACTCATGAATATAATACCAAAAGCAAAAGCATTAAGATGATTCGCCATCATCTGTATTGGTTGTGATTAATACTAGGGTAACAATAAAATACAGAACCGGCCAGACCTTCCATTATATTATGAGGTACATCAGTTTATAATAATAACATCGCTATCTAAAAACTATTGCCAAGCGTAATGCTGCCTAAGGCAATATGCCATTGTACACCCTAATCGGGATGCACGAGTCAAATTGAAATGTTGCGACAGTTTTATGACCGCTGTGAAATTGTTTCTTCCTTAAGAATCGTACAGTATTCATGTAGTACCTATTAACACATCTGTTGAATAATGTAGGCAGTTGCATTTAATATAGCCAGTACATCTGTGCATTATGCGTTGTTTCTAAATCCATGTTAAAATTGTTAATAAGATAGCCTACAAACTATGTGATTTTGAGAAGTATGACTGCAAACATGGCACTCCCATATAACCTTTCAGTGCCCTTCGATAACAATTGGTCGCTCAGGTGTCGGTAGTTATTTACATGTGATATATAGTACACAATGCTGTACAAAGTCACGGAGGAACGCGTAAGTGGCACCAGTCATGTTCCACCGGGCAAATAGTGATGATAACTATGCATTTTAGCATTCTTGACTCAAAACGTCTAATATCGCCTAAGTGCAGGGTGTATGTTTCTGCGAAACCTTGATCTATCTCGAATGTGTCTGTTGTTGACTCTCAAGGTAATCTACCAAATTATAGTGATAGCTTGACTAAATTACGCATGATTGCCTTCCGTGAACGATTTTATTCGAGGACCACACGCTCCGCTTTACGTGATATTGAAACAAAGGAAGGAGAAGGTGTAACCACTTTGTGCGTAGAGTGGGTTTCGAATCATATTTCCAGACGTTATGGGTCATTTTGTCCCATACGTGAACATGATATTCTTAAATTTTATGATCTTTGTATGCATAAATCTCCCTACACCAGAGCAAATCTTCCTCCTCCACATTAATCTATACTTGACTAATTGTTTGCCATTAAAAACATAATCAGCATAGGGCTGAAGCTGTCGTTTTGCATAAAATGAGTTCCTCGAAGAGAGTAAGAAACCCACACAATTCATTTTCTCAATATGCAGTTTTTTTACCTAAGGCAATCGCATCTCTTTGAGGAAAGGACAATTGCTACAGCCGCAATCAGCCAAACTACACTGTTCGTGAAATGTTAAAGGTAAAAACCATTATATTAGTTCTGTTGCCGTGTTCGTCCACGATCATGTAGTTTGATTGAGCCGAGTAAAACGGGTACCTCACTTGCGTGATATAGACATGCAATATTTCAAAATTTCAGTTCTACTGCCACTGCAACATGCGTTATGTCTCCAAGATGCATTTATTGAGTGAATCGATACTTACCTTTACATGGCTGCTATGTTAAAATGTTGACTCGCCCAATTAGTCACCTCTCTTCCGTGACCCAGACATTCCTCTCGCATACTGACCAAAACGGACATCGACGAAGTTGCAAGCATCAGTGTGTGAATTGGTTTTACCACTCTATAAGCAATCGACCTCTGAGCCAAGAGTTACATCTTGTTGGATTATATTTAGCATTGTTTTTTGTACGACTTAAGTTCCTCTGAAATATGCATAATTTATGCAATTAAAGCAGAACTGAAACTTTGTGACAAGTCTGGCTAAACATAAATATCGGTTGATAATGCTTCGTTGATTCATTATTGGACTTGTTATATCGCTGCAAGGTGGATCTATTTTTGTTTAGTTTGGCGATGCAGTGAACCTCTCATAACATATAACGTATATATGTGCTGCTTCAACATGCATGCACCGCCCTACGTCGTCTTCAGTATTTTCTTATCTTAGGATATATTGCAAAAAAGCAGAGTAAGGCTTTGCCCTTGCTTTGCATAATCTCTGCAGCCAACCAGATAACGTCTGCTTCAAGACATTTCATGCATGGTGTGGCATTGCTAACTCTAGTTGCAGGAATAGAAGCATCTATGAAGCTGTATAACGGCATCATACGTGGCGTCGAGATGTCCCGGTTAAAGTGTTGGAGCTTTTGGTCTGAAAATATCGTCAATATAATCGAACCTAACGATAGTTTAAACTGGAGCAACCGTTCGCATACAAGCGTTTGCGTCCCGATTTGGAATTGATAAACTACTAGATTTGTCATTGTTTGCACGGAAAATCGTTAAAAAAAGATTTCCGATTTTAACAAAAGCAACACAGTATGCCATATATCATATATCGAGTCATCTGCTCTTACACGGAATACTGCACACAATTTTATCATCCAAAACACGATTTAGGATCATACATAGGATTGCTAATCTATATATTTATGAAAATCAATATATAAATATATATGATGCCTTACTATATATTATAGAAATAATTAGTGAGGATCACTGTGTATGCAGAAAGGCCAGTTAATGAAACCCTGGTTTCAACTGAAGCACGCTCCCAGTGATAACTTACGATGTAAAACACGAGCTACTGATAGAATTGCTTTCTGTCGTAATATACTTTGTGTAGCTCATTAATTCTAGATTAATGGAAGTGCAGATAAACTGTGTGCTTAAGGCCTAATTACCCTGGTTTCTGGACGTGAAGCACATGTACCAGTGATAACGAGCGGATGTATTCGGTGTGATGCTTTGTGTGATTAGAGTAGCTCATTAATTTGATAATTGACACCGATACTATTACAGTGCTCCGCCATGTGAATCGACACAACAGACACATGTGAAGTCGACAGCACTTACACAGAATTCGACTTAATTGCGCTGCAATGCAATTATTTTTAAGTGGTCATCAGGAGCCCTCGTCAAAAAGCATTGATCAATTCCGAGGCTGACAGAGCGCAACTTTACATTCGAACGGAATCACCTCTGTCTATAGAGGCTGCCTTCATATCAGCATTTGTTTTATACCCGGTAATATTCACTATTGGACGATATATCTGCGTCTACACCTCGACTTTCGTTTAACTCAAGAGACGCGCTAGGCCCTCTGGGATTGTCACAAATAGGCTCCAGCTATATATTAGTGCAACATCGTAGAGCGCGGTGCTAAGTCAGGTGTGGCGTAACGCGTAACGCTCAAGTAAGCATATCAGTCAAAGCAAAGCTTTTTAAGACTCTCTGCTACTGTACTTGTGCATTGAACTATGTGACTTAGATGTGCATCCGACAGTTCTAGGATTTACACACACCGGACTACGCAAATAATTGTATATTCTTAGTATGTTTTCACCGTTTGCCTGTCCTAGCTGTGACGAGGACAGCTAAAAGTAGACCTAGTTATGTGCCATGTGTGAGTTGTGCATAATATTCATGAACTATTTCATTGGTGCTATTAAACTTGTTATTATTCTTTATGCATGCACTACGATTTGTATTATCCTCATCACAGCTTTGAAGCCAAATATTGTTTCTTTTATTCAATTTTGCGCGTGGCGATCATTTAGTCTTTGCTCTTGTGCAGTTTCTACAATGATTCGATTGTAACTCTTGTATCCAGAATATTGAATGGGTCGAACAGTTTCCTGTAATATCGCTCAACCTATCCAAGTTATTCTATTTCAGTGCCGACATATAAAAGTTGTTGTGTTCATATACCGTGCTCATTAGAAATTCATTTCGTTCCGTCTACGTGCTATGTTATTCCATAACTTGTTCCGAGTACATTTCCCTATGAAGGGAAACAGAACCTGCTTACTTGGGATCATACAGCACGATCAGGGTGTATCATTTGGTAGCAAGAGCGCCTCAAGGGCTAAGTTGTTATTTCCTGTTTCACTTTTTTCAATACAATATGCTACTCCTTACAGAGTTACAATTCATTAGCATTTAATTGGAGTGAACCTTTCATTTCATGTACATGGGGTTACCAGTTTACATGGCTGGCTCGTGTAACTTATAGACTATTCTGATCGGCTAACATATGGGACTATTCTGATTGGCTAACATATGACGCAGTGCCATTTTTGGGATGTGAAAAAGATACGACAGTCAATATGCAATTCATCACCAGTAACGAAGGTTATTATAATAGCGGTATGATGAGCGGCAAAGAGCTTTGAAATGCGCTGTATCGCGCCATGGGCTTACACAGAAAATGGTTCTTGCTTGAAAAAGATAAACGTGTAGTAGAGTGAAGTCTCATGTTCTAAGGTACATGTTGAGGTGCATCATTTTAGAGGCAAATTTGCTAAGAGTCATATTATGGGATAATCTATCTATATATTTATTATGTATAGGTATACATATATATGTATTATAATTATACATAAATATATATATACATATATGTGGTATATCATGCATTGGATTTTTATCTACATATTTATATGACATCATCATCTTACGAAAGCCTGCCGCGTTAGGCTCAACTGCATGGACCGTTAGCTTAAGAAATAAAATAACATCCCCATCACGAGTACCACACAACACACACACACACACACACACACACACATATATATGGACCACTGGCTGACGTTAAAGAAATAAACACACACACACACACACACACCACACACACACACACATATATATATATACAAACACACAAACACACATATATATATATTATATATATATATATATTATATATATATATGTGTGTATTTATAATTATTTATATATATATATACATATATTTATATACATATATATATATATATATTTTATCTCTTAGTTCTAATGACATTCAACTGTACGTGTGCATTGATCTAGGTTACTTAGAATTGCGTCTGACAGTTCTTTGATTTACACACATCGGACTACGCAAATAGTTGTACCTCTTTAGTATGTTTTCACCGTTTGCTTGTCTTAGCTGTGACGAGGACAGCTAAAAGTATACCAAGTTAAGTGCCATTAGTGAGTTGTACATAACATTCATTAAATATTTGATTGGTGCTATCAAACTTTTTATTATGTTCTCTTAGGCTGTCTGCTCCTGGATTTGTCAACCACTAGACACCATCTGTCAACCACCTCGCCGTGCATACTGCCTCATACCGCAGTCCAAGGAGTCCAGTATTGTTGCATTAAATGGCTCATATATTTCTCTTTGAATCAGCTGAAACGTTCCTTAGCACAAACTAGTACCAAACGACAACAATGAATCATTTATAGTAGGTTTTCTTTATGCATGCACTACGATTTGTATTATCCGCATCCCTGCTTTGAAACCAAATGTTGTTTCTTTTATTCAATTTGGCGCTGTTCAAAATGACAATGTTTTATGAATCTTGCACTGAATATGAGGTAATTCATCGCAGAAGAATTCACATTAAAGTGGGCAGTATTCATATACTGATCATATACAATTCAAGCTTATTGTATGGCTGATGCAAAAAAAAAACACATTAATTACCGTTATGTCGGAAATAATACAAGTGAATCCACTACCTGCAATAGAAAACCTGTCTGTTTTATTCAATTTAACGACACCATGCCTTTACCAAGCGCATGTAATTTGTCAAGGGCGCTTAACTTCTGTCTGGTGATATTATGACCGAATACGGATTAACCAATTTTATCAATTGTAACAAGCCCGAAAGAAGATATACCTAAAAGGGTTCATTGATTTATACACCGTTGTATTCTTTCCTAGCGTAACTGCATGGAATTCGAGAGCTGCCGCTCATACTATACTAGATGAGTTTCGCGAAAAGTCCTATTTGCGATAGATAAATGATGAAAATCAGAGGAACCGAGCCTAAATGGTGACTGTGCTCATTTTAGCCGTGATAGCCCAGGTGTCACAGTGCACTCGGCCGGCCTTTATGCTGCTCTGTTACGCCCCACACTCACTGCATGTCGCTTCCGATTCATATTCTCCGTGGCGATCAACTAGTCCTCGCTCTCTTGTAGTTTCTACAATAACTTGATTGTAACCCTTGTATCCAAAATATTGAATGGGTCGAATAGTTTCCTGTTATATCGCTCAGCCTATCCGAGTTATTCTTTTGTCAACCACGTCTCTGACATGCCATATTTACTTTATTTGTCAAAACGAAGCGAAGGGGACTAAGCAAGCTCAGCAGTGCCGACATATCAAAGTTGTTGAGTTCATATAACGTGATCGTTAGAAATTCATTTCGTTCCTTCTACGTGCCTGTTATTCCATACCTTGTTCTGAGTACATTTTCCAATGAAGTGAAAAAGAACCTGCTCACTTGGGATCATACAACACAATCAGCGTCTATCATTTAGTATATGAGTTGTGATTTCCTATTTTCCCTTTTCAGTACAATATGCTACTCGTTACAGAGTAACGATTCATAAGCTTTTCATTGGAGTGAGACTATCCTTTCATGTACGTGGGCTTACCAGTTTACATGGCTGGTTCGTGTAACTCATACACTATTTTGATCGGCTAACATATGCCGCAGTGCCATTTTGTGATGTGATCCGCATAATGAACAGCAGGAAAGTTTGTGAAAAAGAGCCGACAGACAATTTGCAATCCATCATAAGCAACGAAGGATGATTATAATAGCGGTATGATGAACAGGCAAAGAGCGTCTGAATGCGTTTTATCGCGCCATGGGCTGACACAGGAAATGGTTCTTGTTTGAAAAAGATAAACGGTTAGTAGAGGGAAGTCTTTCGTTCTAAGGTACATGTTCAGGTACACCATTACAGCGGCAAATATGCTAAGAGTCATATTATGGGTATTAATAAATTTATTTTTTAACGCGGTAAATTGAGAACATTCGAAGAACTTAAATCAATTTAGATTGAAAACACGTTGGTCAAGAATGCAATCTGACCCAACACTTTCATGATGTTGCTCGAGCAGTTCGGACGCATAACCCGCGTAGATCAGCCCAAGCATACAGCTCTGAAAACACAATTTTTAATTTTCAGATTGCGTAACGACAGTTGATAATTAGAAACGTTTTTGACTTATTGAGTTAATCGGGTGAAATAATCAGGTGCTACCCAGCTATTCTCGACGCCACTGCCTGGGTAAAACTTAGCAGTATTTAACACTATTCCTCGGGAAAATTGCTTTCTGCTTTGATATACAAGTTAATACTGACTACACAAGATGCCACTCGAACAATGTGTCGGATAAAATTATGTTACATGCGGTAGACCGATATTATTTCACTTTTCCAAGTGACTTATATGTTACAATATACATGTTAATGCTGACTACACAAGACGCCAATCAAAAATGTGTCGGATTAAATTATGTAACACGTGGTAGACCGATATCATTTCACTATTCCTAGTGACTAAAATGTTTCGTGTCATCGTTTTGTAAGCCCAGCCTCTGAAGCAACCATGCAACGCTTATTGATGTAAATTCCGTCTTTGTAATGCACTCAATGACAATAAGATATAATGATATCGGAAGACTGCGCAGTAAAATGTTTTTCCCAGTCCCAGAGTTTTTTTGGATACATTGAATATGCGGTAGATTTTGCGTCACAATTATAATACTCAATTCAGATATATGTTTTAATATTTGACCTAAAATATTGCTTAGAATTTAACAATAAATGTGCGTTAGAGCAAACTAACTAGAATATGAACAATAAATCATAATGTGTAGCTCTTGTCAAGAACTTAGGGACGTTGTTAGCTGCTTTATACTTCATGTATTTTGAGACACTCGGCAGCGATAGGTTAGTCGTCTAGGATTCTATGAACTCCGATGTAACTTACGTTTTTTATAAATTTCGCCTGGCAGCACAACAATAACAGCATGAATTTAACTTTCTTTAGCGTTTTCGCTGTCTCTGTCGCCTTAACATGTAGACTAGCAGATATGCAGCGCAAAGTTATAATAGGACCAGCTATCGTCAAAAACGATTCAGGACTTTGTTGATGTGATGCGTTGACATTTATCTAATCACAGCAACTGCCGTTCCAAACATGCAGGAATACCGCAAGGTTTTTTAAATTGCAAATAGGCACATGTAATCGTTATACCATCAATTAGGTACCAATTGTAAGAGCCGGCCCACGTACTTTCGGTCACTGCTTCCATGGGAATAACTGCTAAGCTTCCACAGCGATATGATAATAGGCCATTTCGTGCTGCATGCATACGAATGAAGGCATTATGCAGAAAGGCAATTTCTTTCTTTGTGTCGCTGATTGCATGATGCATTCGTGTCCAATTATACATAGGAGTTGCATGACAAAGTGAATATATATAAATATCCTATGCAAAAGATAAGCGAGTATTAAACATGAAACGCAATCGCTCAATGCCACCTCATGGTATTAATAGACAGGTAGTCAACAATTCTTTTGTTATAGTACTGATTCATAGTAAAGCCTCGTTTTGAGCTTTTTATGCCGGATAGTATCTCTCTGAGCTGTTTAATCAATTTCAAAAAATCTTGGAGAGAACGTAGGTTTAGCAACATTGTAGTTTATAGCCTTATTTAATGCCCTTATCTAGATGATTAATTTGCAGAGTTTACAAATATCAATATGTACTCGATGATTGCTATCCATATGATGCATGCAGCAATATAGGCCATGCAGTTGATCTTCGTTAGCCGGGTTTCCCTCGCAGCTCGTTATTATATGATTTAAGTTTATACCGGACAATAAAATCACTAAGACAGGAATAGACGGTTTATTTATAACCCTCCGCTCTAAATAGAGTAACGCAAATTTCTCCTCTTACCCCATGTCAGCATTTAACTACATTCATTATCGGTAAATATTACGACCTAGGCTACATATGAATACTTATTGAAACTAGATGGTAGGCATTATTATTGAGCACAAAGAAGACAAATACAACCAAGACTACGTCGGGAACTGCGTGATAAATTTTATGGAGAGGTCGTGCTTTCCTCTTTATTTCTATTGTAGTCAGTCAATACTTGTCTAATTGTGGAAGGGTTTACAAAAACACCATACAAGTGCTGCTTTCATATTCGAAAATAGATACATATAAATAGTGTTCACGGGAATCAGTATTCAGTGGCGTGTTATTCAGGCCGACCAACTGAATGACATTTCGTGATCAGTTCCAAAAATAGGCGTCGATGCCCTGTAGGTAGCCTCTAATGCTCCCTTCTGGATAGTTCACTGGACCAATCTCAGAATCTGATAACGTGGTGGTGGTTTTTATAGAAAAACACATGGTTTATTATTGTTGTACCTGTACCAGGGATTCCTCTTCTTTTTTTTTGACAGAGTTTGCGGGCACGGTCAAGTCTTTGATACAATGTGTGGAAGCACTTCCAAGTTGGAAACCCTGTACAATGTGAACACATGGGAATATAAATCAACTAAAATCATAATCTTGTTGTTTGAAATTATAACTCAAATGCTGGGTTCCATTAAGGAGAGCATAATCAACTGTATAAAACCGAGTTCTAGCCTCCTCGTCAGTGATGTTTGAAGCCCTCCATCTCTTCTTCTCCTTGGCAGCTAATTTCTGGCGCAGAATAAGTATCCTCCGTCTCAGTGAAGCAATAGTAGCATTGTTGGAGATCTGTTCTTTAAGTGGACTGAGAGTAGTATCCATGCTAACAACAGTAAGTTGGTCATGGATCTTCTGTGTCTCAGTAGAACCATTGTTAGTATCCATGTTAGCAGCAGTAGGTTGTTCATGGATCTCAGTAGTACCATTAGGTAGTGGCACCGATGCATAAGTGTGCAGATTGCTGATGGTTACAGAATCAACATCGACCTCCATACAGTCCATTTCCCTGATACCGCTGTAGTCAGGTATAGCTTGGTCAGTTACAGTAGGCTCAGTGGGTTGTTGTTGTGGTGGGGCTTGGGGCTCTGTCACAACAAAACAAGAAATGATGCAATACAACTTAGGTACTACAGGTGAAATAACAACAAATGCATTTAAACAATATTTCGTCATTTTGTATGGGACTCTTACCAGGGGGTTACCGGTAAATTGGTCATAATATGCAATAACTATTTCAGATTTAGCTATAGTTGTCTCTGTGAAAACCTTATGTGAAAAAATACCTATATGATCATGGCACATCCTACCCCTTAGATATGTACAACGAGATATGACAATTTCCGCTTCAAATGTCTTGAAAGTAGCAGCTGATTCATTATTGTTTTTTCATGCAATAACCATGTCTACTAAATATGATATTACTTATCATCAATAATTTTTAAGACTTTGATGTATAATGTTATGAATCGTATATACAGAGAATGATGTTCATTGACCTTTGAGGTCGATGTAGATAGCATGTCTGACAGATAAGTCATCATGTCGTATGGGAGAAGAATAGTAACTTATTATTTCATCTATCAGTAACAGTGTACCCAATTCCCCGGCTTCATTTACTGAAGTCTACGCTAGAACATGTCTGACAGATAAGTCATCGTGTCGTATGGGAAAAGAATAGTAACTTATTATTTCATCTATCAGTAACAGTGTTCCCAATTCCCAGGCTTTATTTACTGAAGTCTACGCTAGAACATTTGACGTTTTCTGCAGTTGTAAGCATATTAAATGTGGTCCAAATTATTATGATAACAATGTATGAGCCATGTCAACATTTTTATTTATTTCAGCTTCGTGCCTCGATACGGTCAACCAATCATGAGCAGGTTCTGGTTGTATTATCAATACTGTATCGTATATTGAAAGAAACTGCAAAAGTATAACAGTTGTCTAATATATATTCATATAAATTCCAAAACATCAAAGGCATATACACCTAAAATACCATTTCGTCCAAACATGGCTCTGACCTTTTAGTGCACTCTTCATTAAGATACAATAACCATCTATTTTAATGTTGCAGACAAAATCCCCAACTAAGATGTCCCAATGGTGGTGCCAATTAGGATTGGACCGCGATGTTTTCACCTTGCAATTCATCAATGACTATAAAGGTAATCTGTTTTGATTTTCATATCTGTTAATCAATCCCGTACCTTTGTTCTGAGGTCAATGGAATGTCTTTCAATCAGTTTGGTATCAAGCCTATTTATTGATCCTTGGCCATGTGGATCAGTCTATATCTTAGGCTGAACCAGCCAATTATAGTGAGTGTTTTCACAGTATTTCATGACAAAACATTTCTGAAAAACAGAAACTTTGTCTCAATGTCTGCACTTATCTTTATGGAGCCAAGGTGTTGGTGATTACTGCCTTGTCTACACTAGAACATTTGTGTTCTGCAGTTGTAAGCATATCAAATGTGGTTAACATTATTATGCTAACAATGTATGAGCTAGGTCAACATTTTTATTTATTTCAGCTTCGTGCTTTGTGTGAGGGGTTTATTAGCTTGAGCATGGTAGCCAGCCCGCGTTGCAGGTAAATCCTACCGCCATGAACGACGTGCGTTTCCCATTGGAGTTTGCCGCCGAGGCTTTGCAACCAATTCAGAGAGGCGCGGCATTTTGTGCAAAATTGCTGCAGAAGTTGTTTGAGCGGGAGGCTGAAGGTCTAGTCGGAGGTGTCGATTTGAATGCCATTGCATGGGCGGATTTGTAGTTATTGGTGTTTTACCTCATTAATAATAGGGAATCCATGAGTGATGCCGGAACAAAAGAAATTGTTGGTCAGGGTCGTTTTCCAAATGCGTCTGCCATCCTGGAAGGTGGTCGGTGAGGGATGAGGTGGGGGTGTGGGGGGACCGGTATGTCTAACACCTCGCAGGCGCGTTTTTTTGACGGCTCGGTGCTGGTATGTGTGGGCTGCAGCTGGCTATGGGGTTCACCGCAACAGGGTACACTGCAGCGATGGGCGTACCTACAGGCTGTGCCCCAGTGACATCTGCCCGCGGCATATCTCGTTTTTGCGTCTGGTACGGGTGCTGGAGGAGAGGACTGACTGACGAGATGATGCCTGTAGACGAGGGCGAGTTTCGAGGTAGACTTCGACGAGGTGTATGTTGTCTTGCCCCCATTTGCATTTGGTCTGTGACTGCTATTTGCGATACTCCTTGTCGTATATGAGGAGTGATTGCCAGGTATGCATGGTGGCCAGCTCGGCAATCTTCTCCATACAGTTCAGGTACAACTTAAAGAGACTGTTCAGCCCCATATAAGGCAATGAGGGATCATTTCGTTATTACATGATTACGTTTAACGCAGACGTAAGTAATGCCATCTTCTAATTTGTGCCGCAAAGTTTACATGATGGAAAATTATGTTAAAAGTTTTTAACATTATTATTTGACTGTAAATATTCATGATCTACTGTGGAAATCTGTTTTATTCAGTTATGGCGTTCCATAGATAACGGTGCCTCCCTAAAACCATGAACCACGCGAATGTTAGCTGTAAATCATAACGGGCTCTGAATTAACCTCACTATCGATGTGTATACTTCCGCTTTGGTTACATAATGTAGATTTCATCAAATCTTCACTCATTCAAGTTGTGGGCATCTTTGCGCACACATTAGACCGACATGCAAAAAGGGTAATGTGTGACAACATAAATGGCCACAGCATAAGAAAGGATCTATTTTCTGAGACCACAGCGCCGCGTAGCGACTGAAAGTCTGAAAACCTAAAACTTTTGGTTTCCAAGGTGCGGTTGCCAAGCAGCTTGCTAGGTAACCTCATTCCAAATATGGAGGTGAACAGTCTCTTTAATGTCCTGAAGGGACAGATCGCCTTCCGCCATGAGTTCTCTCATGATTGTTAAGCTGGCACACATCCACTTTAGCGGCGTGGTAGATTTCAGGCGGGGTTTGCTGGCGCTCTTATTTTCAATGACCCCGCCTTGTTTACTTTCTGTATGATCATGTGACCAAAATAATCCCGTGCGACCGCCGTAAAAGTCAAGTACCTTCTTGACAGACTACCATATATACATTATTTACACAGTATTCAACACTCTTGGATCATTGAATACCATTTAATACCAAAACCCTTGATATAAAAACCTATTACTACGATCGAAGCTACCAAATATCACTCTCATCTATTGCCAGTTATCTTAATATGATAGACTTCAATGGTCAAAGGGTCCTCAGGTTGCAATTATGAACAATACTTGGGGATAGTCATATTTCTGATAGTCGATCTAAATTGTAAAGAGGTGTCTGATGTCATGACCAAATATCTATTACAATTTGAAGTCACAACATCACATGCATATTGGGCTGTTGCCTATCCAGGCAATGGCCAATGTGATGGTCTATCTAAAGAGGGAATGAGATAATGTTGCAAATACAGACTTTAAAGTATCAGATTTTACCAGAGAGTCACCTAATACAAATAACACCAGCCATTAAATAAACAGCCTCTGAACTGCATAACCATTTAATTGCATAATAAATGAGCATCTGTGCTATAAAAACCATGACTCACAGACTTCCCAAAAAGCCGTCGGTCTGACGGACATGACCGACAAATTTTGATCTGGTCCGGCGATTTCTGAGCAGAAATCGGTCCGACTGTCCGGCGCTTTTTTTATTCCCGCGTTTTAGCATGACGTCGTTAGAAAAATGTTTCAAAATCCATAATAAGATACTGAGTGTAAAACATGCTTGGTAATCTAAAAATACCGCTTCAATATAACATAATGTTGTGAAAGGCATTTTTAAAAGTTTATTTGTACATCCGTCCATGGTAAATTTTACACTTTAAGGCCGAGTCCACGATGGGAAGAAGACCTTCATATAAACGAACACAAAAGAAGCAGGCTGTCCCAGAACCAATGGCCATCACAGGAAGTTGTCACACTGTCAGACACTCAATCAGTCTCGAGCGTTACTGAGGATTCCAGTGGGACACAAGAGAGCTCAGAACCATTACCTGTCTGTCGGTCTGATACTGTGATAAGATCAAATCATTGAAAGTCAATCTTTGTGACAAAGAATTGGACCCATAAATTGATGAGGAGTGTTTTGATTATCAAGATGAACTTATGAACTTTGATAGGCTGATGCTGTTCAGCAGAGAATAACTTGTGATAAGATGACTACAAATAAACAGGTTTTCTTTCGGTCTGACAGATTTATGTGTCTTGTCAGACCGAATGTCTGACACTTTTTTCAACTTTCGGGAAGTCATGATGACTATGATTATTATGTAATTTGACAGTAGATAATATTGCATGTTCTCAGCTGAGCAGCTGGTGTGGCCTAACATAAGTTTCCTAACATTGAATTATGTGATATGACCTTTGCAGGTATCCTATAAGTGAGTGTGGAAAATTTTTTTGAGGTGTTATATTGTGAAAATAAATAACCAGCATCTGTATACTGGGTCTATATCTTCTAACAGCATTGCTCTCCAATCTTCCATTCCTATTTAGTTCTCCAATAAAGATGCAGATTGAAATGCATTATCATATATATATAGAGAGATCTGTTAAAGTTTAGGCCCATGTACTGTGAATATGGAAGAAATTCTATTCTGAACCAACCAGATATGTTATTGCCACAAATCTACCCATATATGTTACATAAAAAATAGGTACCTATGTCAGATGTTAGATTGGGAACCTATCAGAGACCACTGCCTGAATTGACTTTAACTAAAGTGGGCGTGTACGTGGATTGCTTTGACACAGTCGTTTTTTTGCTTGTATCGATAGACGTTATATGATGCAGTATTTTTCAATTTTGTACCACAACCATGCCGACCTTTTTTGAACATGGTCCGATTGTCATCAAATGACCAATTAAATGGCAGAAATATGCAGTGATACAAACAATGTTCCTTATTGTTCACATCTTTATTAATGCCTAGTCTCTAATGTGTCAACTTATATTACTTTTGCAATGCATACTGTAAAATGTATGTGCTTTTGTTTATTAGATACTGAACCAACAGCCCAAGCAAGTACCAGTTATGCCACAAGTCTGCCTAGAACAACAAGCCCTGTAGACCCCAGACTTAAAGATGCCAACAACAACAACTTGATTTTAGTGACTCTGAGTCAGATCAGGATGTCTCTAGCAGAACATGCATCAAAGATACAAGTTAGTATTTTTCATACCTCTTTGATCTGTTAACTAGTGACAAGGTATAAACCAAAGAAAGGCTTCTTTGCATTATAAATGAATTCTATTTAAGTGACCTTCATATAAAAGGCACTACCTACCGCATGGTCTATAAAGGCCTGAGCTATATTATGAAAGTCATTACAAGTGTGCTATAACTAGAAACTAATAGCGAAACATGAAAACAATATATCAATGCACATGCACACCGCTTCTAATGGAATACAAGGCAGACCTAAGCTCTACAACTTGCCTTCAGAAGTTATGTTCAGATCCCCAGTCTAAGGAAACTACTCCCAGGTATGGTATATATACTTCAGAATATATTGTATTAATCAGGATAAATTTGACAAAAAGATCATTCCCAGTATCTCTTTTATGGTAGATGTCATATATTATATACAATTGTTGCACAATTGTGGTGTAGGCGGAATTGTTATTTAAGCTTGTAGATTAGCCATGCACTGCCAGGTGATGTTTCATGATTAAGTAACTTTATCTAATGCTTTATCATTAAGTTATATCTTCTATTCTCAGCATTACACTGCAGACAGATTATTACAAAAAGTTGTAGCTACACTGATTAAATGTACAATCTGTGTAGCTCTAAAATAATCTCTCTTATTGTTCTGTTCATCTTTCTGAAGATGTCCTGGTCAATCTAAAACCTGCTGAGAAGCTGCAATCTTGTGTTTAACAGCAATTTAGTCTGTAAAACATGTATGGTCATCTTATACAGAATGCATTTGACACTATTCATTTGACACCACCCTCACATACAAACTCACTTTGACACCTGGAGTTGTTCCACACCATTCAATCAGACAAATGGTAGGTTATAGCTGTACCAGCAATAGTGAATATTGAACGATCCCCTAGCTCCTGTGACCTACATATATAATTAATGCTCCCTAGATCCGGAACCAGTTTGCCATCCATCTTTATATCATCAAACTGTCACTTCCAATAACCTTTTTGTATATTGTTTCTGGACGTGTTATATCAATCAATACGTGATGAAACAAATGGACTTCGTTCTTATCTGTACACAAACACTCCTCTGACGAAGGTGGAGCTAGCGTGGAGAACCGTGGCACAAGGTATCGAACTTTACAACACATCACACGTGCAACTCATAAGTAGGCCTAGCAACACATTCCCGTGAGACGCTGCTCAGAGCCTCAGTTGATATAGTTGTTGAGATACACCATGGCCGTTAAGCTGAAATGCACGTACCCTGATTGTTCATATGAGACTGACGAGTCGGAATCATCTAGCATATTGGTCGCACTACTGACCATTCGTGGCAACATACATGTGGGCGCCGGAGCTAACAACGCGAAGGTAGAGAAGCTAAAGAGGCCGACTATATCTCTAGCCGGTACTGGTGAGGAATGGGATTACTTCCTGACGAGGTGGAAGGAATACCGCAATGGCACCAAACTGACAGAAGGCGACATGATCCCACAGCTGATGGAGTGCTGTGAAGGGCAGCCTTATGGAGTAGAATGAGGAGGACGTACTAGCGGCTATGAAGGAGCTCGCAGTTAAGTGAGAGAACATTATGGTGGCCCGGGCTACACATGGAAACATGCGCCACGGGCGAGAGGAGATTATCCGTTCGTTCTACGCTCGCGTCAAAGGGCAGGCGAACACTTGCAATTACTCGATGAAGTGTACATGCGGCCAGACAAATAACTTCACGGAGGAGATCGTTCGTGACGTCATCGCATGTGGAATCGAGGTCCAGAAGATCCAACTGGACCTGTTGGGCGACACCAATCACGAGATGTCCGTGCCCGACATGCTGAAATTCATCTAGGCAAAAGAATCCGGCAAACGGTCTACTTCACGACTGCGCGATGCGCTGAGTGTTGACGCTGTTACCAGCTTCCGCCGAGGAAAGCAACAGGACGTGCGTACGCACAACACCCATGCTGGCCAGCAGCCAAGGGATAGCCGGAGATGTCCCTGCATCTAATGCGGGGAACACGGGCACGGAAATGTCCCGCCATGGAAAACCTGCGAATCGGAGTGCCCGGCATTCAGTAAACGTTGCAGAGGGTGTAACCGTGAAAACCATTTGAAACGATGCTGCAAGCATGCCACAAGACGCAAACCCAAGCCGACTGGATCGGGTTTATGTAATGAGCAATCAGCTGCATTCTCCGAATATTGCATCGTCGGAGAGACCGCCAAACATGGTCTGCCTCACATGATCAACTTGGACCACCACATTTACGACATGTATGACAGGTGGCGGAAGCGACCATCGGAGCCACAACCATTCATTCAGATGAATATCTCTGCGATGCCAGAAGACTACGAGGCGCTTGGCCTCAGTCTTAACAAACGCATGAGGGCCGTAAAGCTCCCCGCCATGGCTGACACCGGATGCCAGAGCTGCCTGATCTGCTTGAAAGTGGTAGAGAAAATGGGTATGAGCATCAGGGATCTGATACCAGTCGCCATGAAATTGAAGGCAGCCACCAACGATGATATCCGCATACTGGGAGCGGCTGTCATCCGCAACTGGGGGAATACGGACGCCAGCGGCCGCGTTGTAACACGACAAGTCAAGCATGTCACGAACACATCTAACAGGATATTCCTCTCACGCGGGGCATGCATAGATCTTGGCATGATTTCCAAGGATTTTCCGACCCTTGGGGAGAGACAAAGGATGGACGCAGCCGACCAACAAAAAAACGGCCTCACATCTGCATGTGACTGCCCAGCACGCAAACTACAACCACCGATCCCTACCAAGCTACCTTTACCAGCGACTGAGGACAATGTTCCAGCACTCCAGCAGTTCCTGCTCAAGCATTACGCGGACAGCACGTTCAACACATGCACACACCAGCCCCTACCGATGATGTCAGGACCGCCACTACTCCTCGACATCGACCCCAATGCCACTCCGGTGGCAGTCGACAAGCCTATACCAGTGGCCACTCACTTGCAGGCCGAGGTAAAGGCCGGTCTTGACCAAGACGTCAGAATGGGAGTGCTTCATAAGGTACCAGTGAGAACACCTACTACGTGGTGTCACAGGATGGTAGTATGCGCGCAGAAATCGGGCAAGCCACGTCGCACGGTCGACTTTCAGGCACTGAACGAACGTGCTCAGTCCGAACTATTCACCAACCTTTCATGTCTCAGTCAATCTAAGGCATTTATTCGAATAAACCACCATCGACAAAATAATAAACGCTATTTTCTATTATCAATTAACACAAGTGTTAATGGATATGCTATTTGCTTTATTTTTTGTATAACTTCTAGTCTGTCCTAATATACGCAGAGTAATAAGGAAAGGAATTTTACACTAGAGTGTCAAATGTTCCCTATGAATTTGCCGCTGCACATCAATGAATCAAAAGCTTTGGTGTGGGTTAGAATATATTGGCGATTTGTGAGAAAAGCTGACAAACATACATGACCCCACTCGGCACGTTATTCTCATGGCTAGGTAGCTCCTCATACCCGCATAAGTTAAATAAGTTGCGAAACAAATCTATTATACGAAAACAGGATGCGCTTACTTCTGCTTAAGATTTATCAAACTTGACGTCGTTTAAATGTGTGAAATCTAACACAAAAAAGGCCTCTTTTTATTGGCTTTTAATAAAGTCGGGGGAGGGGGCATCACTCAACTTTTGCCAAGCCACAAACAGCAAATTGTTTACAATAAAAAAAATACGTTTCTAAGCTACAAAGGATTTCTAAATTTCAATTGTCCACCGCCACTATTTTATCTAGGCGCACATTGTTAAAGTGAGCATGATCTGCAATTATTTTTATGATCAATATATTTTCAACTAAGTGGTTAAAAGTTTACAATTACCTCTTTACCGATGACAATGACTTACGTCTGAGGTCAAAGTCAATGGCGTAACTCTTCTTTATGGCCCATTATACCTCACCTTGTCTAGCATATCAGAATATATGTGAGCTAAATGCAAACAGTGTCATCCATATTCACTGTACCATCTTAGGAAGGTTATTGCTCTCATTTAGAGGCCAGTTGACGTCTCCAGCGCTTCGGCCCAAACATAATATCAAATAACGTTGTCAGTTTAAACGCTTACCCCAGAAGCATCTACAATTACTGCACTGCAACCCAAGCATTCAATTTTGATTCATAACTGAATGACCCGTCATGCCAACTTTATGATATGCTTGTCACATTGTCTGTTTGTGATACCTGTGCCAACTAATTCGTGTATGAGAATTGAGATGATAACGTGGGGTTCAGTAGCAGACTAAATAAGTATAATGAAGATATGTACCATTTATAGTCCAAATAGCGTCATTACTACAACTACTGTCTATTTAAGTGTTGGCATGCTGATCGGAAAGTGCCATTTCGTTGGCTGTCTAATTTCGGAAGCAAGACCCATTTGCATCAAAACGCTTTGCGTCCACATAATCAACAAATACACCTTTTTATCTTATTTTGAAGATATTTTGTACTGTGACATTATCATGAAGCTTAATTGTCGGTAATGATATCCGAGTTACCAGCCTCAATCGACCGCTGGAGTGTAGGTTAGCGCTTAGCGGCTGATTGTGAGCAGGCTAGTGATCTATTTAACTGATGGGGCGATTCTGCAGTCACATGCTATCGCTGCCCGTGTCGGAAACTTTTGCGAATGCGTGATTGCTTTCAAAGGCGAACAGCAAGATCTTTTGAAGATGCAAAAACTTGACAATAATGATGGCTGCACAACTTGAACAGGTATATACGCCATGCTTTTTTGCTAAAGGTCCAGTGAAGTTTGCTTTTTACTTCCTGAGTCATCGGTTTTCTTATTCCAGGCGAGTGATCTTATACTTCATTTTAAATTCTCTCCAGTATGTGTTAAGGATTATATCACATGAGATGAAACCTTTTGATGATTCCCATTAAAATCGCTTTGAAGCGTCTACAGGAGTTTTGCTGTTATTCGTGCACGTTTACAATCATGTACCATTTAGGTTACGTTGATATGAATGTTGTGTCTGTATGCGATTGGTTCTTTTAATCATTTAACTCTTGGATGTACTAATTTACCTTTCATGAAGAAATCACCAGTGAAATATATTGGCTGTAAGAATTCCACAATATCGAAAATTATTGAGTATGCTCTTTGAAGTCGAGAGTAATTTTGTTAAGGAGGCGGAGAATCGAATTAAATTTATATTGTAGTGCAGTTCCGTTGCAGACAATCAGAGCAGAACCGCTATAATTATATGTGATGACGTCAAAACTATCGTAAGCGGCTGGAAAACGATTGCGATAGACAGCTGTACCATGGCAAAGCAAGAACACAGTAATACTCAAACCGAACACGCGACAGAAGGAATAATTAGCAATTCTAATGAGAGAGCTAGAACCGTGGTTCTCGTTTGCTGCCTGTGTGGTTAGATGTAAGTGGCATAAGGCTCATCTATATTCACCAAACACCTGCCCCCACTCAATATGCATCAGGCACTCCTCGAGTAAAACAAGACCGGACGACGATAAATATCATCAACATTCAATTCACATACTGTTGAAGGTTCACCGGTTGATTGTTTTTTTCCCCAATGCGTTCTGTTTCACTGTTAAGTAACGTTATTTTCTATAACCAATTAAGGTATCACACATTTACTCTTCCATCATGTAGATTATCTTATTATTAGGCTTTAATTGGTGATCTCAGCAAATATTGAAACAATACTGCAACATGTGCATAAAAGAACGTTTCAATATGCAGTTTTGTTTTGCTTTTGAAAATAAACATTTAGATTATTGAAACGTGACGGCTAATTGGTTATCGCATAGATCTAGGGACTGACCACAAGACTTCATTACTCAATTATCTCTTATCATATCATCCAGATACCGTCTTACGACGCGCAACAAATTGATTAGTTCAGCTGTTTATCCTACGGTTGCCTTGTACCTCAAGCTTACAATATTGGTCTACAAAGATATTGTGGCGACTGGAGCAACGCGTCAAGCGGCTCCAGTGTCTCTCCTGAAAGCTAAGATGTAAAACGACGAAGGTTGCGACTTTTTTATTTCCACCAGTGTTTTTGTAGTGAAACAAGTCGACTTGCTGAATGCAAATACATCCATTATTATGCACTCCAAACTGCTTTTAGTTATGAACAGTTATTTGCGTGCTATCCGAATTAATGAAAGTGGTACTTTTGGCCGCATCGTGTGAGTGACTTGTCTATTATAAATGTTGATTGTGTGCAAATCAAACCCGATATTCCTTAACTCGTTCATTGCTACAGGCAAGGTGACAAACAATAAGTGACATTTATGTCAATGCACTTTCGTAGCACCGGAAGGGTTGCGCATTCGACTAATTTGGTTTAATGGAGACAAGTTGATGCAGCGTTATACCTGTAACACGTGGTACGTGGCGAGAAATATCCCAGTCGTCAGTGAACATGACCTTTGCTGATAGTGGTTCACCCCAAACAAAACTCTACTGATGTTCCATTGGTAGTTCAGTGATAAAATGCATAACAAACACTTTGGTCGCTAGCCATGTTAAAGTAATCGAGGCTACAGTGAAACCAATCTATATCGAAACTGGACGCACAGAAAGTGACTACTGGACGTGGCTTTGTTGATAAAATACACACATATAAAGGGACATCTGATGTTTCTGAAGGCTTTATTTGTACCATAACTATTGGATTGCAATAAATAATGTAGTATTATCTCCTAAAGGTCAAATTCAACGATTCTTCATTCCGGTGAGGGAGATCAACTCTGTCGAAAGGTCAAATCCAACGATTCTTCATTCCTTGTTTCCAGTGTTTTAAAAGGGTATTGGAACGAAAATAAGGTGGCTGCGCGCTTTATTTCTAATAAAAATTGATTTTAAAGTATATATTTTCCATGGCGATATCGGTCAAGATATCGCGCGGTAAATTCCGAATTGCCAGACAGCGACGTCACCACAAGCTGCTTGAGAACAATCCTCGCCATCTTCAGCCTTCACAATCGATTGAGAGCGTGTGACTTACTCTTCTTTCCGTCATGGTCTTGTGAGTTACTTGGCGTATATTATGTCACATTGATGATCGTTCGTTTTCGAAACATTGAGAAATCAGGCGTGAACTTTCTTCGGTTTCCAAAAGACAGCACACGGCACTGCATAGAGATGGCAAAAGTCAAACGTAAAGACTGAAGGCCGATCCTAATGACAATTCTATGTCCTGCTCATTTCGCGCGAACCCTGCTGTTCTCATGCGTCCTGTGCTTGGGCACCTGCTGAGTCATCATCAAGCAGATACGGGGATGGGGGGATGAGGCCTCGTAATCTTCATCAGAAGATGACATGGATAAATGTAATACGATGTTAGCTTAAAACCAAAGTCGCTTTTCACTCTAGCTTATGTCAAATTTTCTTGGAAGCCGAGAAGCATGTATGACGTCACGCAACCTACCCCATAGGCCAACTAAAGCAAAATGGCATCGAGAAGATGTATTTTCTGCCGAGTGAGACCTTATCGGTGGATGTTTAGTGCGTATGCATGTCGGTGCAATGAATTACAGGCTGCAGTCGGTAATTGAGTTATTAATATCCATTTTGAAACAAGTAATAAAGAGGCGGTAGAAATTGTTCTATGTGAGCTGAAACAAAATCCTGTTCCGGAAGGAAAATTACGCATTTATCCAGCAATCTGTCATCCGCGTTCTTACTGACATCACGCTGCTTTCGCCAATGCTTCAAATCATATATATATATGCCATGTAATGTTTCACTTCTGCAAGTTTGCGGCTAATTATTTATGAAGGCCGCTTTCCCTACCTCATAAACCATGCTAGCCATGAAGCCGTGCAAATTATCGAGGTCATCATTAGTATACAACCATCTGTAGACTGACGATAGAATTTTTTGATCAGAGGCAACGATTGGTGAATTTGAGTCGAGAAAATCTGATTCAAAGATCACAATACCAGGTTATGTTATAACGGCACTGCTTGGAGAAGATTTGTTGGGAGCTGCATCTTCTTCTTCGGTAAGTAAAAACGTCCTTATCGGCCGTTTTGCTAGGTATGCCGTAAATGAGTGAATGCGCCAAATAGGTGGTTAACTTGTATTGACAGGTTTAGGTGCATAACTCTTAGTGGAATTTTACTTCTCCGACCGAATGTCTATTTTCTCCTTGGGGCCTCTAGTTCTCCCTATATCATTAGAAAACAACATCTGGCAATCAATGGAAGGTGCTCTTAGCAAAAAAAAAAACCAGGCGTGCCGACCGTCGATTTATCAGCCTATCTTTTATTGTTACAAATTGAGGAGGTCACATAGGGATGTATGCTAGCATTATAACTGCTACAAGTGGTGGTACCTATATAAAAGGCCGACTAGTAAAATACATTTGTTGATGTTTACCGAAAAACTATTGCGTGTGATCCATATATTGTAAATAATTTGTTATTCAGGCTGTGGCGTTAATCATTGTGATATGATAGATGAATTAAATTAAACGACGTATCTACTTAGACCATTGAAAAACATGATTTGTTCTTAACTGATTGGCTGATTCTGTTATTATAATATTACAGCACAATAGCGTAATAACCTCACCTACCTGTCTCTCTGTCCAAGCCTGTCAATGTGACAAATTGCTTTGCTCGTAGCAACAGCACTATTTTGTGTTGAAATTAGTCTATTTTGTTATCTTTACTCAAGGAAGTAATATGATGCATCAACGTCTAGAATCTATCCATTAACTAGATTGCTGATCACCGAAAAGCTAAGATCTATTTACTCTTTATTAATATTTTAATTAAACACTGTCGTTAGCCTACGTGATAAGCGCAATCTTTGACCAGATTATATTGATTAAGACACGTGTCATTCAAGTGACACTTGGTTGGATAAATACGGATACTTACCGGAAATCTTCAAGGGGTCGACTCATTGCCCAGACTTGGCAGATGTAAATACGTATCACAATGGCAATTGACTGGTACATAGTTCGAATAGAAAAGATTTCCAGGCAGCTCGGGCCCTGGTGAAATTATGTGCTGATAGAAAGGTCGACTTGGTGATAATGTAACTCACGTCTAATAAGGTTGTATTTAGATATATGTAGTAACACTGCTCTACCGATTCAGACACTGTTAGCTTCAGTCCCGGAGGTGCTATCGCTGCTGATCTGCCTGTTTCTTGCATGTTCGTTGTTCTGATGAACAAATGATAAAAGTCACAGGACCCGAGCCTGAATTGAATGTAGAGTGTGCTCAATAACGCCATGATAAACTGGTTCTCACTGTGCACTCGACCGACCTTCATGCTGCTATATTGTGTCCCGTTCTCAATTCATGGCGCTTCCTATTCATAGCCTCTGTGGCGATTTATTAGTTTTTAGTGTCCTGTTGTATCATTTAAACTATATCACTCATCATGCCTCCAAACATGCCATGTTAGGTTTATTCGGCACAGTGAAGCTAAGGGGCTTAGCAAGTCTAGTAGTGCCAATATATCAATGTCGTAGGGTTCATTAGAAATGATTCTTGTTTCGCCTACGTGCCATGTCATTCCGTGCCTAGCTACAAGTACATTTGCAAATTCAGTAAAACGAAAGCTGCTTACTGATTACAACACGCTCAGAGTGTATTATTAGATCGTAAGAGAGCCAGAAGCGCTCCTTACGGAGGTACGATTCTCTACCTATTATTAAAGTGGGCCTAGTTATTCACGAACACGGGCTTACATGGCTGGCATGTTTGAAAATGAATAATGTATGAGTCAACATAATATCTTACATAAGATAATCGGTTAGAACATTTAAAAGGCTATTTGACCATAACTAATTACTGTTATTTAAGCAGATGTTGTAGGATTTCTAAAGTCGTCCTTGGAGTACGAGTTACGCACAGCCTGATCATCCAGTCATGGTCACTGGAGGAAAACTAACAAACTAGTCTGGTCAGCTGACATTTGACCTTGCGCCATTGTTTTGAAGTGGTCATTATGTAGGCCAGCAGGGAAGTATTTGAGAGAGAGTCAACATAAACCGCAATTCATCACCTGGAGTGAGGGATATCCCATGCAGTTTGATGTCTGATTACAGCAGCGAAATGATGAATTACAGGCTTGCACAGGAAATTTATCTCGCTTGTACGAGGTACACGTTCAGCTGGATCATATCATAGCAGCGTAAGGTACGATACATACGAAAGGTATTAATGGATTTTACAATTTACAAAAGCTGCCTGAGGTAAACAAAAACGTTGGTCACTTCAGTGAAATATGTGTAGGCTTATAATGCTACAAAATCACGGACATTAAGTAAAATGTGATAATACTGTAAAAGAGCCATGCAACAAGGAGCATCACATTTGAAGTTGCATCGTACATGTGGGGTCCCATTGATAGTGACAAAGCAGATGACGCTTGTAGATGTCATTCAGTCTCATCGTTTGCCCCACTATCACTCACAGTGAGATCCTATGGCGCTTTGGGTCACCAGTTGCTTTTGCCTTCAGTTGCCTGCTGGGCGTATCAATTCGCAAGGGCAGAACTATATAGCAAATTTTGTGTAGGTGGACACCAAAACCAATTCAGAAGACCGTTATTCACTGATGTTATGCGCGCTCCTGCATATCTTATTAAGCATAAAGTAGAGCAACTATTGTTTTTCTCAGTATACAGGTTGATCGCTGTTTTGGTCAGCTTCTATTAATTGATATGACCCATAACTTTTCTGTTCAAATGAGTTGATAAAGTTCATAAAAGGAGCGGCTCAAGTATCGTATATTAAGCAATACCGCGGGTGACGCATTATGACTACCGCTCAGATAACTAGACACTGGTGGAACCATAAGCTAGATCTCTTATGAGCAGCCATTCCACTCTCTTTACACTCACGTGAATTTAGATTGAAAACAAGTTGGTCTAGGACACTGTCTGACACAACACTTTTTTGACACTACTCGATCAGTTTAGACGCGCAAACCGGTTAGTTCCTTCTAAGCAAAACTATTTGGAAAATACAATGTTTTATTTGCAAATTGCACAAGCTTAATAGAATGCCATTGTACTACTACAACCCAATATAATAATCATGCAATGATGAGGAAATAGATGCAACAGCGTCCTGTTTCATAGGTTGTTGTACCCTTACGTCTAGATCCCAACTAGATATACTCATATGTTTTCGATTAAACATCAAACTCCATTTCACAAGTTCATTGCTTTCTCTTGCGATGCACAAGTGAATGCTGCCTGCACAAGGCGCCCACCGAATATTGTGTCGAATGAAGTTATGTAACGAGCGGTAGTCTTATAACATTCTGATGTTACAAGTCACTGATATATTATCTGTCATCGCTTTTTTAGCTTATCCTCTGATGAGACAATGCGATGGTTATTCATGGAAATTTCATCCTCTATGACTATATGATATCAGGGTTGCTGAAGATTGTGCTGTCAAATGCTCTTCCTTTCATCCATACAACAGCCTTCCGCTCCGGATTGTATTATTTATAGCCATGTAGCAATATTCGCATCCATGAAATATACTGTAGATTTTGTGTAACATACAAATGCCTTATTCAGATATAGGCTTTGATATGCAAAGTAAGGGAATGCTATGAATTTAACACATTTTATGGACACACATATTCTATGTACACAAAAGTAAACTGACTAGAACACAAATGATGGACGAATCTCAAGCTTTTGTAAAAATTGTTAGCGTTGTTGCTACCTGTCATTTGTAGGTACTCGTCAGGGAAAAATGAGTCGACTGAGATTGCATTGATGACTAGCAGATATACAGCGAAAAGTATAACCATAAAACACAGATCACCAAGAAGATCCGGACCAGCTTATGTCAAAAACCATGCGGCGCTTTATTGATGTCATGGTTGACATAAGTTCAGCACAGTAACTGCTTGATTTGTAGCACTCTACACGCGGTAGAATAACGGTAGGTTTTCTGAAACTGCAAATATGGACGTGGAACCGTTACTAGCTAAAACAACAACGTCATCATAACCAATCCGGCTTGCTGATATCTTATATAGAGGGCAAACGCATAGAAAAAAAGAGACATAAATGGCTGTGTTAAGAGAGAAAAACCATATTCACTTCGTTAGTTGATAACCTATATAGGGACACCCTGACAATCATCTTCACGATATGCGATCTTGGTTGGTGCTTACCAATATTATGTGAACTTTCTGTGCCCAATTTCTGCGGTTTGACACTATGGTGTTCCGATCGCCTTACTAAGAGAAAATACTTGGTGGCGACTGTGTTCACAAAGGCTGATAAGCAAAGGTGTGTTTCCCATTGGAGTAGAAGATAAATCTTCCGTGTTTTTTCAGGAGAAATACAATTTACTGATTTATTTACTGATGAAGATTTATAACTGGCTTTTCTTACGGAGAGCTCATGTGTATTAACAGTATTTGCTAGGATACACCCAACTCCATTCGTTACTGCTCTCAGGGGGATTAATCTCATAATGATAAGCGACCCCCACGGCATATAAAATGGATGAATTGCTAACTACTGTTGCGTACGAATGAATGCTTTATATAGGTAGCTATCACTTCAACATGCATGCCACAAGCTCCGCAGACAAGCATTGTTTTATGTATGAAGCTTGCAGTGATGACGCACAGCCTCACGGAAGGAAACAAGGGACCGAAACGGATATACTTAGTAGGGCTCTAGGGGATGAAGTGGCCTCGGGGAGAGGGAGGTCATGGCAAGTCAAGTTACACTTTTTTCATGCCATTGCAAGAATCCATCAGCACATGTGGCCTTCCTCTCTATGATTATCGGTTCTGTAAGAATTCTAAATCCCTCGTCGCACCAAACGCTACGAAGCTCTTCGGGAAATAATTATGGCTTTTTATTGTAGGAGTGAAATATTGCCAAAGATTTGCTGGAGATTGCGAATGAACACTTGTTGTCACAGCGACTCTCACCTGAATCGTTTGAATGATCAGCTCTCAACTTGCTAGTTTGCACAAAGGCATCGAACCGTGTATGAATCGTCTGAATGACATATAAACGCATCCAAGTGAGCGACACGTTAGCTCTAACCATTTGTCCCCATCATGGTAGACGTTTCGTATTTGGTAGTGTAATATTGAGCAAATTACATGTTCGGCAACTGACCAAAAAGGAATATATGCTTAATTTCGTTTGGCCATGAACATATTTTGTGTGAAGCTGTGGAAAGCGCAGCATCTCAACTAATTACTTTCAATTAAACACTTTATGTTAACGAAAACAAATCTTACTATACATATTTTGTATAGCGCGTCACATCAAATTTGTCCCTCAGGTATAAATGAAAAACGCACAAAAAACGGCTAGCTTTTTGTATAGTATTTTCATACATTTATGATGTCCAAAATTAACCTAATTCATGCATTACACTAGTTACATGTACAGCTTGACAAATAGACACTGATTTGTCGTTATATTGTAATACCGTTGTGGGAAATTTGATAATCAGCGACTGGAATGCTGAAGGGATGCTAAATCACCCAACATTCCCTTCTAACTTTTTTTGAAAGCTCTCAGTAGAGTGATTAGTCACTGTCTGTGAGTCGATGAGTTTTTATATATCATTCCGCTGCCTGAATGGAGAACGGTCTATTACGTTAACCAACTCAATGCCAGTTTGCCGCTACGTTTAAGAACCATGTGCAATTTGCTGAGTTGGGTAACTTGCCGTTGCATGCATCCGATCATTTTTCACGTGCAAGGGGTATTGTTACCATGGCTTTACAAACACTGTCTAACAAATTCCTTGGGTTGCAAATCATGCATTGCCAACGTATTATTCTGACATTCTATATGAGCTCTGCTATTGGGATGGCGACTTTTTTCCATGACGCCGAACCATGTGAGGTGAAGCACGTACGATCCGGTTATGTTGGCTAGTTAATATCAGTGATGGAGGTCCAACAGAATATGCCCGTAAAAGAGATATAGCTAAATTAGAACCATGCTTCTACATGCATATATACCAAGTCTCGCATGTTTGCCTGTAGTGTGTAACTGTAAATATCTTGGGTAATCAACAAGGTTTTTGCCATGCTTATTTTATATTTATTTGAGTTGTAGCATTAATTCA
>CM067358.1:56028855-56228855 GCA_034190875.2 Urechis unicinctus | reverse complement strand
CATATCGAAGACAAAACACTCTGCCTCAACACTTCCATGACGTTCCTCGATGAGTTATGACGCGTAGTCCACTTAGTTATAGCAAACCATATTGCTTTAAAAAGACAAATTATAATTTTCGCAAGCTGCATAGACAGTTGATCAAGAGTAACGCAGTTGTCGTACCAAGGGCCAAATCGAATCATCTGGCATCGATGACACAAATGGTTATAGCAGCTATCATATTGGCTGCAGATCCATTACGTCTAGACACCAGCCAGATGGTTCTCTTAATAACTACTCAGCTATTGTCGATCCTTTTTCGATAACATATTCTGGTTTGACCATTTTAATATGATTGCGTAGTCTTAGTTACGTACAAAAATAACCTCTCACGAATGATTCCTTTGGATTATGAATATTATAGCGAAATCAAAATTTTAACAACTTACCATTCGTTGACATAACCCGATAACCTCAATATCTTTTATGCAACCACATATACATTGACCCAAACTGTCGAAATAATATTTAAATATGAGTGTTGATTATGTAAATATGGAAGTATTAAAAGATTTGATGGAATTTAACGTAATATCACAAAAAACTCTATTTTTTGTCATCATTAATCTAATTACAACAATGAATTAGATCGCGAAACGCTTCGAGTGCTTTATAATGATCATATCTACAACACACATCATTTCCATAATCCATCATGACTGAAATTGATTTCTAAATATCGGTATTTCACAAAAATTCGCAAATATATGGGCACGAAAGGTTGGTTCTGTACGTATAAAGGGGTATCTTTACCATTCGTGGACGGCCTTTAGGGGACAAAAAGTACATACCAGGACTGAAAAGTGAAAAAAATGTTTTGAATCGCATACAACTTATACATTATATCTATTAAAATTTGCCGAATCAATAATTTATGGTCAAAGATAGCAAAAATGCATAATATATCTATATCTATATATATGTATATAAATATATATATATATATATATATATACACACACACATATATATTTATATATATATATATATATATATATATATATATATATATATATATATATATATATATATATTTATATGTATATATTTCTTTATATATATATATTTATATATATATATATATATATATATATATATATTTATATATACACATGAGATATATATCCCTATATATATATGTATCTTATATATATATATATAAATATATATATATATATATATATATATATGTATCTCTATATATATATATATATATATATATATATATATATATATATATATATATATATATATATATATATATATATATATATATATATATGCATCAGCATCGTTCATTGGTATGCAAACAATGAGCGTATAAATCGCATAAAGTTTATCATACTCACTCAGCTAGTCGGATATTGATAATTGATAAAAGCGCTACCTCGAAATAAGGCCCACATTGTATTAGCGTCCTATTGCAGGTTATTCTTACCTGATCTTAATTTATGAGTTGCTGCTCGCGTTTATACTCTTCAACACCTAAAACTGTGGCTTGAATTTGTAGCAACCGTCTTAGGGGTCACAAATAACGCCGAACTTTCTGGATGAAAAGAATGAGTTAAATGGTCTAGGAAATAGGATTGAACAGGTCTAGCCCGATTCAAATATAGGATTTTTAGATATATATGAGCAGCGCGGTTCATGCTAGACAACGGGCATATTTACGACCGAATTGATTATCACTAATATTATCGTGGTCAGAACTGATAAAACTCGTGTGGAAAGGGATATAATCCTGCTGTATGCTCTTGGTGATAGAGGAGCATGTTTGAAATGTTTAATTGTTTTACATTGTCTTTTTACATTGTCATTTGCGTCATCGTGCAGCCCAACCATTGGTTGTACAAATAGAATATATTTTGTTCAGCGACATATGCTCCAGAGATTTACAGGTATTCGGAAGAATGAACTACCCAATATATACTCAACCCAATTGCTAAGCCATTGCTCAATCTCTACAGTATGCAGAACAATCTTAATAGGGACACATAACAGAATATTCTGCAGAATAAGGTACAAATATAGCGATGTCATGCTGTAAGGGTGTACCCAGCTGTTGAAAGTTGTCACTATGGTTGCGTACTACAAGTACAAACGCCAAAATGGTCAATGGTGATTAATTTCGCATTGATAATGTAAATTATTTATATTTGCAACATCAATTAGCAATAATCAGCTTTGTTTTGGCGGTCAGCTAGTTTCGGGGGCTGACAGACGTCTTACCAAACGGGATAAGGCGGCCTTGTCTAGCCAACACAACAACATTTTATGTCGAGAACTATGGAGAACCGCGCATGTGATGATTAATACGTGTTTTCAGTTTACCGTCTATGTTAGTTTTTGCCACTTACATCATTGGGCAAGTAGGAGAAATTTAGAGCGTAATTGACTGTTCTGGTTGCAGCACTAACGGGTTCATTAGATTATATTACGCCAATCAAAATGGAGCCTGATGCAGCTTTACTGGAACTGCGTCCAAAAGGATGCGCCGTGAAACTATACTAGCTCAGTGATCAACGACTCACACCATGTATATAACTTGTCAGGAGAACAAAACCTATTGATTGTGCCTCGGCGATTGTTTTGCCCGGTATGCCTAAAGATGCTCTTGGTGGGTGATCAATCTCTATATCTCAGACATGCAAATTCAATGGAATGTTTTTCTATTATTCGCTAGCTAGCTAGGACTGATCGCTTAAACGAGGATGATAAGTTATAAGCGATATGCAGAATCTTTCAGCAGCATTGACGGATTTCATGAATGAAAAAGAATCATGATTTAAAAACCCGATACTTTCAACTTTTTATTTCCCAGCTGACTTTGCGCTGCTGCCGGGACGGGGAATAATGAATGATGTCGTTGCTAACACATCCTCACGGTACCAGCATGACTTTCCTCTGAATCAATTTCATTAAGTATCAGTTGTGACAAATATATACAGCGTAATATGTACTGGTACTAGGCAGGAAATGTATCAGTTGTCGCTGATCTACACATTTTTCTGCTAGTTGTTCACTTTATATCAAACTGCTACACATCTAGCCTTGATAAAGTATTCGAAGGCATAACGAAACCGATCTGGAGTGAACATGTATGTAAGTCAGATGAACAAGGGTTTGGTTGTAACTTTTGTCAGCTTTTCGGAACGGGGGGGCGGGCGGCTTTGACTATCAGGATTGCTCCAGTGCCGCATAAGAACAGCTTGTTTTTAAAAAGCAGGTCCCAGCGCGCACGCGATATTGAATGGTAGCAATTCGAGCATATACGTTTAAAAGTATGTCATTTACCGCTTTAATGTACGCCCACTGACGTATGCAAAAGGAAATGTGGTCCAGTTGACGTCGTTATATGTGTTTGTTTTACGGGCAAAGGGTTTTGACTCTTAGGGTGAAAACAAATTTAAATTGCTACATCTTGACACAGATATAGAAGATTGACGACTCGTCGTCTTGGGAGATCAAGGGCTCGTCAATCAAGGAAATCAAGCCCAACAGCCTCATGACAATTTGTCTGATTCACTTTATAGAACAACGAAGGTCATGCACCAGCGAATAGAGTTGACCATAGATTTTCTGTAATTAGTCAACTTTTGATTTAAGTTAGGGTGCTTTATAGACGAATAGGCATATTTACTTGAAGCGACCTTTTAAGATGAGCTCAAGCGCGCTGTCGTACTGAAAATACTTTCTGTGCATCGTACTTTCACCAAAACTCTACTCGCTACCAGCCAACAGCCCTGTAAATTACTCAGCCTTGGTGCGCCTTAATCTGTATAATCAAAAAACAGCTTGCTTACACCGCGCTCATTGATCTTAAAACAATTATCTTTGAGGGCCATTTCAAAGAAATAAGCTAATGGTGTTTTAGAACTACAAAAGTGCAAGAGAGGGTTTTGGGTCATAGCTTATTTCAAAACTTCGCACAGGTGTCCTTTGGTAGACGCTTATATAGATCCCTGGGTTTGAGTTTTATGTTGATGTTTGCAAGGGAGCTCCGCTGCATATTAGGGCATTTTTCAGCTGGTCTGGGCATTTTATGATCCTATCTTTGTATTTCTTTGACAATAAGAACGCGTCGATGCAGCCTGACAGTCTTGCTGAGCATCCAGAGTGAACGTTAATTATTTATAATGCAATTAGCGAAGGGATCCGCAAGCAGTAAAAATAAAAATTACCTGCTCCGTTTCAACACAGAAACTCTGTGCAATGAAATAATGATTCGACTCTCAGGTAGTATGTATACTTTTATTCGTGCGAAATACCGTAATGATAATCACAAATTTGCTCTCAAATTCATATTTCAATAACATCTTCAATAGCGTAATTCATCTACGGTCGACATTAAAGTAAAACTTCATGATAAATTGTTATGCCTGAAGCCAAAGTGGTTTCCGAACAAAGTTGTTTCCGAGCAAGTGAATCGAATTTCGTACATGTTACAATAAAAGCAGACTGCGGTTGGGATTGCAGTCAAAATGTCGTGGAGCACTATAATCAGCTTCATACCTTCCTTCCTAGTGTGCTTTCTAAAAGTATCAGCCCCTTTTGCTGTCCATTGTGATTGTGACGTCGTTATCGCTTTAGTAAAAGTATGCATAGCATTAAATAATTGTACTCATTGGTCACCGTTAATGCCACGGTGGGTTATTCCGACATTCAATATACACTTGATTATTGCAATAAACCGTTCACTCTGCAGTTCTAATGGCCGATCAAAATAGAGGAGGACACATTACCATTTTCCAATGAGACAAGCCCTTATGGCTGATATTATACTTCATATTCTAGCAACTCACATAATGAAAACTATTGATGTAAAGCGCCGTTCAAATAGTAGGGATAGATATATTTGCCCGTTATTTAAGGGTGCAATGACTGGCGATTTCATAAACGAATGTTGTATAAAACCAATCCGAATTGCTAAATGTTTTATCGCAGTTGGTACATACATAATTAAATGCGCTGTATTCACAGCGATAGTCATATTTTCCCTTCTATTTCAATTGCTTTCTCTGCATGTTAGCACATTAGTAACACAAATTTCGAGAACAGATCAAAACAAATGAACTGCATCACCGAGTTATTGAGTTCTGTATAAATCTGACCGAACCCCGCCGCCACGAACGTATTTATACACGATGAGTTATACATAGCTATTTCAAGAATAAAATGAATAACAATTGTCGAAGTTACTTTGGGTGTGGCCTACCACGGTCCACCTACTTTTGAGCCCCTTTAACACATCCTAAATGAACACGGGCCATGATTGCAGACCGACGTTAATCGCATATGGTGAGTCACGCTCTAGGACAAAAACGACTGAACGAAACTCGGCGGTATAAGCACCTAACACTCATTTATGGTGGAGTGTCACAGCGATTTGTCTCAGTTCTGCGTTTACTGCATTGTAACTCCTCCTTTGACAGGTACCATTCCTGTACGCTGTCTATGAGATGTCACTGGAGCGCTTTTGTTGCTGGTGTCACGCATAATAAATGTGTGATCACGTAAATGTGATATAGTAAATTCGGAAACGCAAACAGAAATATGCTCCATTAGCAGCTATGATCTTAAAAATAATTTGGTCCACATTGCGTCGTCAATATGACGATCTCGGACACCAGTGTTCATGTATGCGGTACAGATACTGTTACGCTGGTATCTCAAACCCTTCCGAGCACCAGGGCTAAATAACGACACGCGCCGTTGAAATATTGTGCTTACTTTCCTAAACACATCACCGTACATCTAACCGGTCTCAGTTTTGATGTCCCACTATCTATAGCAGAGTTACCCTCCCTTGAGAATCGCAGCCATAATTTTTGTCTGTGCTGTGACTAAGCCAATTCTCGTTCTGGAGGATGTCGGTGGAGACACCAGGCACAATATATCGTAGAACATCATCATGCTTTGATTGCTACTTATGCGACATGTGCCATCGTAACAGGAACTAAGCTGTACAATCATTCATCAAGATGCAACAGCACAACGAGTTATATTTTTGTCGAGATGTGTATTTATCTCAAACGTCATGGTCCGGACCTTATTGATACTATGAGATACCCTACGTGAAAATACCCACACAACAACATGCCAGGTGATGACATATACGAAAAAACATCTCGATGGGCGACGTGACATATATGGTTGCATATGAGGAGTCAATGAAGTGTAAATGCCAAATTCAAATCCCCTGTGACGTATGTACAGTTTGCATGCTGCCGAGGCGAGAAAACCAATCGTGAAAGTGTTTTTAAAGAATAGCATCGATGGTTCAACTCTGTATGTGCTGGTTATCACATATGCAACGCACCGTTTGTGAATCAAGCAAATTATTCTGAACGCATTCAAGTGAGCGACTAGTTTTGTCCAACTTTGTTCCCCATTCGTTGTACAATTTCTTTATTCGGTGTAGTTATTTACAATGACAAGTCTACAAAACGGCTAGATTTTTTATGTCATTAAATCTGAAAATTCCCTCCTCAGGTCGAAAATACACCGATTTTAATCATGACGCCAAATGGATGTACAGCTTGCAAAACAGATGTTGATCTATGGTCATGTTGTAACACCTTTATGCTAAATGTGGTTATCAGCGACTGGAATGCTGACGGGGCGATAAATCACCTCACTTTCTCTTCCAAAGTTTTTGGGAATCTCTTAGTAGAGTGATCAGTTACTGTCTGCGAGTCGATGAGTTTTTATGAGCATTCCGTTTTCTGAATACAAAATAAACCCGAAAATAATTATTACAGTCCAACTCTCCTACAGGTTGCAAATCTGGAACTGCAAACGTATTATTCGGCTCTGTTATAAGGGTTGTGAGGTTATGCCATGGCGGGAACTAAGTGAGTGAAGATTATAGGAGCCATGTATGTAGGCAAGGTAATGACGAAGAAACAGAATATGCCTCTAACAGAGATAAGATTGGATTCAACGTGCATATATGCCAGAACTGGCATGTTTTCTTGGGTAATCAACGCAATTTGATTCGAGGTGCGGAATGGACAAACATCGAGCGAGAAAGACGAACAGAGTAAATGCTATACATGTCTTATACTTTCTAAGGGTAAAGGAAAGTGTGCGTCGATTACGGATTGCATTATTCATGCTAACATGAATTATTATGTTTTTATCATGACTGGGTACTTGTGTTACATTTCAGACACACACCGCACACATCCAGTACGTGTATGATTTACGCAGTTCTCATGTCATTTGGCCGCTAAATAGCAATGAATTATTAATCGCTAATGGGCTTATAGGGTTTCAACCTGCCGGGAGTCATGACAGTTCATCACAGTGCAAGAGTACTGGTTGAATCTGTTGCCGAGTGTATGCCGTGTGTTGAAACCCAACATCCACGCGATAATGACTAGGACTGAAGAACACCGTGCTTTATCAAGATACATTACATAGGCGTAACGCATATTGACATAAAAGTAATAATAAGAGTACACTGATAGACTCGTTCTTTTTAGGGAGTATAACATAACGTGATTCCGTCTGGTGATAATATGAAATTACGTACCAAAAGAACAAACGCGCCTCCCATCGATTACTGGTGTCCATCTGCAACAGCAGGCTTAGCGCTCGTGACCAACGTACTTGAAGTTCCTTTCGCTTGAAACGTCTTGCATGTATAACAACCCGTAAATATAGGTATGTGTTGCAAGCATCCTATGTATGCGAATACCGAGAGGATATCATTGCTTATTGATTTTTTCTATAACTCTCAGATGAAGGCTGCTGTACAAGCAAATAAACAACATTCCATGAGTGTATGAGCTTATTGTACATATCTGCTTTCCACCAGAGAAATCTGTCGTGATGTGCGTAGCACTACCAATCAAAGTGCTAGCTGCAACAGACGTGAAACTTTCGATCAGGTACTTCCATAGCGCGGCAATATCATACTCATAAATAGTCGTCTCACGAACTATGATGTCATGGCTAACACTGATATACTAGTTTGCCAGCGGCTACATGCATGCATTGCTAGACTACCTGTTACAAATATGGCGTATAGCAGTACGCATGCTGTGACATCTTTGCTTCACCAGTTGACTTGGGAATAGTTGCTTGAGACGTCCTTTAAGAGGATGCCACAAAGAGCGCACAAATGCGATCTGAAATATCTCTACTACGTTTCAATATTGATATATGACGATGGCAAACTCTTTCGGGTCGTAAGATAATGGTGAAGGATTTATCACAGTATTTCACACACTATCTCTCATGATGTTGCCACGGCCACTAAGGGGCAGAACTTAGTTTTCGCCTCGACCTAGAAAGGCAGGCATGTCCGCGGTGCCTGGTGACAGCAACATGATACAACGCTCTATAAACGTTAATCAAATTTAGATTATCCGTAAGTGTATTGAAACCATTTTTATACAGTTGCACAAGAAAACTGAACGGTGCGAATAGAAGCATGAAAGCAATGGTTGTCTCTCAGGCAATTTCTGCATAGCTAACCACATAAATTCATCTTAGATATAGGCAACTATTTACCGATGCTACAAAGGGCACTGACGCCTGTATATAATGCAACAAGCTGAATATTAACAGCTTTGGGAAATATGCAGTGCTAGGCCTCATGCAGGGTTTAAATAGAATCGTCCGCAGTAAGGCAAATATCTAAACAATATCATTGAACGCTTGGGTGGTTTGCAGATTGATGATTGTAACTTATTTTGGAATCGTTCTCTCAACTTTATCCTTAATGGACTGTCGCATTTATGAAATTAATATTTCCCATGTTCCTTATTGCGAGCAGAGCATTGAGCTCATTTCAACAACACAAGTCATTTGACCTTCACATTCGCCCTTTTGTCGTGAGTTGAAAAAACAATATGTTTCCCGTCGTCCTCAGTGGAAACTCATCAGTACCAGTTTGTCAACAGTGATTTGGTCTTGCCGTAACATGAAATGTTACTGTTTATATCTGAAGATACTGTGTCTGTTCTTGTATTATATTCGTAACGGTGACGAACAAGAATGTCAATGGAATTTGGAGCTATTAATTGGTTAGTCTGACAGCGCAACTTGTGTAGCTTGTAGAAAAACGTAAACAAATGAATGACAAATTAACTGTAAAATGCGCAAATGCAATGCTACCTATTTGCGACAAGAGGCCCTTTCATTTCAAAGTAAAGCGTAATGTGAACTACGTAGAAGTATTATTTCAAACAACGAAATATGCATTCCTCCCTCTGTCTCGGTTCGCATTGTGTTCTTTTTGGATGCGTATCATTCATGCTCATGTCATAGTTCTGCTAAGATTGCAGAATATATAACGCCATATTCCATAAGCAAACCACCGAAAAGCATCCCCGGGAGCCGGCGTGATTAGCTCGGCCAAACAGGTTTCATTGGTTATGTTGGAATTATCCCAAAAAGACTTAACACAACTGTTTGCGCATGATTCGTCTCATGGAGTTTAGCGCATTTCGTATTCTTGAGAATGTCCCTTCTGGTCACAGAGGCCGGTTTGACCATTGATACAGACACTATTTATAACATCTTGAATTTTACAGAATAACCCCTGAATACAATTGATTGCGCTGAGCCGCATTCCTTCATTAGTGCTTAACTGGAATTCTCGCCGTAAAACATTGATTAAATTATGAGACTGGCAGAGCGCGACTTGACATTTAAACAAGATGTGTATAGAAGCTGCCTTCATACAAACATTGGTTTCATACCCCAAAACATTCACTTTTTGCCGATATATATATGCGACTCGTGGACGTTAATTCTTACTCAAGTCACGTGCTACACCACAAGGGACTAGTAGAATTTGTCTACCGATACATTAGTGTTATATCGCACGGTGGTAAGTCAGACCCGGCTTTCACACCATATCCATATACGCTCGTCGCCTCTCAAACTGGGTTGCTGTTTAATAGAACGATCAATTACTGTGGTTCGTTTGATGGTACCGAAATTATCTACCCAAGTATACTTGCTAAACACTTAAGTAATCATATAAGTCGAATAAAAGTTATTTTAGACACGCCTCTACTATTCGTGTGCATTGAGCTAGATTACTTTACGTGGAAACGACGAATGTTACTGTTTACACAAGCCGGACCGCGCAAATGTTGTTTGTTTCTTGTATGTGTGCACCGTGTGATTATTTTTAGCTGCAATGATGACAGGTGAAAGTGTACCAAATTATGTGCAAGGTGTGAGTTGTGCATCATAATCAATAAATATTTCATATGTTTTATTTAAGCTTTTTTTTTCTTTCCCCTTATGACTCATTTCAACAGACTGTCTACTCTTGGCTGGGTAAACCCTAGGGTATTGCCTGGCCGCGCAAGAGCAGCCGAGATAATTAGATAGAAGGTTTCGGGATATTAAACGCCCCCGAGTTGCATCTCGATTCTGCGTGTACTACCATGTCTGCAATGTGTACACGGAGCTAAGGCACTGCAATAATCTGAGTAAAGTAAAATGCTACCAACGAGTTCTTCCTTGTACAGACATACATGAATTGACGATGTTGGCAAACAATTTGTTGAAGCAACTAATACTAATTACACATCGAGTTGCTGTGTGAATGTTATTTGTCAGTAGCCTAGGACAGCAAGTAAAGCCTGAAGCCTCGGGTTGTTTGAATTACAACGCTTAATTATGTATTGTCTTCTCTTAATCATCTAATATCGCTCATTGTTGTCTTCAACATCAAACGAATTTAGCAAGGATAGACCTGTGAATACGACTGATTCGGTGTTTCCTTTGTTTGATTAAGAATATTTCAGCAGTAACAATGGTGAATTCTTCGTCATTAAAACATAGTCCTAAGCGTGCTATTCATATCGGCATTATATGCAATAAAATGTAACATTGTTTTAAAGCTTGTGAAAGTGAGGATGTCATAATGGCATCCGTTATAGCTATTTATGAGTATTATATGATATTCATCTTTCGTGTTAGGTTACAAAACAGAGTGAACCCTGGGATATAGACCCAAACACTGAAGTGATTTATGTTCTCGACTACGACATTCACCTCATTTTCACTGCTTGTGAGATGATTTCATCAACCTATTAATTTTAGCTTGCCAGTGATGCTTGATGCACAACATCATAACGGAACAAAACAAATGCTAGTGGTATTAGAATTCGCCTTTGCAATCACCTGCATGAGTCATAAAGTAGCAGTTCTGTATTTATCTCATTACCACGGGCATAATTAGCAGGTACCTAAGGAGGGGTCTTTACGACGCTGATAATCCATGGCCTTGATTTTTCAAGGTCATACGAAGGTTTTAGCTTATCCATCATTAGTAGACAACCAGCGCTAGCCAAATAGCATGGCGAATGCTATGACGCAAATACCATCTGAATCCATAGTCATGATGGCGCAAATTGAATCAAACATTAAATGACCAATTTGGGAGTTCATGGAAACCTTCTGAAGCTAGTATGGGTGCGAATTTCATAAGCAGCTGCGCCTGGCCAAGATTTGCATACAATAAATAATGAAGTATAAGCTGGATGCGACACTATGGAGAACCTAATAGGGCTGCACTCTGGCTCAGTAAAATAGCACCCGTACAATCATTAAGTTAATTGCAAAACAAAAAGAAGCATAATTTAAATGTCCGCGATCGACATGTGACAATAAATGTACTGTGTCACAATGGCGCTGAAATCTGAAACGTGAACCAGTGCGTAATAACTGCTGAACAATGCATCATCTCTGTGGAACACTTACCGCAGTGCAGTATTTGTGAGGTATACATTTATATAGAGCTGTTGTGCATCAGCATACTGCCTCATCAGGGACACCCCAGCATAAATCACAGTACGATGTCCAAGTGCTAAAAGAGCGTCCCTACTAGGTAACCACGAACCGAGTATCATAAAGATTGATTAAAACTATCAGCTGCTTTTTTTGAAGGCTTTAATTAATTTCGGATGCATCTGCTCAACATGAATAATACGAATGTCAATAAATATATCATGACAACATATATACAGTTAACCAAGAAGGTTAATAATCAAATATTGATGCATTAAATGATTCATATGATTCGCCTTGTGCATGGCTAACTCATCTGCAAAAATGTACACCGAACGAATTCAACGAATCATTGATATCGGCTTTTCTTTATGAATATTCAATGGTTCGCATCATGCGCACCGCTTCTTTGTAGCCAAACATGGTTTTCCTACACACCCCTATAAAAGTCGCTTTTAAACGTTGTAGCCAAAATATCGAAGAGGTCGAATAGTTCCCTGCATTATCGCCTACGCTGCCTCATTTATTCTCTTATCAAGAGCGCCTCTAACACACCATGTTAAGTCTACTTGTCACAATGAAGCGGAGGTACTCCGTAGATCTGCTAGTGCCGACATATCAAGGTTATCTGGTTCACACAACGTGTTCATTATTAATTATTCTCTTTTCGTCCACGTGCCGTGCAATTCCATACGCTGTTGTAAGTACATTGGCTATAAACGCGAAGCGTAAGCTTACTTTGATCGAAAGAGAACCTCATGCGCCTAGGTGTTATTTCCTTCCTTTTTACTACACTATGCCACTCCCTACGGAGTTACGGCTCCAAGCCTTTCATGAGAGTGAACCTAGCTATCCACGCATATGAGTTGACATGGCTGCCACGTTTGACAAAGAACAAGTCAGTAATACATGTTGTGGATGTAGTATTTCTAAGGATGTCGTTTGAGTACCAGTTGTGCACAGTTTGATTATCCAATACAAACCACAGAAAAAAATCATCTTTTCAAGGAGGATAGCTATTCTGATCGGCTAATATTTGACTCAGTGCCTGTCATTTGAAGTGACCGTTATAACGACCAACTTGAAAGTTTATGGCATAGAGACTACCACCAATCAGTAATTAATCATCTTGAACGAGGAATTGGCCATGAAGTTGGACGTTTAATGATAACAGCAAAATGATGAAAGGCAGGCTGACACAGGAAATGGTTATAGCATGAAAAGATAAAGGCAGAGAACAGGGAGATCCTATGACCTAAGGTGCTCGTCAGATACATCATATCAGAGAACCATAAGGTACGAGGCATATTATGGGTGTTAATGGCATTTCCCAATTTACTAAGTATGCCTGAGATGATTAGAAACGCTTGTCGCTTCAGTGTAGAATAATGTGTAGGCGTATAATGTTACGAATAGCGCACGGTAAAGGTGGGTTCACACTATGAACGTTTGTACCAGCGTTTGACAGCGTTTGAAAAGTCTAAGAAATGAGCCCAAACGTCGGCGAAATTACGTTCACGAGAAGGATATGTTTCATTCACACTACGAACGTTGTATATCCGGCGCAAATAAACTTTTACGAACGATTCCCAGTGTTTGAGTGCGTATGACAGCGTTTGCTAGCGCTTGACAGCGTTTACCAGCGTTGTATATATAACCTATTAGCGTAGGCGAACTTTTGCCAACGCAGATGTAGCGTACGTGCAGCGGTCGCCGACTTAGTCCAACTTAGACGAACGAATACTCAGCGTCAGCGTCAAACATCGTCTATATATAGTCGAACTTTTGACACTTACTGGCAGTCTCGTTTTGATTGAAGAAGTGGCCACATCTCTCCATCTCCCTTCTGTGTATTTGGTTGCCGTAAAGCATAGCTGTAGATATGCCAGGGAAAGGCAAAAAACAAAAGAATGTGTCGAAGAAGAGGCCTACCAAGAGAGACGAGGACACAGAATCATTAGAGCAAGCTGTTGCTGTTCCTTCCACAGTCCGGGAGCGTGACCCCTCACGGGAGAGGTCCCCCACAAGGTCGTCCCTCAGAAGAAGTGTCATCCAACTCGGAGAAGAAACCGGATCGCCAAGACTACACCCTCACAAAGTAATTTATTGTTCACTTATTTTATAATCCTATTTAATTTCTGCAATGCCATTCCCATTTTTTCCCTATTTTATCAGACCCATGTATAATAATAATCTCATTCTAACCAGTCTGTATTTTTGCTTGAAACAGGGATGATGAGGACACCCTCGTCACATGGCTGCAGTCCCCAGATAATAGTATTATTTGGGATATGAAGAAAGCCGATTACAAGAATAAGGCAAAAACGGATCGACTATGGGAAGCGATTTCCCTCCAGCTGGACAAGTGTGGTAAGTTCTCAAAGTGGTATCGCTTGGATTGAAGTGCATTAAAATGTTTATCGCATCTTCATTAGTTCATGATTTAAATGTTCCCCTCCATGTGTCTGGAAATCCATGACATGTATCCTAATCATTTTAATTTACTATTCCACAGTTCGCCACTCACAGGGCTGGTGGAAGACAAACCGAGATGCCTATACGAGAGTGCAGCTGCGCAGGAAAGGGAAATCAGAAGATGGTCTACCCGAGGATGACGACCTAAACGAACGGGAAAGTTCACTCCTGCAATCGATGGCATTCCTCTCAGTCGACGTTTGCCAACAAACTCTGTAAAACTTAATCCAGCATTCAGGAACGTTTACGAACGGAGCACAACTTACACCAACATTTATTTACAAACGTCGGCAAAGTTTTTGCATGTTAAACATTTTCAACGAACACACCGTTCGTCAGCATTAGCCAGCATTCGCCAGCGAACATCAACTCTTATAAACGTTTAGCAATTTTTACTAGCAGAGCTGGACGTTTTCCCAAACGTCGGAAACCGTCGGTCTAAAACGTCGTAGTGTGAACCCAGCTTAAGGAAGGTATGTTACTATTGTAAACGCGACATAGCAGTTACAGCATTACATTTGAAAGTGCCACATTGAATGACCACTATGTTGTTAGCCCTAAGAGTCAGTTCATGTTTTGTCCTCATAATAGTGATAAGCAGTTGTCGTTTGAAAAACTCACAGTAAGGTACTAAGGCGCGTGTGGGTCATCAGTGGCTTTTTTAGTGAGACAAGAACATCATCTTACCTTGATCTCGATGGTTGAGGTGGTCACGTACATTAGTTTGCTGGGCGTACCAACTTTTAAGGAGAGAACTGAATATACACTCTAGTGCGAATGGAAACCTAAACCAATGAATGTGACTAATATTCACTGAAGCTAAGTGTGCTCCTCTATATCTTACTTAGCATGTAGGGGAGCAACTAAGGTTTAACCAGTAAGCAGGATGAGCACTGTTTTTAGCAGCATCAAAACATTGATATGACTCAAAGCGTTCCTGCACAAATGATATAATATTAAGCAAGATTATCCATCGCCTTCTCTGCGTGTTTGCCACCTAGTAATTTGTGTTGATATAGGTTATTAAAAGAGCAGCTCTTGCAGTCATTCAGACATTTATTTGGCCATCTCTCCGAGTATCGTACATTGAGCAATACCCAGGTTGAGGTATTACTCGACCATAAACAAGATTCCTTATGAGCAGCCATACCTCAGCATCAAGCATGATTTTCAGAAAACTCGAGTTACGTAAGTGAGCTTAGACTGGAGCAAGTTTGTCAAGGACCAAATCTGTCCCAACACTTTTTTATGACGCAACTCAAACAAAAAACAAATACAATTTTAGTTTGCAAAGGCATAAGCTTTATAAACGGTAAATCATTGAAAACGCCGTTGTCCTAACACGTGCCTCGTCTTATCATCTTCCAATGATGACAAAATAGATAAAGCAGCTAACTGTTATACTGGTTGCAGGTATCTTACGTCTAGACCCTAATTTGATGGCTGAATTAATCTGCGCTACTCAGATATTGCCCCTCCCCCACTCACCAGTGTATCACGTAGCACTATTAAACTCCATTTCACAAGTAAATTGCTTTCTTTTGCCATATACTAGTGAATGCTGTCTTCATAAGGCACCCACTGAGCATTGTGTCGTGTTCAGTTACTTTCCGATATCATTCTACTGTTGCAAGTCACTAATATATGACGTGTCATTGCTATTTAGGCTCATCCTCGGAAGCCACAATGCAATGCTAATGCATGGAAATTCCATCATTGTTATGCACTCAATAAAATAGTGACGTCAGGACACTTTGGGCTTTTAAATGCTTTTATTTCAATCCCAAAAACAACCGACAGCTCCAGATTGCATTCTTTATGGTTACGTAATTATATTTAAATTCATTGAATATAGTGTAGATTTTGCGTAACACATGAATGCCATTTTTAGATATATGCTTTGATTATGTGCAAACAAGAAATTGTTGCGAAATTAGCATTCTAAGTACGTAAAGGAAAGTGACTAGAATATAAACAATGAACGAATTGTGATCTCTAGCTCTTGTTTATATCGTAGGCGTCGTCGTTAGTTGCTATATCTGATGTGCACTGCCTCTCATTTGCAGTGACCAGCAAGGATTAGCCAGTCGACTGAGATTGCATGGACTCCACTGTAACTTCCGTTACCTGTAAATTTTGCCTTGCTCCATTAGCACGAAAATGACGTCAACAATTAAACTTTCCCTAGCATTATTCGAAGTCCCTTATCAAAACTAGATATGCAGCGCAAAACTATATCACAAACACACCGATCACTAAGAGCATCAGGACCAGCTGATGTCATAACCCTGCAGGCGCTTTATTGATGTCATGCGTTGACACTAAGTTGAACACAGCATCTTCCGTGTTATAGCCATCTACACTAGAAGAGTTGTACTAGGTTTTCAGAACCTGCAAATGAGAACGTGCAACCGTTTTGTCAGAAGTTTTGCACCAATTATAAGGTTAGGCCAAGGCACATTCGGCCACTGCTTTCATTGAAATAACTTCTAAGCCTACACAGTGGTGTGGTAATAGGCCATCTAAAACTACTACTGCATACAAATGAAGGCATTGGGCATGAAGGCAATTTCTTTCTTATCGTTGATGACCATGCGATCCATTGGTGCACCACTATCTTTAAAAACTGAATGAGAACATTGATGTATGACGTAAAAGCTTAATAAGGGATACAATGACCAAAATACGATATGTAACAATTGTTGCACAATAGAGCAAATAGTGTGGTAGGAATTGTATGGTTGTAACATGACGGGTATAGAAGCGTACATAAATGTAGTGCTTGGTATGCCGGGGAAATTAATCCACTTTTCAGCAGCTGTATTAACAATGGCACCTTAGCGCACCCCTATCTCTAACTTTTTAACTTCAGCGTGAACTAACGACAATTTGAAATCATCAAATATCTGTCCAACCGGGATGAAACGTATATACAAAGCAATACATTTACTGTGTCACACTTGCTCTGCAATCTGAAACGATAATCAATTATATATTATGCCGCACATTACTCAACTGTGTGGAACGTTCGTCGTAATGCAGTATTTTGTGTTAGGCATACATTCATACATAGCGGTTGTGCATCGGCATACCGCCTCATCAGACACCCTAACATCAATCAAAGTACGATATCCAAGGGCTCAAAGAGCGTCCCGACTGGACAACCCCGGACAGAGTGTCATATTTTTAAGTTCATCACCTCATTGTCTTTAAAGTGGCACTTGGCTGGAGAACTACGGATTATCACCCAGAATCAGCAGATGTAAATCCGTATCACAACGTTATTTCACTCATGCATATTTCAACCAGACAATTTATCCAGTCAAGTCGGGCTATAACGCAATTATGTGCTGATAGAAAGGACGCCAGATTGAGAATATAGCTCTGGTCTTATACGTTATTTGTCGAGAGACATATAGAGTCGAAATGTTCTTCCGCAATACGATTAAGCAATTCATTCTATTATATCGCAATAAACCCTGGGAAGAAGCCATGAAATCCGTTCATTGATATAGATACCTATGTCTTCTATCCTAGAGTAACTACTTGGAATACGAGAGCTGCAGCTTACTTACGTCATGCTAGTTGAGTTTTGCGCATAGTCGTTTTTCTGATAAGCAAATGATAAATGTCCACAGAGCCTAAATGGTGACAACGATCATTTTGGAATTGGTAGGCCGGATATCAAAGAGCACTTTGCCTGCCTTTAAGCTGCTATTTTTATTCCTGGTCTCAATGCATGTCGCTTCCTATTAATATCATTTTTGACGATCAATTAGTCTCGTGTACTTCCTGCAGTAACTCGATTGTAAACATTTCTTGGTATTCAATGCCTAAAGTCATTAATCGATATCGGCCTTTTAAAAACATTGTAGCCAAAACATCTATTGGGTCGAATAATTTGCTGTTAAATCGCTTAAACCACTCCACTTATCCTCTTATTAACCAAGTCTCCGACATGCCATGTCAGGTTAAAATGGCACAATGAAGCGAAGGGATTCGACAAGTCTTATAGGATCGATAAAAGAAGGTTGTTTGGTTTAAATAACGTGATCATAAGAAATAATTATTTATTAGTGTTCCATTCAATTGAATGACATTTCCCCGTTACCAAGCACGTGTAATGTGTTTAGGGCGCTTTACGTTTGCCTTGTGTTATAACATGCCTTGTGTTATAGCACTAGTATGGAGCCGGCATTCGTTTTGCCTTGTGTACGGCATGACATCCTGTATTCGCTATTCGTCAAGTCATTTATAAGTGATCTTCCCTCATCGTGGCACAAAACATTATTTAAATTGAGCACCATCGTCAGCCCACTTCATTAGTGCAATCTTGGTGAGGATTAATTTTACTTAGACACATGCATCGACCTAATGACAGAATCGTGGGCTGAAAGAATGGTCGACTGATGGCCAATGTAATTCTGGTCTGGTCCGCAATAATGGATTAACCAATTAAATTCTATCACAATATGCCTGCAGGAGAGGTCCCAAAGCGGTTTCATTGATTTATACACGTTGTATTCTATCCCAGAGTTACTGCTTGGAATGCGAGAGGTGCTGTTCACTTACGTCATACTTGTCAAGTTTCGCGCAAAGTCGTTTTTCTGAAAAACGAAGAATAAAATTCATAGGTGGAGAGCCTAAATAGCCCGGGTCTCGACGTGCACTCGGTCGGTAATAATGTTAGTGCTGCTTTATTTAGTCCTGGGCTTAGTTGATGGCGCTATCTATTCATATCGTTGTGAGCGATCGATTAGTCTGCGGTATGTAAAAGTTTCTACAATGACTCATCACTTTCTTGGTATGTAGCCAAAATATCGAAGGGGTCGAATAGTTTCCTGTTATATCGCCTACGCTGCCTCACTTATCCCTTCGTCAAGAGCGCATTTAATACGCCATGTTAGGTTTACTTGACACAATGAAGCGGAGGTAAGCAATTCTAGTAGTCACGATATATCAAGGTTGTTTGGGTCATTATAAATCATTTTCCTCTCTTACACGTGCCATAGTATTCTATATGCTGCTTACTTGGGATCTCATGACACGCTCAGAATTTATAAGTTGATCGTAAGTGAGCCTCGACGCCCAGGTGTATATATATTTACGAGTTTACATGAGTTTGCATGGCTGGCACGTTTGACTATGAACCATGTACGCGTCAGCTTAATACATGTTTTGGTTGTGGGATTTTTAAGTTGTGCATAGTTTGATAATCCAAAAATGATCACAGGATAAAATCATAAATATATATACATATATGTACATTTCAATGCATATACATATAATGATGCTTGTGTTAATATATATATATATATATATATATATATATATATATATATATTTATATATATTTATATATTTATAAATACGTATGTGCTAACTGAATATATATACATATACATAAATAAGTATATATACATATATAAAAACATATTTATATATATATATTTATATACATATATAAATAAATGTATGTATATATATATAAATATATATATATATATATATAAAATATATATATAAATAAATGTATATATATATATATGCTATATATATATATATAATTTGTATATATGCATAAATATATATTTTTTATATGCATATAAATGTATAGATATTTGCATATCAATTCATACATCTATATTGTTTATACTTATATGTCTCTTTCTACATATATATGTATATATATAAATATTTATATGAGTATATTTATAATTGATTATATATTTAAATATATATGTTTGCATAATTATATTTTGTTTTTACATAAATATCACGTATAACGAATTTTTACGTATATCGTAGGAGTGTGCCTTAGTATATATACATACAGACACTCATATATATTATATATATATATATATATATATATATATATATATATATATATATATATATATGTACATATATATATATGTATGCATATATATATATATATATTATATATATAATTATATATATATATTTATAAACATATACATATATATACATATATATACATATATATATTCATATGTTTGTTGATTAATCCGTGATGTTCAGAAACCAAGACAAGCTCAGTATTTTTGGTGGTACTAGTTTACCCCTATCATTTTTGAAGTTAAGAAGCATCAAAAGCTTAATAATTCGTAAATAAATGTGTTAATTCTATGTTTTCATGTTTTCTAGTATTTGGGAATGCTCCCTGCAGTCACTGTCATCGATACCACCTTCACAATTACCACAAGTTTTATCCATCATCAACCTGCTATCATTCTCATAACACTCAACCTCGCAGCTGCTGTTAGCCTCCTCAACGAAATCACGGTAGAGAAGTTAGAAAAGGTCATCATCAACGAGGGGTAGATTAATTATTTAATTGACCCAGGTAAGAAATTAGAGTTACTGACAATATATATTTACATTAGAAAATAGACAATAGACACCAATAAAGCGGGTGCTATTGTAGTTACTTTGCATGACGGCACCGCAAATGACCAACCAAAGGCAATGTGGTCGGTATTGAAAAACAAATTAATTATGTGTAAACAAAGCACAAATAAAATGTGCCATTATGATTTTCCTTGGGAAATTTTTTTTTTCGCCTCGAGCAGTTCATTTGTGAATCCCCATTCTGAAATTTAAAAAAGGATTCCCGAAGTTTATGTCAAATATTGATATACTATAAAGGAATAGGGGTAGATAGGTATGGCACATTGATAGGAAGCATCCATTACTGGATGGAATATAATATTGAACCCAGTATTGAGTATCCAGTTAATAATGGATGGTTGCACATTAACTTGTTGACAGATCCATTGTAAATGACCGTAATTCTAGTTGTAAAGTAGTAACATCAGCAAAGCAAACAATATCTATAACCCCCTGTAGTAGCCACTCACCAAGTACCAATGGACTAGATTAGGCATACAATATATTTCAATAGGCTGATGTTGCTTACAGAAAATATGAAAGGACCTAAGCAGCTCAACACCACAGGTGAATAACTTCGAGAAGCAGGAAACCATTTCAATGGATTTAAATGGACATTCATTGTATTTGAATATGCATTTTTTGTCTGTGCCTAGTGTATTTTTTAACAATTTCCTCTGTTTCCGTCCATATTGAGACTTGCGTGGCCGTTGGCAGGCCAATTCCAATGCCTAGCGCGTGTAAATTATTGCACAGCATGTTTTGTGCCAACTAAAGTCATTGTCATCTGCTAGCTGGCCAACTTATATATTATGTACATTGAACAATATATTTCATTTGGTCTTATCGGCTCAGCAATGCACAATCAAGAACCGCATGAAGAGTGGAGGTAAATCTTTACGCGCGCCCCATGACTAACTCACCACTGCTATGCATTCTTGCACTAAGGTTGCATAATGTAGATAACATCAAATCTTAACTTATATAAGTTTCAGAATCAATCCTCAGGCTAATTTGTTATTTTCGTCCCACAATATAGCACCCTGAATTACGAATTGTTGGTTCTCATTCGGCAGCAAATGTAATGCGTCTATGCGCGCTTGAATTTGAAGCGGAAGCTTTGGGTTTTCAGCAACATCTTGACGGCGATCTTCATAAAAAATTTCCAATTAATGGCGGACAGTAGCTCCTGCTAACCGAATCATGCATAACAACATCATTGGCGACGTGATTCGTCTTGCATTGTATTGTGTGCGAAGTGAATAGCTGCCGGCATGATTTAGTAGGCCGTTGAGCAGATGGAAAAAAATCACTCAAGATGGCACGCAGAGGTTGGTTAGAGGTTGTTCAGTCCGTAACCAATATCATTTTGCAATGCAATCCATTACCTGCTTGCTCTGCACCTTATGGATTTGGTAATGCGATGCCGACAATGGAACCAGCCTGACAGTTAGTATGGGCAAATTTTATATCGACACGTAGGACTTTAATGCTATTACACCGGCACGATATAATCTCATTGTTTGTGGTATTCTGATCATGGTCCTCCCTCAGTTCAGCGGTCGACCATATTTCATACGTTCGTTTCTTATTGCGCTTTCGCGTAATATAGCTGGTTGAATTAACTATATTCATCCTTTCCTGTATCCTATTGGTGAAAACGAACTAGTTAAATTGCAAAGGGTACATGACGTATTTACTGAAGATACAATGAACAAAGTGTGCAATAACAACATCTATTAATGTAAACAATATTTTATAGTGAATTGCTGAGCACAATTGATATGAGTTGCTTCTTGATGGAGCTTATCTTACGCTAAAGTCGTTAATATCATAGGAAGCTTAGCTGTACTGTGGCAGGTAATGCGTAAAATTTTGATTAGCGTAGATCATTATTGCTGGTACACCCGTGGGTCAAGTTGATGTACGTGGCCTTTGTCAATTTTAAGGCCCATATATTTGATGCTCGTATCGCATCATAACAGAGAAATGCGTGTGTGTGTGTGTGTGTGTGTGTGTGTGTGTGCATCGAATTATAGACGTGTTTAGCAACTAGGCTATGTACGACTAGCAGTGAGTGTGTAACACTGAGGGTGGTCACTGCCAGGGAGCACGTCGTCCTCAGAGGATCTTTTACATCCCTTTTCAGAGATGGGACCGCCATTTGTACGTGATCATCCGAGTCACGAGTAACCAGTCAGGTTGTCACACCTTGGAGTCGAACCCACAGCCTGTGGGTCGAAAGGCGAGGCAGTGAACCACCAATCCACTGGGACCGGCTTTAACGGAGAAATGCGACGTATGAATCAGTTTTTCAACGGTCAAGATCCGATAAAATCATAACGCATCATACTAAATAAACCACCATTCACGATGCATGCTTGTGTGTATATATAAATGCATGTAAAATATATGTATATATATATATATATATAGAGATATATAGAGATATATATATATATAGAGATATATATATATATAGATTGACGATACCTAAAACAAAATCATAACGCATCATACTAACTAATAAACCACCATTCACGATGCATGTGGGTGTGTATATATAAATGCATGTAATATATATATATTATATATATATATATATATATATATATATATATATATATATATATATATATATATATATATATATATATATATATATAAATATACCTATATATATATAACGCATATACTATAATATATATATATATAGATATATATCTCTATCTATATATATATATATATATATAATCTATATAGATCTATATATATCTCTCTCTCCTCTCTCTGAAGAGAGAGAGTCTCTCTCTATCCTCTCTATATAATCTAATAGAGGGAGAGAGTCTCCTCTGAGAGAATATCTCTTTATATATATAGAGAGATAGAGAGAGAGAGATATAGAGATATATATATCTCTCTCTATAGATGATATATAGGGATATCTATAGAGAGAGCTATCTCTCTTCTCTCCCTCTCTCTCTCTAGAGAGAGAGAGATAGAGAGAGAGATCTCCCTCTCTAGATCTCTAGAGATAGATAGAGATAGAGAGGGATAGAGAGAATATTAGATAAATATAATCTCTCTCCCTCTCTCTCTCTCTATATCTAGAGATATTCTATATAAAGATATATCTCTCTCTATAGATATATAAATATCTATCTCTATATATATATATCTCTCTATATAGATATCTATCTATATATCTATATATATATATATATATATATATCTATATATATATATATATATATATATATATATATATATATTATAAGCATACTTTGAGGGATGAGCCCGACACCTGCGTTTGTTCAAATGAATGGCATACTCTTCGTGTGCGGATCCCGGGTCAGATCAAACTTGCTGTGTGACCAGGTGACGCTAACTCAAATACGCACTGGAATACGCAATGATTAGAGAAGTATCAGATGGTGAGCATCACCGAATATTGAAACAAGAGGATATAGCACAGCATAGGAAGCCGTTATTCAAGGGGAAAATGATCGGAATAATTAAGGCATCAAAACTATTGTCTAATTAAGCAAATTATTACGCTGCATGTTGGCTTTTATCTCTGCGATACCACACTATTTGATCCCAAAAGCTTTTATGGTGTTGTCTTTACTGAAAACAGTTTGTTTTAAAGGACACCGACAGACCTTTATGGCAGATACAAAACAAAGCGTTATGCAAATGTGTCGAGTACATTGTTTGCACGTTGTCCATATTGCGCTTTATTTGACAGATATTAACAAAGTCTGGTTACCCAAAACGTTTCCGTCATTTTCTGGCCGACATTGCTCAAGAACAATGACTTTGAGACAGTAAAGTGAATGTAAAGCATCAAATATATCTGATATGCACAATATAATACTAAACACAGAAACTATGATAAATTGCTCGAATACTGTAGCGCATTTAAGCAGGTATGTTTGTGCATACCTCATCACCAATCCTTTACATGTTCGTTTGTTACAGACCAAATCAGAGAAAGCAAAAGCTCTGCTGCACGCAAACTTGCAAACCTGATGCAATTTGCAAATACGATTAAAAGGTAGTTTGTAGGCGGCTTCAATACTGTTAACCATGTCACCTCGCCTAATGGCGTGTTAACTAAAAGCATCGGCAGTCATGGTAAGCGCGTTCAAAATCGCAAGAAACCCCAAATATATTATATATATATAAATATATTTATATATATATATATATATATATATATATATATATATATATATATATATATATATATATATGTGTGTGTGTGTGTGTGTGTGTGTGTATGTATATTCATGCACAATATATATATGTTTAAATATATATATACATATATACATACATGTATACATATATACATATACATATTTTATTATATAGATATGTATATGTAAAGATATGTATATCACAAGTTCAAAGATCGACTATGTTTTTTAAACAAAGCAAAATCTGTGTATCCACAATACACATATATCGAGCACTTTTACCCAAATTCAACGATGCTGCCAACTTGCACTGCTCGTGCCGTGTACGCTTTAAAAACAACCCACAATTGTGGGAAATGTCTACCCCATAGGTGACCCTCTTTATGTAGTCCAACTATGTAACAATATCATTAATTCTCAATAATTCTGCAGCGATAGGGTCAACTGAAACAATCTCAACATTTATCCGACAATTATGTTAGGTTATAGGTATAAGTACGATGAGCAAACCAAACGCTTTTATTACACCATCACGCTATGATTATGCCATCTTGATTTTTTCCTTTACCTTTGTTTTGCTAATTCTATCCCTTCCAATGGTAGTAGTAGGAGAAGGATTCAAGCACAACAATGCGTCTTTTAGCCTATTACAGGAAGAGTAGCTAATTCGCTAAATAGTCCTGAGTAGTGATACACGTACCCCTTCACACCTTGTTTTGGAAATTGAATACTGTACGAATACTGTACGACGTGTATTGCGTAATATATGTTTCGCTGACGATTGCATGCGGATTCGGTGCGGTATTTTGCTGACCTAATTCTATTTTTGGAAAGTGATTTCACCATCTGTTCCGTTATTTTCGGCCCTTGAAATCTTTGCGCCCTTGGTGACCTCATGGAGGGGCGCTATTTTGGATGAGGTCATTTTTGGGAGTTTTATTGAGAAGGAGTTTGTAAATGGGTATTAAAAGTCAATTAGCGGTAATGGTGTTGAAAGAGAAGTGAAGGATAGTGTTAATGTTAGTGGAGTATTCACCATCTGTTCAGATATGAAGACGGTGTTTACGAGGTGATTTGTTGCTATTAACTTCCTTTTATCCCATGACATGTGGTGATATATTGAATTGGTGACCTTAGGAGGGTAACGCGATGTACGGTATTCGAGTGAGTTCATTTGGGGCTATGTCCTTAGGAAGGTTGTTGACTTTCGACCTGGTGTGATGAATGGGCGGTATTTGGGTGAGGTCATTTTCGATAGTTTTATTGAGGAGATTGTAAATGGGTATTAAAAGTCAATTTTCGTTAGATATGTTGGTCGATTGAAGTTTTCACGTGAATGAATCTTACTAGCATATGAGTCTTACATAGGAGGGAAAAAATGACAGATGTCTTTAAGTGTGTGTTGTAACTCTCATTGAGAATATAACGACAGATGGATTAAAAGTTGACCATTGGATATTTCTCAAAATGGGGGTGGAGTTATGGGTTACAAATAGCGATATATATAAATGTTATACTGGTGTTTGTGTTATTAATCGGACGCGATGAATCTGTGGTATAATTATACAAGCTGGTAATGTGATTTACCGATCGTTGAATTCACGATGCGCATCTATCTTAATTAAATAACGACTCATGTCAAACGATTTGATAAATTAGTCATTGTGAGTTGCCCCCCCCTGTCAGTCGATTTCGCATTCACCTCAGATATTTGGTGGTGACATCATTCTATTTTTGGAAAGTGTTTCCGACTGCTGAGCTTTGCGACCTTGGTTTTGCGACTTCATGTCAATACATTGAGCTGGGCGCTATTTTGGATGAGGTCATTCTATTTTTGGAAAGTGATTTCACAATTTTCGTCGGATATGTCGTCATAGTTTGCTGAGCTAAGCTAAATGATGGGATAGAGGGTGTATATAAAACGGGAGAGTGTCTCAGTCCTGCGTTCAGTTATAACCATGGCTGAGAAGAGACAGCTAGAAGCTTTCAACGATGCGTGCAAACGCAGTAGACCGATGAGCGACGCAGATTTGTTAAGAGCCGTGGAACAAATCAAGATGGAAAGCAGTAAGTATGATTTTATTTTCTATGTCTGAATTATAGAATTACCAGGTATACGTCATTTATTTATTTATTTTTGTTACGCGTGTGTGTTTTAGTGTTGACGGGAGACGAAGATATTTTACATGTCGCTATGGACGAGTATGAAATAGAACAGGCGAATACAGCATTGGATTTGTTAAACAACGCTCAACACACCCCCCCGACACAAACTGGAAATGGCGCTACAGTCGACAACGCTAAGGGTAGGTCTATTAAAGGATAGGTCTATTACCGGAAGAATTGAGAATTGAGGAAATATTTATATTGACAGATTATCGATGATTATGTTGACAGAAGCTGTGTTGGCTGCTAATGAAAGAGCTATTCGTACTCATACGCGCTTTGGAAGGCTACAAACTGTTTACAACTATAATTTATCTGAAGAAGTGCCCAACCTCGACCAGAATATATTTGAGGAATGCGATTCAGCCTTTAAAATCAACGGGAGTTATGGATTCTTATTACGTCACAAAGAAACAGATGAATTGCGGTACTTTCACTCGTCCGTCAACAACCATCGAATGCTACCAACCCCTCTAGTCATGCCGGAACACCTGAAAACAAACAGAGCCATCAACTTGTTAGAGCGAAGTCAACAAACGGGTAAACCGTATCAAGACTGATTGTGCTTTTTCAGGGCCCTGGCTTTACATAGAGGAGTGAAGATCACGAGTCTAGAGAATGCAGCAAAAACATTGTTAAAGACTGCTTACCCAAAACAAAAGAAAAAAACATTTGCAGGTGTACCCCTTGAAGACGTCGAAAGACTAGCAAAACAATTCAAAGTGAATATCACCGTGTATACGCTAGACGAGAATCAAGTAAGTGTGTCTTGTAGTGATTAAACAGAAGTAACAACATAAACGATGTAATCATTTGATATCGAAATGGAAATATGAGATGTGATCGATTTGTTATATGTGTTTCAGGTAGCTACTTTGGTCAAGCGAACGCGCACAAAATTCGCCGCGACCTTGAAATTGAACCTGTACGAAAATCACTTTAGTTACATCAAAAACTTTGACCTTTATAGCAAATCATATATTTGTGGTACCTGTCAGAAGCTGTGGAAAAGTGAGAAAAAACTACATCGCCACGAAAACATATGTACTGTGGAAACGAAATACAAGTACCCAGGCGGTGTTTTTCATCTACCACCCACTATCTTTGAAGCGTTACGGGACGAAGGAATCGAAATAGAAGACGGTATTTACCCTTACAGAGCCACCTATGATTTTGAAAGTTATTTTGGAGAAGACAACCTACCCGTCAATTCACCCAAAGTCACCTGGGACCAAAAACACGTACCGTTATCAATGAGTGTATGCAGCAATGTACCTGATTATACAGAACCAAAATGCTTTGTAACGGAAGGAAACGCACAAACATTGATTGACAGGATGATGATTTATATAGAGGAGATATCAAACGCCGCCTATTTACTGATGCTTGCTCAATACGAAGCTACCCTAACCCAGTTACAAGAGAAAATCGATGAAGCGTATCAACTGGACCCGGTCGTCAAGGGAGAACATCCATTGCAGAAATTACAGAAAAAATTCGACAACTATTTACATATATTACCGTTAGTCGGATTCAACTCATCGAATTATGACCTCAACCTTGTGAAAATACCGTTGACAACTTACCTGCAAGAACATTCATCGATCAAGTATACCATCAAACGAAATAACTCATTCATGTGCATTGAAACGGACCATGTACGGTTTTTGGATATCACCAACTTTATTGCACCTGGATATACATACGACAAATACCTACGAGCCTTTCAATGCGAACAGAAAAAGGGATATTTCCCGTATGAATGGGTGACACACGATCGTTTGAAAAATACAGAATTACCACCCCATGCAGCTTTTTACAGTGCCTTAAAACAAGAAAACATTACAGCAGACCAATACGCTGAATGTCAAGAAGCGTGGGAAGCAGGTCATATGCAGACTTTTAAAGACTTTTTGATATATTACAACAATTTAGATGTCGAACCGTTTCTGGAAGCCATAGAGAAACAGAGTCGTTTTTACAGTGAGAGAGGTATAGATATGTTGAAGGATGGAATATCAGTGCCGGGATTAACCATGCGATATTTATTTCAAGACTTGGAAGATTATTTTACCTTGCCCGACGAAAAGAACAACGACATCTATTGGTTGATTAAAAATGGAATAGTGGGCGGACCCTCAATCATCTTTCATCGTTACCACGAAAAAGGAAAAACTTACATCAGGCGTGAACAGAACGGAAATGAATCGAAGTTGTGTGAAGGAATCGTAGGTTATGATGCGAATGCGCTTTATCCATGGGCATTGTCTCAACCCATGCCAGCCAACTTTCCGACCCGACGTCACGCGCCTGAGTTTAAACCAATTCAGACCCGAAAAGGCGGAATAGCGGATGAATGGTTGGCTTGGATAGCACACAGCTCACAAAATCAAATACAACATCGTCTAAACAGAGGGGAAAAAAGAATTGGCGCCCGGCGATTACCCGTAGACGGGTGGTGTAAAGAAACGCAAACAGTATATCAGTTTCACGGATGTGTATGGCATGGCTGTCCGTGTCTGAAATTGACCCATAGCCCCATCAGTGGAAAACTAATGAGTGATTTATATACCGAAACAGAAAGAAATACCCAGTATTTGAGAGGATTAGGTTATGATGTCGTAGCTGTGTGGGAATGTGAATGGACGAAAAAAACGAAAAAACAGACCCTCAGATCAAAGCGTTCACGTACAGTCGACCGCAACCACTACGAACCGGTTTGACGGAAAAACAGCTCATAGCCAATATACGTGACGGAACCTTTTTTGGAATGGCTGAAGTAGATATACACGTACCAGAAACCCTTAAAGACTATTTCAGTGAAATGACCCCTATATTCAAAAACACTGAACTGACCCGAGATGAAATCGGACCCTTTATGCGAGACTATGCTGAACAACGGGACATTATGAAAGTAAGTACACAAGGTGACAAGGGGTGTGGGATCATAATGTATTTTGTTGCGATCACTATGATGTCATAACGATTTTCATTATTTATTTTCAAATAGACGGAATGGCGGACGTTGATAGGGAGCTACAAAGGTGTGAAAATATTGCTTGCTAGCCCACTACTGAAATGGTACTTGGAACATGGCCTGGTGATCACAAAGATATACCAAACACTGGAGTATGAACCCACAGCCTGTTTCAAACGATTTGCCGAGACCGTATCAGACGCCAGGTATGTACGATATATATATATGATATACTCTTATAGTTATATGTGATATACTATTTCAAGCGTTGAATTTTATTTTTGATAATGTTCTTGTTTGTGTGTAGACGTGGGGGTGATGTCGACCCGAGTCAGACCGTTATAGCCGAAACTTTTAAGCTACTTGGAAATTCGGCCTATATGTAAATATACTAAAATGTATTATTGTAAAATATATTGATTTAATTGTTACTTTCAAATTCATTTCAAATTTATGATTTAAAAAAAAAAAATTAAAAAAATACCCGTCAAGTGCTGTTGATTTATACTAATTTGTCTATGTTTGTAGGTAAATGCGTCACGGATAAAACTAAACACCGTGATGTCAAATACGCCGACTACCGAGAGGGTAAGAAATTGATCAACGACAAAAGATTCAGAGCCTTGAACGAATTAACCCCCAACCTGTTTGAATTCGACATGGCCAAAACCACCATTGATCTCGACTTACCCCAACAAATAGGCTATTTTGTTTATCAATACGCCAAATTAAGGATGCTGGAATTTTACTATGATTTTATTGATAAGTATGTCGCGAGATGTGATTTTGCCTATGTACAGATGGACACTGATAGTAGTTATATCGCTCTTAGTAGTAGTCATCTAACAGATGTCATCAAACCCAACATGAAAGAACAATTTTACAGAGAATACCCTCAGTGGTTGCCAGCTGTAGCGTGTGATGATCACAACAAAGACTTTATACAGTGTAAAACGAACGGAAACCCGTGGGTACCTCAACCGTGCTGTGTGACCCGCCAAAAATATGATAAACGTACCCCGGGGTTATTTAAAGAGGAGTGGAGTGGAGATGGTTTTATCGGACTGTGCAGTAAAACCTATTACTGTTATGGAACTACGGATAAAGCCTCGTGTAAAGGACTCAATAAACGTCAAAACGACCTGAACAAGGAGAAATATATGAATGTGCTTAGAGAACAAAAATCAGGTCGTGGTGTGAACCGTGGCTTTCGCATTAACAATAACACAATGTATTCGTATACGCAAATTAGAGATGGATTAAGTTATTTTTACCCCAAGAGAATTGTGAATGCAGACGGTGTAAGCACTAAACCTTTAGATGTGTGATACATTAATATGCTATTTAAGAAATTGATATGTGTTATTATGTAATAAATTGAAGTGAAGGTGTTATGTAATCGATGGATGTGTGCTCTGTAAGAAATTGATGTTTAAAGGCTGTGAGAGAAACTAAGAATAAAAACGTCGTACATTTTCAACACGCGTTGTTTATTTGCCTTGAATTAAACATGTCACCAGCTTATCGTTGGTTGAATAATCGTCAGTAAATACAGCCAGCAATTGGTTCAAACTTATTCCACGACATCGTCTCTTTAAATAATACAAACAATAAAGTCCACAAGTATTGGAATTAAAGTCTTGTAATGGCTTTGTATTATAAGTCCAGTTCACACAATGCTTGGTCAAGAACTTCACAAATACGTTATGAATAGGAGGTAGTCCGTAAGAATCAAAATATTCGCCTCGTTCATTATGATCAATGAAAATAGCAATCCAGTGTTTGCCTTTTTTGGAAGCTGGATCCGTATTACAAACGAAACCGCTGGGGTAGTTGACATGGCGGGGTAATTTATTCCGCGCAAACACTCCGCGCACAGTAGCTCGAGTGAAAGCGTCTTTTTGTAAGAGCTCGTGTAATTGCCTGGTATCCATTGTTAGGCAGCGTAATCAAACAGAACGTTACGGTTTCGGTCAATTTGAATCATATTTTCAAATTCGGCATACACAATGACATTAATGGTACGTTCTAGGGGCGTACCAAAACGCATTTCCAAGCGCACGTTTCCTTGTTTCAACAAATTAAAATGAGTGCCGCTATCACCCAGGTCGGGGGTCAGATCAAAAGCGAATAGTGTATAGCCATTGGGATAATCACTCCAACTTATGGCATTGCCTTCGTCTTGATAGAGTTGTCCAGTGCTAATGAATAAATTAGCATAACTGCGGGTGTATATATGGTGATTAAAATCGGGCTGTAATGGTTTTGCGGGCACTTGTTGCCCGTCAACGTACATAGCTAAAAATGTGAGGTCGTTATGCTTAAAGTTGAAGGGGTTCTGAGTGTAATCACCGTTGAACGCCCTATTATCAACACTTCCAACTACAATTCGTTTGGGTAACTGACCCAAAAATAAATTTTCTTGATTGATCGTCATAGCTCCTTGAGATGCAGAAAACACTTTGGTTTCTATGCGTCTTATGGGGTATTTAGCTGGGCTTCGTTCTAAAGCCTTAATGTGAGCTAGTTGCACGGTGGGGTTCAACTTTATTTTGCGTACAAATAAGGTCACGGATTGCAGAACTATTTTAGGGGCAAATCCTTCTGCAGGATTGGCCATAAGGGCAAAGCTGTCACCGCTGCGTACTAATCGCAACTTCAAATCTACGCCGTTTAATAAATAGCGTTCTTGACTAAATAAATCTAAATGTAATTTGCCCATCATATCCACAATGCGACTCTCTTGAGCTCGTTCCTTTCTAGCTATCATCCCCTTGTTGTTAGTACCACCCACGGCGTCCATGTGTTTTGGGGTGTCTTTGTACCATAAACTAGCTGTTAACTGAGAGTTTTTGGCTTCTGAACCATAGCTCAATAGCGTTTCCATATAAGCGCGATACGGGTATGTGTTTGTCGAGGAGGACACAAGTTTTTCGTTGAGAGAGACATCAACTTGGGAAAAGAGTGAGTGTAACCAGAGGTTAACGGGTGCTACAGCACTGTCAGCCTCCAAAACCGCCCCATCCTTTTTCACCACTTTGGCATTCACTTGTAAATACGTGTCGTTCAGATCGATATAATCATCACCCAACCCACTGATGTAGAATTCGACTGGACCCGAACCTAAAGCAGCTACCGGATGGAATTCGATCCACGATCCATGATCGACACTGCTTTGAGTTGGGGGAATCGAAAATAGGTCTAATTCACTTTTGACACAGGGACAAGATTGGGGGTGTACCAGTGCCATGATCTAACCGAAAATATCTTTTGGCAACCTCCGAGTTGTTCCACGACGACAGCGTGAACTACTGTTCCTACCTCGTGCGAGTCGTTTTATAGAGAATGGTGGTCGGCGACGCGGTTGTTTGGGTGGAACTATTTGATCGAACACTTCCTCTCCGGTTTGTAACAATCGTTTCTTAGCCGACTGTTTCAGAGACTTCCCTCCCAACAAATCTCCAACCACCCTCACTCCTGTTTTCAAGGCGTGTTTTTTAACGACAGGTAAAACTTTTCGAACCAGCGGTAACACCATTTTAGCCAGACCACCAACCACATTACCAAGGCCGTGTCCGCGTTGACTCCTGGCACCGGAAAACACGGGGAGCCCTCCACCCGCTTGGTTCAGGTAATACGGGGTGTAAATATCAGCCATGGTTTTCAAAATATAGCTTTCTTGATTTTACGGAAATGTAACGTCACTGTCACTTTACCAGATTCGAATGGAATGGGTCGACCCGTGTCATCTCTTATATTGCTTTCTATAGTAGAAAAAGTCTTGGTGGCTATCGGGTAATAAAATATCTTTTTATACGTGGAGTTGATCAACTGCCCGCGACGATTGTGATCGATTGGAATAATACGTAGAAGGGGGACCACAGTGTCTCCTACCACCTGAGCTTCGATGAGATTACAATAGACATAGAGTCCGTACAAGCCTCGATCAGGGTCAACAATGTGCTGACCGACTTGACTGTTCTCAAAAATCCCCATTTCAAAACCGAGTCTTTGACGCAACCCCTCGTCCATGTAAACTACAACTGACTCATTGTCTAGGGTCATAGTTGCTGTCTGTCGTGTTCGATTGTAGGTGAGACGCACTCTCTCCTCATTTTGCTCCTTTAACTTGGCTGCAAAGGCTTCTATCAACGATCCGGTCGTATAAAAACCAGGGGTAATGTGAAAATATTTGGGACGGGCCTCTGCAAATTCACTCACAATGTCATATCGCTCACTGCAACAGATATCCGGGGGGAGATTGAGCGCACCAGCCACACGATCCATGACGACCAACCCCTCGTCCTCAGTAACATTGTACCACGTGTAAGGGTACTGAATTACCGCTAATCCCACTTCCCAAGCCCCTTCCAACTGTACAGCTTTGGGGAGTCGAGTTAAGTAACGTGTCAACGTGTTGTTGGGGTGATAATTCATTGAACTGTTGGAAGGTAGGGTCAGAAAGAAACTCATGATGGTGATGCCATGAGACTCAAATTAAGTTCTTCTTGGTTTCACGGAAATGTAAAGTCACCATCACATGTCCGTCTTCGAATGCCACGGACTGACCCGTGTCGTCTCTTATATCAATTTCTATGGTACAAAAGGTTTTGGTGCCTACAGGGTAATAAAATATCTGTTCGTATGTCTGGGTCACCATTTTGTGCACCCGGTCGTAGTCCACAGGAACTGTGCGTAGCAAGGGAGCCATCGTGTCACCGACCACTTGTGATTCAATTATACTACAATAAACGTACAGTGCGTACAACCCTCGAAATACATTAGGCTTGTAATCAGTTTGAGAATCGTAGAGCGAAAGACATTCCTCACACCTCAATATTTGACGAAGACCTTCGGTCATGACAACTTGAAGTTTGGGATCAGTTATTTTTACATTCACGGTCTGTGAGTGGGAATTGAATTGAAATCGAACCACGCCTCTGAGATGCGATTTGCGGATGTGCATATTGATCCTGTCTATCAATTGTTCAGCACTGTAGGAACCGGGGGTCAGGCGAACGACCAAGGACTCGACCAAAGGATCCCCTTCCAAGTGTCTGTCTATCGTATGGTATCCAGCTCGCTCATCCACTATGACAAAACCGACATCGTCCCCGATGTTGTACCAGGAAACAGGGTACTGAATTTCTGCTAATCCCACCTCCCAATTACCTTTTAATTGTATGGGTTTAGGCAATTGAGTAAAGTAACGTGTCAGCGTGTTGTTGGGGTGATAATTCATTGAACTGTTGGAAGGTAGGGTCAGAAAGAAACTCATGACGTCGCTTTATGTTTCAAAGTGGGGTTGGGAAGAATGTACCCTAAGCTACTGCTTAACAGAGCAGTCCACAAATTACTATCTCCTTTACCCGCCGTTAGATTGTAGATGCTGACGATGATTACGGTATATAAAATGAGGATTTGTGTGAAAAACACGATTTCGGCTTTCGGAATTTCCCGACCAAATATGGTCCACACCCGATCACTTCTCTGATCTTCCATCCTAATGACGCTTCTGTTCCAAATCTCAGTTTTTTATACAGCTCCACACCACTGACCCAACTATTAAAACTGGCAGGGTAGCCAAACCACTTGACAAAGTATTGTTTTTGTCCTTTCCGTTTACGTTCTTTGATAATTTTTTCAACCCTATACCATGCTTTGTCATTCACTTTCTGTAATTCTTCCGCGTAAAATGTTCCCTCTAACACTTCGTCATTATCATCCTTTATCGTATACACATTAGGGGAGCCTAAGTGAACGTTCTCCACACGAAACAACTCCTCGCTCCAATTGGAAGTGTAACCCTTTTTAAATTTACCCCGTGCTTGACTGATGCGGACACGATCCCCGATATCATACCGTGGTCGTTTAACCTCATCAGAGCGTTCCCCGTATAATGTCATCCACGTGTCTTCTTGATTACGCACCGAGACTGATATCGGAGGGCGCTTAATGCTGCGGTGATAACTGACGTTGTATCCTTTCACCAGCGAAGCCAGAACCGGTAGATAAACACTGGTGTTGTGTTTGGTAAAATAACGCCACATTTTAGTTTTTAACGTACGATTAAACCGCTCGACTATGCTAGCTTTGGTTTCTTCGTTGTTGTGGGTGGTAAAAAAAGCGAATCCCCTGCTGCTTAAGAAATGTCTGAAATTTACGGTTGATAAATTCTCCACCCTTATCAGTCTGTAAACACAAGGGCTTCCGCCCTTGTTTTAATATACTCTCAAAGGCTCGAATCAAACTGTCACCCGTTTTATTTTTTAGTGGTATCACCCACGCATATTTCGAGAATACATCGATACAGGTCAAGAGAAATTTAATTTCTTGGTTCTGTTTGGCTAAGCGAGCTATGTCCACTAAATCGGCTTGCCATTGATGGTCAATTCCCCCGACTATGACGCGTCGTCTTCGAAATCGACGACGGATCGGTTTATGTAATGTATAGGCATCTTGCTCGCCCAACCATTGTCTGACTGCCTTTGTTTTGAGTTTCGTAGCTCTAACCAATGGCTGCACCCCTCCATACGCGGCCGGTGCCTCAGGGTCGAAATACACACTTAACTTCTCCATGACATCCAATTTTGTGTTACAGGCTCCTCCTCACCAGGTCTTTTATCTATTTGCATCGCCCCCTGTCGGATATAGTTCCATCGATCGGGGTGACCTACTAAATCTTGAGGAATGTTGGAGTCTCGCAACGCTTCAGCAAATCTTTTCCAACCCTCTGGTTCAAAGTGTTTACGCCGTCTCAACACATCGTTAACCAAATCCGCCACGTTAGTCCCACTAACGGCTTGTCCTTTAATCGTTAATTCCCCTCGTTCATTCCAGCCCACGTCTGGGTTTTTTCGAAGGCGTTCTAATAGCAAACGCCCTTTTTTCTGAAATTTATCAGGGATGGTTTCTACAACTTCCGCAATAGACACATCTTCTTGTTTGGGTGTGTGGGGCGGGGTATTAGCTAAGGCTGTGTGAGGTGTCGGGGTTCTGTGCTGGCGGTAATACTCGCGGTGTTTTGTTAAAATTTGGTTATAAGATTCTACTTTAGCCTCCTCCAATAAATCACTACGATTCAGGACATCCCTCATCTCCGCATCCAAGTTGGATAACACATCGACAGTGGGAGCTTGATCGTAACGCCCACTTGACAGTACCCGGGGATCAACCAACATCATTTTCTTAGCCATAATTTTAGCCCAATAGTTTGCCTAACAACGGACCAGCGATACCTAAAATAGGTCCTAATAACGCCGGGAGAAAACCACCGGTTTGTAATACTCTTTTCTTTTTCTTGACGTTAGTTTTAGGTGAGATCAAAGCGCGCAGACCTTGTTTGTATCGGGCTAATTTACGCTTCTGAACTGAAGTCAAGGATACGTTTCCTTTTAAAACATTGAGTGCACATTCACATAGACAATTTATCAATTCTTTGTCAGCCGTGTGAATCAAAGCCCTATTGACAGGGGGTTTGGCTTTAGCCATCATTCGTAATGTATCAGCGTGTTTTCTGAGATGCTCTGCCATGATCTATGTCTAACGATAAGAATGGCGGTCGTCCGATGATCGACGGTACTTATTTCTGTAGGTATACAACTTGATTGGGTCGTAGTATGTCAGTTCGTAGCCGTAAGTGATCTGGTGTTGCCTGTTTCAAATCGATAAACAAATAACCGTGAGGTTGCGAAGTAGCATCCGAAAAGGCTTCTTGTACATACTTGATGTTTCGCGGGTACATTTGTTTGGCTAAATGCATGATTTGTGAAGCGTCCCGAGGGTTCTTAAATACCACTAAATAATGAGCGTTCAAACTGATTGTTCGATGTTCTTTATTCTTTCCGAATAAATTTTGTACTAAATACAACACGCTAACATTGCCATGGTGACTCCCTTTGGTGAATAGGCGAGTGACGCGTTCGTCAGTTTCTTCCATCAAATCATCGATGATCAACAAGGTTCTTTGTTGAGAATCTGTCTCAAAATTCAATCCCTCTACAAATTCCACGTGCGGTAGTTGAGTGTACATGGTTTGCCACTCTCCGAAACACCACACGATTCGGTCGGGTGGTGGCTCAATGTGACTACCTTTGATTAACTCACTCACAAAGTAAGTTTTTCCACAGCCGCTCGGACCAGCTATCACGCAACTAAAGGGGTGTTTTAAGGCTCGATCCATTCTTACACTGAGTTATCATTCACAGTTCCCCACTCTTTTTATAGATAGGAGAGGTAAATAGTGTCGTGATAAGTAGAACTCAAAAAGAAATTCGATTAAAGTATATCATCACTTTTTATTCAATCACCAATCATATATATTCATGCGTCTAATAATTTTATTATATTTACAGTCATAAGGTTCCCCCATTAAGACTTTAGACCAGTGTTCGGTGGTCACACAAAAAAACTTACATGGTACGTCGATACTCTCTAGAGAGCCAAAGACACAGTTCAGTCGAATTGTGTTGCTCACACAACAAGCGCCATAATAAAGTGACGTGATGTTCGTCCACCTTATCCAAGGCTCTTCCAACGCAATGTGAATACATCTTTTGTTGGTTCTCGGCTTGACATACGCCCGTTCCACACACGACGCATGGTTCTTGAGCTATGTCAGATAACAATGGCTTCATCAAACCACTGTAAAGGCTAATTATCATGTCCCACCCATCAGGCGACGTTCCTTGGTCATCCATCTTTTGTGGGCGTGCTGATAGGTCTTGCTAAGCTTTTATGAGCAGCCACCAATTGAAACTATCAAAGCACATGGTCACGCTTTCACGGGTAATTTCAATATAGGGGACTAGGGCTTTCACTCGACCAATTACATCGTCACAAATGGTTTCTTCCGTATCAACGTCCGATTGGCCAGCTTCCGGGTCAATCAACGATAAGGTGAGTGATGTAAGAGCCGTCCCGCTTCTGAGAAAGGCATTTGAGGGTAATTTTATTTGATGTCCGCTCCATCGATCGCGAATGTGTAAATCATTGATCAAATCATCTGGGTTACTACACCACTGGGTGATTTGAAAGCGACCACTACGACGACTGGTATACAACGGTCCGTCAATGTAATCACACTCCTCGCTGTTCTCCTCAGCCATCCTGAATGAAACAAAAATCTGTTCGTGTTCACTTATTTATCCCCTGATCGAGGTGATGTAAGGGATCACGTGACGAATTAATTTAGCTGATGTCAGCAGTTGTTCGTGATCACGTGACGAATTAATTTAGCTGATGTCAGCGGTTTTTCGTGATCACGTGACGAATTAATTTCAGATCCGGTAAATCACGTGGTATCGCATGCACACCAGGTTGTGGGGTTAAGCTTTCTGATTACGTCACAACCTTCCTCTGCTTTGTTGTGCCTGTTGTTTTTCTTATTTTTTTGTTGATTTATACTAATTTGTCTATAGATCTTATTGTCTCTCAGTTCTCGAGTTAGTTGTGCATGCATCTGTAACTTGTCTTTTAAAACAGACCACCTGCTATACGCATCCGTCATGTTGATGTTACTCTCTGACTATCTTAGCCATAAATGACCACCCACCAAATTTGAACTCTTTATAACATACATTCCAAATCATAATTAAAAGAAACAAACACAGGCCTGTATTTTCACTCATTTATTACACAATCTGTTAATTACACGTATTTCAATATCTGATTTCACCGACTCCAACCAATATTTCCTATAGTCCACACACAACCATTTGCTACGTTCCATCCACGAGGGGCAGGGGTCAATTAAACCTATACTTAATTCCCATAAACTTGATACATAGTGTTCGTCAACACGCTCGAGAGCATCCGTCATACACATCCGAACTTGTTCTTCAGGTTTGGCCATCAAACAAAGATTATGCTGTCGCTGACTCGGGTGGTCGATCTGACAGCCATGGCATTTTTCTGGTATTAGAGCTTCGATTAATTCGACAAGCGTGTCTGTGTATACCACCATCAGATATTCCTCCATTAATTTCGCTCTCATCACGTGGGCTCCGTAGAGCTGTTTCAACTCCTCCCACGCTTCTACAAACATATACCACGAGTAACTGTCCATTTCCATTGTCACCTGACCCTTCTTTATCACCACCATAGGGATCGTCACGTCTGCACCAATAGAGACCTCGACACGACTCTCCTCTCCCGCTTCTAACTGTTTCATTGTTTCTGTGACAGCAGCTATTTCGTAACCACAGTCCAATACACAGTGCATCCCAAACTCTATGTGACATTTCTTGAAATTGTTTTTCAAAAACACTACATCTTTATTCCAAACCACTATCGAATACTGTGCAAAGTATCGTGTGTATAGCGGTTTCACTTCCTCCATTTCGATTTGTTCTACCGCTTTTTTAACAAATCGTCGCGTCGCTCATCCGTTTCCCAGCCATGATTATAAATGAACGCAGAACTGAGACACTCTCCCGTTTTATACACACCCTCTATCCCATCACTTAGCTTAGCTCAGCAAACTATGACGACATATCCGACAAAAATTGTGAAATCACTTTCCAAAAATAGAATGACCTCATCCAAAATAGCGCCCCTCCATGAAGTCACCAAGGTCGCAAAGATTTCAAGGGCGGAAAATAACGGAACAGATGGTGAAATCACTTTCCAAAAATAGAATTAGGTCAGCAAAATACCGCACCGAATCCGCATGCAATCGTCAGCGAAACATATATTACGCAATACACGTCGTACAGTATTCGTACAGTATTCAATTTCCAAAACAAGGTGTGAAGGGGTACGTCTTACACTACTGTCCTGTATAGATTCTATACCGCTGCGGCTTGCTTAAAAAAAACATTGCTCTCGTTGAATAGTAGATTTGACTCGAGACTGACAAAACTTATTTGCGCTCAGTAGCCGCATGACAGTATGGCCCCATGGCCAGCTAAGTTGTGTCCAAAATGACTCGACCTATCCGTTGCTTGATGACAAATCAGTGCACAGTACTGAATAGTGGTTCAACAAAGGTTTGTATTTGATCGGACGTTCTGCTGTACTATATGTAGATGAACGAATCCTGGCCACACTATCAGTAATGCTGGTCTTTCTATCCTGACAACAGATATTCACTCATTGTATGTTATGTTACGCTTTGTCTGAACTTATTCATTTATTGTACCGACTAATTGTAACACTTATTAGACTTCATCAATAAATGTGGTTAACACTGGGACTGAGGAAACACAAAGAGAAACCAAAACCAGATCGGGAACTACCTGTGTTTCTGAATTGCCATGGGCATTTGCATGGGAGTAGATAAATCTTTTGCGGGAATGTTATGCAGATTTGATGATAATGAACCTTTCTACAGTTAACGGAATTTACAGCTAAACCATCGTGTCACATAGCCTATGCAGTTGCAAGATTCTTTTGAGCGCCGAAGTAAAACTTTACATAAATAATTACCTACCATTGTGCAAAGCATTGATTGAAGATCCAATTATTTCGTAACGCCTTTGACTGAACCAGCATTTAGCTGTTTTATTTACATGATGCTTTTCCATTGCTGCTCACATTATCCTAGGCAATTGTGCAGTGAAGGCCTATCTACTGCACCGACGTTTTGCATGACACAGCTACGTAGCTTGTGCTATTTTATATTGTAATGGTTTCCGTCCATCAATCTAATCCGGAGAGGTGCTTTGTTCCATTAATCATCTTAGCCTTGTACTAATAGCAGATAACCTAACTCAAATATATTTTCTTGCCAAACAATTAAGCAATGTTGTTTGACCTTTGCTGACCGATAAATCAACATGCCGGCAGACATGAAGACAAATGCGCCGGACACGGACGTGGCCTTCATAAAAATGCAATTGATTCATCATGACACAAGCGGTAAGTCTACGTTGCCGGTTTTGGGTCTTCCTAGCGAAGCAATACGCACATTGGCAATATTCATATTACGCTAACTGGATTTGCCGATGCACCAGACAAATGACTTCGGATATTCGGTCATTAACATAGTCGATAAAAATTCCAGAGCCCACGTGATTCGACAATCTGGGTGAAGGTTCTTTAAGCTGGACGTTTCCAATATACAGCAATTACTTACTCGATTTCGCTGACTGATAAGAAGCTTATATGACACTACTATCCAATTTATGCGAAGATGTGCACAAATGCTGCTCTGCGGAATCATTGAGTTAGTTGCGACGGCAGCGTGGCTTTACGTAGGTTTAAATGCTCATAAGAGGCCATTGTGCAGGTCATGCTTCAATGAGCGCGCTGCGTTACGAAATAATCTAGAGGCAACAAATGGCTTAACATTGCCATACCCGAGCGATTGCACAGTTACGGTATACATGGTGACTATATGAAGGTACTGTGAATGCTTCTTCTTTGGCTCTGTTGAAATTGTGCACTTCGTTGATGAACCTCGATTTGATCTGAGCGCTAACAGCATCCCACCTATCGGTATGTTTGTATGGACCCCTCTCGATATAAAGTTAGTTACAACTGGTCTTATACTAACACATAGTGAACCAGTCTTTTAAATCTATCACACGGACCGTTTGTCATTAAACGTTTAATGAAAAGCTTATTTGCAGATAATTATGCAGTTGTTGATGATGCAAACCTGGGATGAAGCCACTCATGATATCATCACAGGACTGGATCATCAGTGTCTGGCTTTATTGCCATAATCGCATCGTTAATACATAAATTGAATATAATTTTCCGCCATGTGTCCATGTACTCATTCGCTTGTACAAAGATGCCTATCTTTATATTCGCGTTTATGAGCAATACAACCCCCCCCCCCCAACCCCTGTGTCGCTTACACACGCGGTTGAATGTTTGTACTGCGTTAGTGGAGAACCCATATTAACCCCATGATCGTGTTATAAATTACCCGCAACTTATTCGCAAACTAAGTATGACGTTTGCAATTATTTGTCTGTGTGTGTGGGGGGGGGGGGGGGAGGGGGGGGGGGGATAGGGTGGGTTGGAAGGGCTAAGGGGTTCCAGTAATTGCACATACATTGCTGGTGATGTATTGTCTTATATTATACAACGATCGCTCTGTTATGCTTCTGTAAACGGCAAGCATTGAATATGTGTAAATATGCCATCCATTATCATTTCATACATATGACATAATTACGATAACCTGACATCTGGCGAGCACCATGGCATATCGGAAAATATTTTAACACTGTTGGATATACGCCTACCTTCAACTGAATGTCACCATGGCACTAACTGCATACCGCTCCATGTCAGTCACATTACAATCCTATTATTGTGGAGGCGCTAGGTGACCCGATCTGCACATGTACTTGTCTGTCTCATCCGACAAATTTCACCAATTGAAACAGGCAATGAAATGTTCAGTGAGATATTGATCGTAGCGAGGTAAAAGTTGTTAGGCTGCGTTATATTGATTCACAAATGGGATGTATTCTTAGGACGCGCCATTTCTTGCACTGTGTTAACGAACGAATCATAAGCGAACATTGTCTACTTTGGAAATAAAAGCGTGTAAGAAAAATGTTCCTTATTGATTACAAGTTTAGAAGGCTTAAACAATATCGGGATGAAACATACTATACGGTGCAATAATATTGGCATAAAATGTGACAGAAATGACAATAAGAAATCCATACCGGACACGATGAATGTAGCGCAAGAGTGGGGCGAATGGGGGTAGCAGAGATACAGTCGGGTCATGATAGGTCCAGTTACGCCTAACATATTTCTCGGTGTGATTTTACGTGATAGTAACACTACTAGGTTCGGGTGATGTTGGTAGGGAGAGAGAGAATTGGAAGTAATGAATCTCGTCCATGATGCCATTAGAAATAAGGAGTTGGCGGCTACATTAATCACCCAAACTCTCGACTGTTGGATGTAGACCTTGAGTAAAAGGGCTAGATGATTTTCCATTAGCCAGCGAGCGATATCAAGTTTCGTTCTTATGGATGATGTTTTTGTAACCCAATGTCTAGGCGAGTGTGCGTTACAGGTGAACGACATACCAAATAATTTGCACAAAATACTAAAACGAGGAACAAAATATGAGCAGAACTTTTATATGTAGCCATCGTAAGCAATAGGTACTTCAGGAGACAATGTGTTCTTTGTGTATAGTCACTACTCCTTTCAAATAAACTCTTATACGTAATACTCTGCGAAGTCATAATTATTGCAATATTTCACAATTTCGTTCAATTAAGTGGCAGGTTTAAGGCCAATAACCTTTGTGCGTTGAATGTAAAACTTTGAGTTTTATATCACATGCGTTCCGCTTACATGGTGACAATTCATTCCTGTATTTGTTCTACATGGTTGACGTCACAGGTCAATGAGCTTTCGTTGAGGTGTTATCCTACCGCTGAATATGTTAAGGCACTTCCAAATTGGCTGATTATTTGCAAATATGATCGAACCTGGACGTACTACACAGGCACCGATAAGCTGGATTGTAGTGTCCCACTCTTTGTTTGTCTGCTATAATGCGAGGAAGCCAGAAATGTACGTTGTTCTGCGTTCGATGTGCGCCATGTCGTGGATGTATTGTGTCGGAGAAAATATTTGCAAACCTATGAAATCCCTGCTGTTCGTGGGTTGTTATCTATTGACGCCAGCTATGTTCCATAAGAAGCTAATATCCAGAAGCGTGATTGCGATCAACATAAATGCAGTGGCAAAAAGTCACTTTGTCTCCCTAATTGTACTGCCAAAGGTGATCTTCGTTCGGTATTACCATCACCTGCTTTGAATAATAACTTAGTGTGTTTTAATCAGCAGCAACAACTCTTATGAATGTGAAAACCGTTTGCATTGATTTGCTTACCAGCGTCGACTGCATGGTCTCAGAGAGTTGCTCAACTAGTATTACAATCGAATACGTCATAGCACCTGTGGGTAAAGTATATGCACGTTGTGGCCATTATCTATTTAGATGGCTCTAGTATATTTGATATTCGTCTCACATCATGACATTCTGACAAAGGAGATATGAGCATAATTACCTAACACCCTTTAAGGAACCAGAGCATAATGACCATTTAGCGGACTGTGGCAGAGTAGGCAATGTCACATCAGTCCAATTCACGACACGTTGTGAAGAAGGGAAAGTGAACCACCCTATGTATTAAGTAACATCTCTCTAATATAGAATATCTACGCAAAGCAAACGTGACTCGATCGAGATACGGCGTACGATGCTAACTGAGTTTCCTCAATTCCGTTCTCTTGCCGTTTTCTGGGAGAAATCTGCATTGTAGCTTATGAAAACTTCGGAATTTAGTCATAGTGGATTTTCCAAGAAACCGAGGCAACTCAGCTACGCTATCTATCAGCATGAGAGCACTATTCAGTGGTTAGCAGCGAAATCGACCTATACGATGCTGGATTCCACCACATTGCATACTATAGGGTCTTAGTCCAGTTATTTTGAAATCTGATCGCACATATATCGGCATTGTATTTAAGTTGTTGGTATTGATGGTCCAACCATCAAGGCCTCGGACATTCACGCATGGTATATCGTTCTACGTTGTCCAATCTTCTGTATATGATGTAGTAACTAATTGGAGCAAATGTTTGACTATAACTAAGGACCTGGTTAATGCTGAGACAGGAAAACGCAATTAGAAATGACAGACGCCGATCATTGATTCTTGACTCCCTGAATCGCGATGGGGATTAGCGAAGAGATAAATAAATATATCTAAATGTACTAAATTGTTCTATATTCATGTACTAGTTATAACGGCCATCCAGCCAGATGAACGGGGAATGCATCATGTAATATTGCATTTCTTGAAGCAAGATGCTTCTGCCAGGCAACGCGCTAAGTTACGCAGGAGCAAGCGCCATCCAATGGAACGCCATTAATAGCATCATCGCATTGCTAGCTGCTGTTTTGCGATAATTCTTCAGCTGCTCACGTTTTTATATGCGATTTTCAATACAGGCCTGCCTTCTGTGTCTCGGTTTCGTATAATGCAGCAACAGAGCATCCTTTTTTTGCCCCTAAGTCTAATCCAGACATGTGCTTTCCCCTATTGTTGATTATGGATATTTATTGAAAATAACCAACAATATGTGTTTACTGTTGTAACTAGGTGCGATGTTTTTCCCCGTGCGGATGATAATAAAACCATATAGCAGATATGGGTATGGTGCACGGTCATAATAAAACACGTTAGATTAGTCATAACACAAGTAGTGACGTAGGTTTTCGTTGCTATTTTGCTTATATTTTATCCTCACTACAATCCGCACGTTCCATCGAAGGCCAATCAACACGCATCAACATCGGCCTCTCCTCAATTATTTTAAGAAAAGCAGACACCACACACTGCGTTTTGCAAAAGACAAATACACAAATATTAAGGCAACACATGGAGGGGGATTGAAACTCGTGACTCTACTGCGCATATCCCTATGTTGTGCCACAAACATATTTAACAAATGCCAATTAAAAGGCCTCAGACTTCGAGTTTATTGGGAGACACGGTTAGGAATAGATGTGCATGGAAAGAGAAATTATCGTAGTAAATCGGTTTAAAATGCAGCACGAGACGATGTACCCACGATGTGGCAGCAAGTATTTAATGCTTAATGGGTAGCACAGAAGTCCTGAGTGCGCTGCTTTATTTCATTTTCTATTTTGACCGGGATATGCACATATATGCGGATATTCTGGTTACATGTCGCGGTCAAGTCTAAATACGGGGCACTAGAGTAACAATACTTAGTTAATAGGATGCGTCACTGGCGGGCCACCTGAGGACGTACCCTTTAAGTGGCTAAAACAATATAATAGACGCATAGGAAATCGCTTATTATTTTACTGTTTGCCCAGATAACTGGTTGGGTATGCTGCGAATAGGAGCATCGATGAAGCAAAGCCCAACATGGCCCAGGTAACGATACAATTATTGTGTCATCTCTGGTATAATTGACCTATTGGGAGATTGACATTCGCTCGCATATTCAAAGATGCACGATATTGCAAGGTGACGCCGTTGGTAGCGTAGAAGCGTCATATGTTTATCATGATAAACTCCAATCAGAACGAATGGCCCATTTTTCATATAGGCGAGCTATGTCCTGCCCTTGCTCATTGAGACCACATACACTACCGCGTTGTAACTTGCACGGCTATGTGAGTGAAGAAGGATCCAGGTTGGATTCAGGATCGGCTCGTGCACTGCTGTAAGTCATTGTCAATCACCAAAAGCAATCTCATCTATACGCAATGGCCTGCTCCTAATAAAAGGATATGTTGTATTTAATAAATAAGATGGCTTTCCAAGCCATCTTTGCAAAACAGCTTGAACAGCATATTCCTCGAACATATCACGCTGCATTTATTGCAATAATCACTTGCAGGGCAAGTGAATACCATTTGTCTGGTACCATATATATATATATATATATATATATATATATATATATAGATATATATATATATATATATATATATATATATATATATATATATATATATAGAGATAGAGATATATATATATATATAGATATATATATATATATATATATATATATAGATATATATATATATATATACACATATATAGATATATATATATATATATATATATATATATATATATATATATATATATATATATATATATATATATATATATATATATATATATATATATATATGATGATGATGATGATGATGATGATGATGATAACACACAAAAAGCAGTTCCAGTGTGCAATAGACAGCTGGTTCTGTAGGCTAACAGCACATGGCTTGAGCATGAGCACGTCGAAGACGCAGATGCTGTGGTTTTCACGGGGCAGACAGCTGATGGTGATGATATATCAATAACATTATGCATTTATCCGCCACTTATTCGGTGCTGCTTCTATTCTCTAATACTGACACGAACAGGTGTTTAATGTCGGCTACTCTTTCATGCAATTGAGTATGTTTTAAAGGTAAAGCATTGCGGTTTTTAAAGTCTCTTTGCAAATGACTTAAGGTCAAAATGTCAACAATATCCAAATATAATTCATCTTTAGGTGGCGTCGCTCGCTTAATTATTCTTGGCATCGTTTGCAGGCACAATGACAGTGAGGGCATCATTATTGTGCCGACTACTAGCGTATACATAATCGATAGTTGTGCTAGAAATGGTGTCTGCATCGGGGCAATGTATTTCTAAAGGAACCATTTCAATAAAGGTGGTAGGTTTTAGAGATATAAGCTGTCAGTGTGACCAAATATACAGCCCGTTAATGAAATTATTATTTCTGCTCTGGTTCTCACATCTAATTCACCAATAAGTGCATCCCTATGTTATTGATGTGATAGAGGTAACATTTTAGTGAGTGTTATGTAGCCTACGTGGTTCGTAGTGTGCTATGGGGTCCATAGAGGGTCCTCTTGCGGCCATCAACTTGACAGTGACAATACACACGCTGTTCCAAAGGGTACTAAGGGATCGTCAGTAGCGTCGGGTTGTGTTGTTGGCTGGACGAACGAGCTTACATACACAATAGCTACTTATACCTGGTGTTCGCACATTGTGAATTAATTCGGGTTTGCCCTTGAACCTTGTGGTTAAATGGGCCATAAGCTGTGTTAATGGAATGTAGACATGAACATTGAACACCTCTCGAATGAGAGTATGCGACATCACAAGAGCCGTGCACAATTGTCGAAAATGCGGGCAAAGTACTTGCGACATAATTTGTTGCCATTTCTTCTCCAACACATATTAATGTGCACACAAACACATATCTCAGCGTGGCGATACGTAAATGCTGGAGTTTTTTGTTGGTGTATATCTTACAATAGGCAAGTGGGGAGCTAAAGTTTGGATTACCTCTTGTGACCTCTTTCGATATATATACAAATAGTGACGGCATATTTCAAGATATATTTTAGCACCCTTCTTGATAGCTGCGGGCATTGGCACTCCGTATAAGCTGGTTCTGTGTGGCAAGCATTTACAAATCCTGCATCAAAAGTTGCTTACAAATTAATATCCAGATATATAAATATCTATATATACATGATATATATATATATATATATATATATATATATATATATATATATATATATATATATATATATATATATATATATATCTATATATATATATATATATATATATGTATAGATATGTATGTATATATATATATGTTTATATATATATACATATATATAGAAATATATATATCATATACATATATATATATATATATATATATATATATATATATATAAATGAATATATATATACATACATTTGATATATATATATTTATTTATATATATATGTGTAAAATATATATCAATATATATATACATATATATTTGCATATATATTTACATATATATATATATATATATATATATTTGTAAATATATATAAATATATACATATATAAATATATGTATATATGTATAAATATATATATATTTATATATATATATGTATATATAATATAAATATATATATTCATATACATGCATATATATATGTATATATATGCATATATATCTATATATATATGTAAATATAAATATATATATATAAACATATATATATATATGGCAAGCATTTACAAATCCTGCATCAAAAGTTGCTTACAAATTAATATCCATAGATATATATATATATATATATGTATACCTGACTGTTATACTAGAAATATATATATAGGATAAATAGTCATAGCCATGTTAGTAGAAATAGTATATATATATATACCCCGTATATGCTAAGACAATATAAAGGCCTGACTGTTACTATTTGGATAGTCATAGCCATGTTAGTAGTAGAAATAGTACGCACCCCGTCTTCATCCTGTTTTAATGCAAATTTGGTCCTTTATTCAGCTGAGGCGGTTACCCTTTGAAGTATGGTTTCTTACCCTGAGATGGCAATTGCTTGGGGGAGGGGGCGATGTTTTCGGATGACTTTTTACGCTGACGGATTTCACAATCTCTCCAGATATTACATCATCTTTTTGTTGACCTTATGCGAGAATACGCAACAAGGAGTCATTCTATTCAATTGACATTCGTATTGTCAGTCTGATGAAAAAGCAGATAATTTAAGGGAAATCTATTCAAATAAACCTATCAACCGATCAACCGAGTTGCATAACATTTTCCTGGAATTAAAATATATTCAACAAGTCGAAGGAACATTTGACGTCATCTCAGTTGCTGATACATTTTGAACAGGATCAGCCAGTGGTTGTTTCATGCGACGCATTTCCATATGGTGTGGGCGCTGTTCTGTCTCACGTGTTCCCCGACGACAAAGCAAAATTAATTGTGTTTGTTTCAAGATCGCTTAGCGTTGCTGAGAATAATTACTCTCAGCTTGATACAGAAGGCTTTGCCGTAACATTTGGAGTATGCAAATTTCATCAATATCCTTGGGGACCTAAATTCTCTATTATGACTGATAATAAACCTTTGTTGGGTTTGTTAGGAGAAACTTATTCTGTTTTAGTGGTGACATCTCCTCGCATTTAACGCTCGTTACTGATTCTAGGGACATATGACTACCACCTAGTGTATAGACCTGGATCTGCCTTGAACGATTCGACATGTAAATTGTGCTGTTATTGAATCGTATTAATGTTCAGACCATTCTTTCGGAAAAGCTGATCTGACAATGGACTCTAACATAGAGTAAGATCTATGAGTTACTCCAAACAGGTTGACCTGAAGGTCTACAAGTGGATGAAACCTTAAAACCTTATGCTTACAGGAAGATGGATGTATCTGAAGGGGTCACTATCATCTTGAGGGGTACTCGTGTGTTTATTCAACGACAACGACCGAAGGCCGTATTTGATGAAATTACACACCTCTCATCCTGGTGTTATCAAAGCATTAGCTCCGAGCTATGTGTGGTGGCCACACATTGACGTGGGCATTGCGTCAGTAGTGCGTGAATGCAACAGTTGTCAATCTATTCGTAATCCTTTCCCCCGAATCACCCCTACATCTATGGGAATGGCCCGATACCCACTGGGATCGCCTCCATATTGATTATGCAGTTTAATTCATGGGTAAAATGCTGCTGATCGTAGTTGATGCATGTTTTTAATGGATTGATTGTCATGTCATGTCATCCAGCACCTCAACAGCAACTCTTGACAAGTTGAGAGAAGGGTTCGCCACACATGATAATTGTGAGTGACAATGGATCGTCATTCACCAGGGTAGAATTCCATAAATTAACTCTCTCGAATGGCATCACATACAGTCCGTGGCATCTCACTACCAACAAATTGGCAGAAAGAGCAGTGCAGACTATGAATTCTGGTGTTAAAAAGATTGAAGGTGGAAATATACAATGTAGTTCCGCTACCTGGTATGATATAGGATCACACCTCACATCACCAGCGGTGTAACACCATCAGAACTGTTGTTGACACGCAAAGATAGATCCCGCCGGGATCTAGTACGTCCAAACATCACAACATGTGTTCTCGCATCTCAATCTACACGCTTTTATTTCCAAAGTAGACAATGTTCGCTTATGATTCGTTCGTTAACATGGTAAAAGGGCTGAGTCTTGATCGCAAAATCCAGCCTCACTGTAACAAAATCGTTGTATGCAGAATGTAATGACCTCCCCTACCCAGCCTTTTACGCGTATTCAGTGTTTCTGGCCGGTTGGCGGATGCTAAATTCATTTTATCTTTGCATTTATATCGCCTTGCATATTACATTTCAAGCCTCTGTAAATAGAATCTTGCCGTGTCCGTTACATGGGTTAATGCACATTTCGGACACACCCCACAGGACCATTGAACCATCACAAAAAAATCAATGTACATGTATTGGACAGGTAAGATCAATATTTCACACTGAAATCCCGATGCTCTGTCGATGGGCTGAGTTTCTATCAATTGTCCTTGCATCTAGTGTGCGACTTCACGATGGCTATTTAACAGCGCTGAATTATCGGTATTCATCAGGCACCACTCGTGTCATGTGTTACCAAACATAGCGTACTACCTGATTCAAATTCTGCATTCTAATAAAATATCTGCCTTATTGTATTGGCTAACTACATCCATTCATTGCATGGATATAATCTATGCTAATCCATGACATTGAGGAAATTGGACCCTACCGTAACACTTCATATGCATATTGAACGATTACTTCATTGTTAAGAAGAACGTGATCTGTATAAAAAAATCGGACCGTTTCATATCCCTGTCATGTGCGGATCGGCATCTGGGCTGACTGTGGGTCAAACTGATTCCGCTTGGTACACACTCGTGTGACAACGGAACTACCCTTATTTCATGGGAAATGGTTATTATGTTTTTTCGGTTGTACGAGAACGTGTTTGAAATGTCGTTGTTTGCTGACGCAGACGAGCTCATACCAAGCAAATTGTACACGTAAATGTTTTAGGTATTATGTTTAGATGTTCGTAACATTGGCTACATACTTAAGTGTTGTCAAAGCTCTCCAATATTTTCCAAAGCACGTAACAAGGTCATGAAAACCCATCAGATAATTGTTTTCGTTATTGACTACAGGCTATTATACACACTTTGTTTAACAAACGAGGAGGGAACGAGAATTCGATTCGCTAACATTGTAAACCTCAGTATTCAAAACGCTGAGAGATACAAGGGTAACTCATTGTCAGGTTTGAAACCTTATGAATCGATTGCATTAAGATGGGTGATGTTGGTAGATAGAGGAGATTGGACTAACTTAATTGCGTAAAGATCACATTGTTTGGTAGGAGTGGATTATTTGTTAATAGCTTGACACTGGGCATTACTGATGCTGGATGAAGCCCTTGTAGCATATGTTATGCCATGCATTATTATGTAAGACGCACTCGGAGTCGAAAGTATGATATTGGTAAAGTGCATATGCTATTTGTCAGCTTCACCATGTTAGTTGTTCATCTTTACGCCACAGCAAAAACCATTAACTATTTGTGTAAACTAACCGGATTTATCTCCCGATTAAATAATATTTATACAACATATCTTCCCCTGATGGCCAGCCCGTTACCAATCAAACGTATACATTGCACAAATACTTCGGGAAAGCTTCAAACTAAGATATACGAATGTAAATCGCGACAATATGCGATGACTTCGACAGTTACTGTATCTGACTTGCAGTGTTTAGAGCCAACTCTTAACACTCCACTGCTTTGACATTGAATTTCAAGTTGGAAGCATCAGCTTAGAACACGAAAAGCGACGAACGCTGTCATGGGTCCTTGTAACATAGGTCCCCAATGCCACGTTGGTTGGCAATCTAGTCTTGTCTGCAACAAAGTGATTTTCGGGAGACACACACAAATGTAGAATTCCAGTCATGCAGGTTGACATTTATGGATCGCCTCTGGTGATACCATGGAAATACTCGCTAACTCGCTTTCGCCAGCCGACATCAAATGATTAGTGTACATCTCAACACTAAATATGGCCACCGTTCCGTCTAGTGAAATACGTAGGAAATTGGCAAAGCCTAGCAATTCATCTTCATCAAATGTATGTACTTCACAACTTTGTTGTACGCATCATTCCGCAAATTAAGGCAATTTTCCAAGGACAGCAAGATAAATCGAAATAAGCCTTTCAGCTTTTGACGAGTTTTAAAGCAAACGGTTTCCAAAGCATTTGGTATAAGCTCATTTAGCTCCAGTGAGGCGTCGTTGGTTGCATCTACTGGATGCCGACTTTCTGTTAATCCCCCACTCTCCAAACCCATCGGAAATAGCGAAACGTGTTTGTCATACTGTTCCTCTGTCCGGTCGAAATGATTGTTATTCCTAGCGCTGTACAGGCGTTACCTAAGAAGGCATCACGCGAGGGAGTCATTAATTGTGATCGCATTATCGGCCGCTTCATAGGTTCATAGTAGATGCCTAGTGGATGTTGCTACCACGCCTCAGGGGTGCATCAAACAACAAAACCAACAAACACCGGGAAATTTGCCTACCCGTTATTGCCCGAGCTACACATATACGATCCATCTGGCAGCATCCAGTTTCAAGATAATGTCCCTCTCAGCGTCGGCGCCAATGTTTCCGGTGAGATTAAATTCTAAAGTTTCATGCTGGGGACAACCCGAATCAATCCATCGACCTAGGTACATTTTGATACCATACAATCCATCTTTGCCAAGCATAGGCCCATGTTGCAATCAGAGGTGGTGTATTCGTATTTATTGGTTTTCACATCATATCGCAGATCATCAGCTAAGATGAAATAAGTGATAATGCATGATACAATTGTGCAACGTCCTGACGAATTTCGTTAAATATTGATAAGAGGGCCATGTCAATGGTCACCCAATCAAACTGCCATTGTAGGTAATATGATTCACAATCACCGACACACGCATGCCATAGTTGCTAGAGCCGCCTCGTCTGTTTGCGTGAAGTTTCTTGTAACACTGCCAGCGGTCATACGTTGTTGATGAACCTCCAACAAACGTTGACTACATGCTGGCTGCACAAACGTATGCTGATATTTGCTGCGATGCCAACACCATCATAGCGCGTATCCTCCTCGTGATAACCGCCAGCCCGGATAACAAAAGACATTATTTACACAGATTGATTTGATTTTCACTTGACGTTAATATAGTCGGATAGCGTACAACATTGTGGGTAGAATCGTCAACCCGCTTCTTTAATGATTGCATCACTCTCACCTCGTGTATCTCAATAATAGAATGGACAATATTATATGCATGCGCAAGTGGTACATATCCTATGGACCTGTTGAGCTTAATCGGAAAAGCTCATTCCAGCGAAACTAGCTACGACGGCGTCCACATCGACGTGATGCGTGAGTGATGATGATAATGATGATCATAATGATGATGATGATGATGATGATGATGATGATGATGATGATCATGATGATGACCATGATGATGATGATGATGATGATGATGATATTTACGGGTTATGACATTGAAAGAGTATAAGCCTTTGTTCAATATGTTAATACTTTTCATCTATTGCAGAATCTAAGATCAGCTTTTGTAATTATATGTAAGCCAGAATCATGAAGGAAGGTATGTTGAGCCGCTTGCTATCGCATCGTCTTCGGGCTTCAGGCAAAGATCTTGTTATAATAAGATACCCGACTCGGCAGCTCGCCCGACAAATTCCGTGATACCGTGTAGGCAGCGCCCCCTACTCTAGTGGAAGCTACTCGACGCGCAGCAGCCAACCAACTTCGTTATGACGCGCGAGTTTGTCTGACTGGAAGTCAAATACATTTCTGCACTGCAATTAACTGTTTGAATTGACAAAGGCCTTTCCAACTAGCAAGTGAATGTTCAAGCATATGTCTCTGGCTATATTGCCCGGAAATAAAGTTGTGTGCAATATGCAGAAACAAAATTCCTGTAGTCAATGATACACATGACCAGAATAATTACCGAAGTGCAAAGAAAGGGTTCGTTGACCCAAGCAAATCACTAGTAGATGCATTATGCAGGCTTGAGGAATTTACCGCATATTCATTGACACAGTATTATACAGTAAGCAAGTGAAAGCCAGGGTTGTAAGCATTCTAGCTTAAAAGGTCTCATTAGAGACACTTCAATGTGAATCTTGCAAGTGTCATGTTTCTGTAATATGTATTATGGTGAACATCAGGTTGCATCATTCCCTGAGAGAAGCTAACTATAAGGAGAGAAAAAAATCGTAAGACATTAACATTTTCCCACAATTTGTGCTCTTATTTGTTTTTGTATGTGTAGATTTCCGAAAAATCAAATATTGATATTTGGTTACTTCGTTCGTTGAAAGCCCTCTATGGCAGATGTACAAGGACTATTCTATCATAAATCCACACTAGTATAAAGGACTACTGCACCTTAGATTGTAGTGGTGGGGGGAAGCTTATCGAACAAAGGTGTCCCTAGATATACTGTTAGAATGGTTGGTTGCATAGTACTCCAATCAGATGTGTGTGTAAGATGGGGTGTAACTATGTCTGTCTAATTTGGTGTGTTTAATGGCAAAAGACAGGGAGGCATATTGTCAACCTATATGTTCAGTGTTTATATGGATGGTTTTAAATAACTGTTGTGTTCATTGTAGTTTTAGTGTGCTTGTTGTTAATCTTCTCATGTATGCTGATGATCTCATTTCAATTGTGGTTGTTCTGAGTAAGCTATTAAGACGGAGAGTTTTTTAGACCCTTTTGTAATGATATATATATATATATATATATATATATATATATATATATATATATATATATATATATATATATATATATATATATATATATATATATATATATATATATATTTATATTTATATATATATGTCCACACTAATGACAAAAACAATATGATTCAAATTAATCTTTTAACATCAAATAAGGGTTGACTATACGTCCGACTGTGTCTTAGAAAAGGGTTAAATTCAGCCCTACAGGACGTCTGAGTAAATATGTATTATACCGTCCGATCGGGGCTAGTCCTGGGGTAGATACTGATATATGCGACGTCGTTCAAACGTTCGTAAAAAAATATTGTAGTTAATAAATCGTCACACAAATTGACAAAAAGGTGTCAATAGTAATTGGCTTTATTTTTATGTATTGGCTCGATCAAAAATCGTTACATGTACGTTTATTTGTAAGGAATGGGGGCCATATATAGATAATCTAAAAAAAAAGTTTATGAATGACCCAATCGGTAAGAATCCTATGGTTGACAAGGATACTTGTGCAGTAGATTATCAATGTCGCTGATTATATATCAAATACGTCACTTAGTTCCTTGTTAATATCTGCAATCGGCCAGTTGAAGTAAACGCCAGCAAAAAATTTAAACTGGTTTCCTAGGGGCAATGTAATCGTCATCTGCACTATCACGGTGTCGTGCCTGATTCTAATTTGTATCGTATTGCAATAAGTCGGATGATTTACTTACGTGTTGTGATTATCTTTGAACACATATTCAGCAACTTACATCACTATCATGACTAACATAATTTTGGTTTAGTGACATGTTGCAGGCGAGCAATCACTGCACAGATAACGCATCGATATGATGAAGCAATGCAGATTACAAATGCAACTAGGCGGGGGTCTGTTTAAAAGTAACAATATTAAGCCAATCCATCGTACGCCAATAAACATGCATTTATATTTTGTATTACGATACCAACAAATTGCTGTACAACATGGTCCATGGCACATCCTGCTTTCATAACCTCCCGTTGTATGTCTCTTGGAATGTCAAACGCCCTTTAGCTGCTTGCATGCGTTGCATTCCGAGTGAGATAAGACGCCGACACACACACACCAAACACCATATATATGAATGCTACGTAGAATGCTTACGATATAAACTCTCCATCTCACGAGTCGGAATAAGTACACAATAAATGTGCTGTTCTTTAATGGCAACGTTGCCAATGCTAATTTGGACTCCACAAAAGCAATGTAGATAAACCCGGACACTATTCAACATGGTTCGATAGGGGTTGGCAATACAAGAATAATGTTCAGGTGTTCGAAATGGTCAATTTTTAAACTCAAACAATTTGCAAATTATACACGTCTGTATTATTATTCTAACTTTCACATATGTAAGCTATTTTACTTAGGTGAAATGCCGAAGTATCTTCACTGATGTGCAAACATTGCGATAGTTTTCTTGGCTGCAATGCTTATGATATATATTAAAGTTTATATAGCTGTTGGTCGTCCGAAATTTTACAATCGGTAGCAACACAATCGGTAGCTACCTTGTACGTTAACCGATTACACCGATATCCTTGGCCGTTAAGACCAACGGCGCCTACCATTGATACAGAAACGCAGATTCTCTGTCGATTGATTCTCCAGCAATGAACGTGTCTTACGCCATATGCGCAACTCATACATATGTAGCGTTATTTGCTCAGCCCAAAGTCACAACCAAACAATGCCACATGCTCATCGTATATTATCCTCTGTTCGAAATATATTAGGAACAAATTTTTCTGTGACTTAACTCTTTGCCTTTATTTCAGACCAAAGCAAAAATTGTATCACACACTCCTACGGTAATGTTTATCAGGCGGTTCTATTATCGACTGTGTTGCCCGCATAAGGATCTAAATGGACTGTATAAAAGGTGCAGAGTTTGTCAGTCAATGACCAAGCAACAATAATCATTTAACGGCTACTCAAGCTAGTCTATTGCCTTCGATATAGAACTCTGCTGTTCAACATCATCGATGGATCAGAGGAATACTGCACCAAAGTTCTATCGATGCGTTCATCTAATCGTAATCGAAAAATGCTCGACTGACTTTATTTCCCATGTTACTCGTTAACGCAAATGCCAGAAGTTACGTCAACGGCGAACTAATGGTTAGCCTAGTTTTATAGATAACAATTTTCTGGTTAGTTCAGTCGGCACTTAATCTAAATATGAATAATAAGTACAATCAGGTGATACTCGGTGATGTAATGCCTAGTAGCCACTCTGCTCTCGATTTCTTACCGTTTGAAATCGGAATTGGCTCGAGGCGTTCCGTTCAAATGCTAATAGTAGAATCAATTCAGTTACTGATTCCAAGGAATCCATTCTATGAAACTGCTCTTTATTAATGTCTAAATCACAATTCACTTTATAACTCATCGTTTTCCGAGCTATCACAAGTATGATTTTTGTGAGCAAAAGGATTAACAAGACGTATTCTGCTTGGGAATATTACACTTAGCACTGTTGATTAATATGAACAACTAAGCAAAGTGTTTGTAAGACATTGGCTTTGGGTCCATTTGTTTAGTGAATACGCTTTTTTCTAACGACGCTTTGATTATGGTTATAACATATCGTACTTGATGGTTCTATGAGTTATAAGCATCAATATATTGCTGAAAGCAGTCGTACCATGGGTTTTATGTCACTTTCAGCAACATCATGATATTGTCAGGGTGCTTGATGAGGATGATTGCGACGACTGGAAAGCTTCCTTTAAGTACCAGCGCCAAGCCTTCCGTCATATTGCCTTTGAGGTATATCACTCTAAACATGAGGGTTTATTATCCGTCGAATCCACAGCCCCTCTCATCTCATTATGATTTATTTTCATAAATATATTGCCAATTTAACTTAACTTGATTAATTGACTGGTTATATGTGGCCTTTTGTGCCCCGTCTAACCCGATCTGTTATTTGTAATAGTGTTACTGACGTCAACCTGTCCACGTCACAGCAATACTAAAATTGACTCCGGCATCATCAAATATCCACAGCCCACAATTTCCACCAGTAGATTCTCGGTATTTTCTTTTTACGTAGATATCTGTAACGTCTGGTGCAATCGGACCATGAAGTATGCATTGGAGTACTGATAGGCATCTATGTTTACTTCAGACATGATTGTCTAGAAAAAGTATGAAACTGCCAAGAATCAGTTCAATCGCGCATCCAAATTCCGCTTGCATATGTTTGACAACGATTCGACAGCGGGTGATTAGGAGCCTAGTGGCATTCAAGTGCAAAGTCTAGATTGTGTTATATAGAATGTGAAAGGTAATATCAGCGTACGTATAACGAAAGGGTCTTTTGTCGACTGAAAGCAGGCATAGTTTTCTATTTTGACAACTGGGCTGACTTATGTATCCGTGTACATGCAAGTCGAACCAGCTCAGTACGTTAAACATGTGACACACGCCATTCTGGTGGCATCTTTTATCTGGCTGACCTTGTCGAGTTGATGAATGCCTTGTACATTTACGACTTGCCCCTTGATGTACAACACAGCAAGCACGGAAATAGGAAAGATGACTGAACGGATGTCCTTTGAAGTTCCCCCGGTACTTTGCAGCGGCTGTGTAAAGCAACTTGTCCCTTGTCAACAAGAATGACCCAGTAGAGAGGCCATTTTTACTTGTGGATGGCATATTGAGTCAGCCACACATATTGCATAATAGTTAGCGTTAGACTACTGCAATATGGAATTGGTCGATGAGGTTATGGTGTGATCTAGGCCGCAGATCACAACGGGGATTAGGGTATAATGTGAGCAACTGATGCAGGATTTGACAACATCATATGATTCGAGCTCATATAGTGTAGGGGCGTGTAACCAACAGGGTGTATTCTTACCACACTTAGATGAACGGTGAATTGAATGCAACGTATCGCTGCGCCATGGTTCCACAATGCAATGCGCATCAATTTATGGTGGTCATCGCCTTTGTTCCTATCAACGGCAAATTAGAGCTTCATGTCTATTAAATGCAAAAAACCACTGTTTAAAGCATTGATATTGTTTATGTTATGCTTAATCAAGTTCGGAGGGTAATGTGCACCGAGGAAATATTTGTTGGATGCGTAATGGGAGGGTGATTGGACCACTCGCATACTTCTGCTATTTAGAACAGTCATATATTTCTTCAAGACAAAATTACATGAATAGGCAACCCAAGGTTGTTTTACTAACATCCCTGATGTTAACACGCCGAAAAAACTTATAAGCACGTTGAAGTAATTATCTATTTTGTTATTGTCATTATCCAGGGAATATTGGGTGCTATAAGCGCTCTGATATACACGTTAACCCTAGAACGATTTTGTGAAGGTTTTTATAAGCACCAATTGACATAACATCAGTCAATATGTATATATATATATATATATATATATATATATATACTCATATGTATATATATATGTATATATATATACATATATATACTATATATATATGGATATATATATATATATATATATATATATATATATATATATATATATATATATATATATATATATATATATATATATATATATATATATATATATATATATATATATATATATATATATACATCAAAACTGGAGCAGAGGCTATTTTGTCTGATTAGGTTATTAGTTTTACGTCAGTAACTTCAATAGTAACTGACACGCAAAATCGTATGCATGTCTGTAAAGCTGCAATCCATGCCCTCGTTATTTAAATCCGTATTATTTGACCCTATATAAATGAAAGAGCAGCATGTTTGATTTTTTAGATATAGACCACCGAGGCCTCGATACATTAAATGCACAACGCAGAAGCCCAGTCAGGTCGTGCGTCTGCCTATATAGGATGTAAGAAAACAATAAATGTATGGACTATTTAGTGGCGCGAGGAACAGCGTGAGACACGAGAGAGACGGGAAAAAAAAAGTGGGTTACTGAGATGATGAAATAAATCGCAGGGTTATCGTGACTGCGACGCATTGTACACGGTGTAATAAACATAATCATACAGACTCAAATGGCCCAGAAGATCAGTGGATTGTAGATAATGACGTATCCGTTAACAGTACACAGCGAGACACAATGACGACATGCACCCATAATCTTTGATGAATAAATAACAGGGCTATTTTTACATACCGTCCTGAATATTTTCGCAAATCGGTTATGTGTTTGGACGGGACCGTGCGATTTAGAATCTATCTACCAACATATATCAAGGGCCTGTGAACAAATATGATGCGCTTCTGTAGGAAATGACATTTAATATAGATTTGCGAGAAATTCCGATGCGATATCTACCATGGTGGTGAATACATGGTCACATGGCATTTGTTTGCTCGCCGTTTGCTAGGTGCGCACAATGATTCTTGAACTGTCATGTTTACACAAATGTCCAGACTGCAACTGTTTGCAATTACAATCGAACATCGCAGGACGACTACTACAATGCCTTGCATTCAGATGTGCTATAGAGCTATGACCGGGTTTGCAAAGCCAACATGCACCCCAGAGTATGACGCGAACCAAATCACCATTGCATCATTAATTTAGCTGGTTATAATCATCTTTTAATATAAACAAAGCCTAGATTTCTGCATCGAGACATGGCCACTTCCGATAACTGTGATTAAACCAGATTTAACTCAGGTCAACACCATGGGTACTACCAGATGTTACTGTACTTCTGCGTGTCACTGGCATGCATACCAGGGTGAAAGTAGAGCATGGATTTCGAGTATTTCTGCGTTCGCCTTATCCGACACGAACTTGTTGGTTAATAGAACGTTTGTGAAAGCAGTCGTGGTAATAATAATTAATGCTCCACCACCAGATATATTTGCATTTATTTTGAGCTAGACACATATGAATACTTAAGATGCAGATATCGCACGTGGAGGTTATTGGCATTTGATAAAAGACAAGTAAGGCATCACAGATTGCCGCGAAAATAACATATTAACTGAGCCTTAATCCGCGTTGGGCAATGCCACGTGAAGAACTTAATGATCAAAGTATCATTCATAGCATGTGCGAAGTAGAATTGATTATGCTAACCTAGTAGTAGCATACCGATATGCCCATTAGCTCTCCCGAACTGCTATCGATATCCCCATATTAAATAACAGGACCGTCCAGTGGGCCTTAATTGAGCAACCTTTAACAGACAAGTCCAAGGTACCTTTTTTTTTATCAACATGTACGTAAGCTAACTACTGGTCGAAATGATTTAGACCTATTTTTTCACTAAGGATGCGATAAATTGTGATGTCAACCATAGTCCTTTATAAGGGACCGTTGACAATGCGAACACAAACATTTGTTAATATCTAAACGAAAACTCAAAACATCGACATTTAGTCTTCAAGTTGGCTATGGCACGAGAAACTTGTTGAAGATGACTCAGATTTGCTGGATTTGATGATGGGCAACTGTGGAAAAAGAAGAAACGTAAATTAACACGGAATAATTTGACAACATACAATACTGGAATTGTAACCAGATTTAAAATCAAAGATTACCTGGCCCAAGTCGACTACGGTGATTGTTTCTAAAAGATTTCGCCCCAGAAATGTTGCTACGGATACAACTTTATCAAATGTTGGGTATTGCATACAGGTCCGACATAGTTTGTTAGAACTGATCGGTCATTCAAATTAAACAACCAATGCCGCGGTGTAGCTGCAGGAGTTTGTGGAATGAGCGGCTGAGGGCTCACCGAATCTTCGATTTAGTTTCGTCTGCCTGATGGTATGTCTTGTCATTTATGCCTGCCTCGTACAATGTGCGGTCGTTATGGGAATGTTATGATTTACAAAGATTTGCAAATGTTAGGGCATAAGGGCCACACAGTACATGGGTACCCTGACCATAAATTACAAACAAAATAGTACACATAATCGAGTTATAAATTTCCTCAAACGTTTGTCCATAAACAACACATCATGTATGCTCCTTAAGGATGTCGATGAACTGAAACTACCTTAACTTATAACAGCTAGATGAGTTCACAGTACAATGGAAATATGCTTTTCTTCTTTGTAGAGTCCTAGACCTAGGTTTTACTTTGCTCTGCAGAGGTCATCGAAGTCTCGAGCTTTATAGACTGTTAAGCACAATAAAACAAATAAACATTGATACAATCGATTGCATGGAATATTTTGCATTCATTGCGTCCTGTTTTATAACATAACACGTCTAACAAGTGTGTGAGGTATTATAATTCTACATACCAGATAGGCGCTTTCTACCTCGACTTAGAACGGTGAATATATCGTGCACATGCCTGAGTTGCATAATCTGACTCTACGTCTCTAGTGTCCATTAAGGAACGAAGAGTATTCTTTGTTATCTGAATTATAACCTACTAGCATAATATTTAAGGAGAGCAAAGATTTATTTTTCTGTCAATTTCGACTATGCATAGTCGTAAAATTCATTAGGGCTCTTTGTTTATTTGCTACGAAACTGTCCGATTTAAACCTTTTTACTGGTACATAGGCATTCATAAAATACTGCCCACCCCCACACCCCACCCCCCTCCAGAATAATGCGCTCTTTGCCTTAATATTTTCCTTAACATTTCTATATTTACGCCTTATTTTATTTTCTACGGAGATCTGAATATGCTCGCTACATGGTTTCGGGGTAACAATTACAATTATATAGGCATGAAAGGTAACTATAGAGCACTATGATTTACCTAACTATATCATCCTCTTCCGGAAGAATTTCCTCAAAATACAGAACGTTATGATGAACCCGTTCCAGAACGCTGCTGCATACCGACTAGTCTCTTCAGATAATATCAGAAAAGTTAACAGCGCCGACAATCACAACATGCTTTACTTCAGCAAATAACGTTATAATGTAGATGCGTCACTGTCCATAGAAGCACTATAAGATGACTGATATGTTAGTTATAGCATACATGCCCTAAAGCATACCAAATATGCCATATAGAATAACTGTACATGTCATACGTTGCACATATTGTGACCGAACACAAGTCGAACGTAAAAGCGGATTCACACTCGGTCATCCTCGGTGTAACGCCTGTCACTCCTAACGAGCTGATAATCCGCAACAGTGATTCTAGCGTCTCAAGTGTCCACTCATACCCTGCTCACTATTATGTTTTCTGCATCCAGCGCTCAATCTGCTATTCCTATCTTACCAACAACACTCTGTGAAGTTGTATGATAGATATGTGATAGGCTGTATCACAGAACAGCATATCCCCAGTTTGTAAGGTATTGCCTTGAAAATTATTAACATCCCGTATACTGGTCGGCTATGCACATTCCTCTCGATGTATGGTGCTTTTTGCTCACCAGAATACTTGCTGTTTATTGTTTGCCATTCGGCCAAGGTGTTACTCCAATTAGCTCGCTTACTTCAAGGTAGCCGATAATGGACCCACTAAGCATATGTCGAGGTCGCGCGATCTATAAATAACTTCATGTGGGCAAAATTACGACGTTGAGTGACCCAACGCGTTATTTAGCACGTAGAAGCACATACCCATGCTCCCAGACTTGTGGCAATAACGTATGACGCCAATGTCTAGCTGGCACAGTGCATTCGTGAATGATGCAACTGATATGTTTGTATTCTCACACTTAGACACATCTGACATATCTGATATATCTGATATATCTGACAATTCTTACATATAATAATATATCATGCGCACTAAACTGTACACAACTTTAACAACATGTTATCCGGTACAACATACGAATCGAAGAATTTCGCATGGACGCATTGTCAGTTGATGAGTAGAGAGCTGATGTTTACGCGTTGTACTTCACCTTAATCACCGAGTTGCATCAAATGTGTAGCCGGGTCCCGTGGTGTAATGATATACCGCGTCGCCTTTCGATCCACAGGTTGTGGTATGGATACCAAGGTGTGAAAACCTGGCAGGTTCCCCGTGACTTGTCGGAATGCTGATGCACTTGACGCTGGAACTTTGGAGAAGCTGTTCAGATATCACAATCAACTTCATCCATCACCGTCGAGATATCACCTTATTGTTCAATGTATACCCCAGTATTACCATTACTTTTTGTCGTCAGATATGCAGAAACATTGTCATGCACAGTGTAGCACGAACTGTTTCGTGGCAATCATCTCACTGCCGCAGTGTATCTCTTCGGTTTGTCGCTTCTAGACTATGGGGGTGTGGTACGTCATTAGGCCCAGACGTCGGCGCCGGTCCTGAAACGCGATATTTTGTCACTTAACGATGCGCTTACTGATGGTCACGTTTGATTATTAATATGTTTGGCCTATTTTGCGAAATCTTTGGACCCACTGCCCCATCTTTTATTCAGGCAACAATAGCATATGATAGATCACGACTTCTTAACATTTCATGACTAGAATATGCTGTAATGAAGGAAATTTGCCGGTTGTTGTAAAATACAGCCAGAATATGGGACATTCTCGCCCTTATCACAATTAACAGTATATTTGCTGGAATCAACATCTCTGTCATCAGCAACTCGACGTGTGTACCCCTGTATTGGCACCACGCCCGCGAGGCACCTGCATTGCAAATTTGTCGGCTATGTCAATAGCAAGTGATTTCAAAGCATAATAAAAAACAATTCCTCGCTGCATCGCAAGTACTAAATGGGCTGCAAAATTATTGTCCCGGTGGTCGATGCACAGTGTGTCACAATGAGCAAACGCCCGAATCTATTCATTTTTTCCCCACTAACTACAATATATGACAGTTTGAGTCAGCTACCACACGACTTGAAAACCTCTAAGCTCCATGAGAATGAAACGTGATTTGAATCATAATCATGCATAGGGTTAGCATTGTTTGACATACTAGGCGAGTAACAAAAATAACTACAAAATGTGAGAGGTGAATGACCTCGGTGACAACATGGCGGGCGTCCTCCTTTCATTTCTCACAATACAGCCATTGCTTGCAGTTAGTCAGATATACCACGGTATGATGCAATATGTGACATTGTAGTCGATCAGATATACAATGTTACGGGGCATTTCAACTGTATCTTGTCGGAACACGCATAAATGATTTTGAGTAGTCACATATAGCAGCGTTCCCGCTCCCTCTTTCTCCAATTGGACGCGTTTTTAAATATTCACCACCGCAGCCAATCAGTATAAACGTCGTATCAATCACATTAAAAATGACTTCAAAGAGGCAATCGTCAACGGGCAAACAAAACCGACTAGTCAGCGAACGTCTACACCATGTAAAACACTAGGAACACTTATCAGATCAATCTTACCAAGGTTTTCTGCTCAATCGATCATGCCTTGTCAATTTTATGGGGATCATCTAGGATGTTACCACAATGTTAAAAACCGGAGATACCTTGTAGACAAGTTACAACCAAGACAGAATACTGGGAAATCACCGCCCGAATACCGCACGTGACAAGGAAAGAATTGGCTCACGCTCTTCAACGCCAGCAAAACTGCATATTGATTAATATATGTATATAAATATATATATATATATATATATATATATATATATATATATATATATATATATATATATATATATATATATATATATTGACCTCTTTATATATATATACATATCTATATATATATATTTATATATATATATATAGATATATATATATATATATATATATGTAAATATATATATATTTTATATAGAAGTAATATATATATATATATTTTATAAAGATATATATATAAATATATATATATATATATATATATGTAATATATATATATATATATAAAGAAGTCAAAATTATATATATATATATATATATATATATATATATATATTTATATATATATATATATCTTATATCTCTCTATCTATATATATATATATATCTATATATATATCTATATATATATATATATATATATATATATATATATATATATATATATGCGATGTGCTTGACGTTTATTTTAATTTCCATTGCAAACCAAGCACTAAATTAACAACGTTGGCAATTATGACCTGCGCTACTATACCCGACACAACCCTCCTATTCCTACCAAAAATTTTCTCATTTGCGCAACTTTGGTTATATCGTATTTCGGTCGCTGTTTCCCCTATTCAACTCTAACATCGCACATCAATGTTCTCATTTAGCTCTTTGAAATAGTGGTACCCCAATGCATCGCACAGTAAGCGACGATAAGAACAAGATTGCCTTTTTGCATTATGTCTTCATTTTTATGCCGCCGTAATCATAACAGGGCCTAATATCATACCGCTGTGTATGTAAAGTTATTCCCATTTAAGCAGTGACCGAATGCGCTCGTAATTGGTACAAAACAACCGACAAGACGGTTACACATTCTGATATGCAGGTTCTAAAATCCTATTGAACTTCTTCTCGAGAGGATAGCTCATATACGGATTTGCTCAGTTGAACTAAATGTCAACGCATGACATCAATAAAGCGGTTTTTAACATCAGCTGGTATGGATCCTCCTAGTGACCGATATTTTATGTGATATAGCAGAGAGCTTTATATCTGTAAGTTATCTAGTTAAGGCGACAGGATAAACGCTTCGGAAAGTTATTTTCGTGCTAAAGCAGCATGGCCAAATTCACAGGAAACGGAAATAACAGTGGGGTTTACAAAAAGTCAATTGACTACCTATTCCCTGTCGAGTATCTGCAAATGACCGTTAGCGAATATAAGATATAGCTACTAACAACGACGCCTTAGATTCGTTCACAGTTTATATTGTAGTCAGTGTCCATTTTTTACTTATATAAGACCTCCCTGTTCTCTGCAATTTATCTCTTTCAAGCTAGAACAATTTCCTGGTTCAGCCAGTCTTTCATCATATTTCTGTTATAATTAGATGCATGGAAAAAACCGCGTTCAGGATGACCATTAGCCTCCATGTGGGCCGTTATTCCGCTCACTTCCAATGAAAGGCATTGAGTCAAATGTTAGTCGATCTGAATAGTTGATTAGCAATCCTCTTTTAAAAGATTATTTTATTCTGTGTTCAATATTGGATGATTAGATTGTGCACAACTGGTACTCCAAGGACGTCTCTTGAAATCCTACAACCACAACATGTATTATGCTAACACGTACATTGTTCATTTTCAAACATGCCAGCCATGTAAACTCATGTGCGTGAATAGCTAGGTTCACCTTCATGAAAGCTTTGGAGTCGTAACTCTGTCATGTGTGACATATTACAGTGCAAAATAAGGAAATAACACCTGGGCGCTTGGGGCTCACTGACGATCCACTTATAAACTCTGAGGGTCTCGTGAGATCCCAAGTAAGCAGCTTATGCTTCACGTCATTGGCCAATGTACTTACAACAGCATATGGAATGGCACGGCACGTGGACGAAAAGGGAATGATTTATAATGAACATGTTATGTGGACCAAATAACCTTGATATGTCGGCACTACCAGACTTGCTAAGTCCATCCGCTTCATTGTGACACATAAACTTAACATGGCGTGATCGAGGCGCTCTTGATTACAGGATAAGTGGAGGTGTGTAGGCGATACAACAGGAAACTATTCGACCTCTACGGTGTTTTGTTTACAACATTTGAAGTTAATTTATATAGGGGCGGTATCTATTGATAAATGACGATGGTTATCTTTAATATAGCAAGAAAGTGTTGCAATCGTGTCATTGTAGAAACTAATAGCGAAAACAAATAGATCGTCATTAGCCATATGAATAGGAGGCGCCATGCACTGAGCACAGGACTAAATAGAACAGCATAAAGGCCGGCCGAGTGCATGTGGAGACCCGGGCTATCACGGCGGAATGAGCTCAGTCATTTTTGTCTGCACCTCTGTTTAACAGAAAAACATGGCGAGAAACTTAACTAGTATGACGCAAGTAAGCAGCAGCTCTCGCTTTCTTAACAGGAACTTGGATAGGGTAAAACGGAGTAAAATATCAATAAAACCTCTTCAGGACCTTCTTATTCGTGCTTAATGTGATCAAATTGATTAAATTGGTTAATCGGTATTGCGGAAGAGCATTTTGACTAAATAACAAAACCAGATCAGACAAGAGTTACATAGTCAACCAATCGACCTCTCCATTAGCACATGATTGCGTCAGGGCCCCTGTTGACTGAACATCTTCTCTTGTCAAAACAGGTGAAGTACCTTGTGATACGGATTGCATCAACCGATTCTGGGCAATGACTCGACTACGGGATAGAAGATGTTTCTCATTAGGTATTCTTTAATAACCAACCGAGGGTCACTTTAAAGGCATTACGTCAATACACGTAGCTGAATCACAATAATCCGGACATAACGTTTTGTGCCACGGTCAGGGAACATATCTATGATCACTTATGAAAGACTTGAAGAATAGCGAATTCAAGATGTCATTCCGTACACAAGGCAAAACGAATGCTGGCTCCATTCTGGTTTCCTTAACAGAACACGATTGCTATAACGCAAGGCAACCGTATAGCGCCAAACTATGAAAAAGATATTAGTTTTCTGTATATAACAGCAAAACAATTGTAGAAAGGACTCGTTGACAGCATTGCGTAATACTCAGATTATTTTTCTGCATTAACTCCGTGTACAAATTTCAGACCTGGTAGAGCACGCAGAATCGAGATGCCATTCGGGGCTTTTGAGAACACCGACACCTTCTATCTCATTATCTCTGCTACTCTTGCGCGGCAAGGCAATTCCTAAGTGGTAAATGACACAGCCAAGCGCAGACAGCCTGTTGAAATGTGTCTTAAGAGGAAAAATAAACCAAGCTTAAATAAAACCTGTGAAATATTTATCGAATGTTATGCACAACTCATACATGGCACACAATTACCCTGTCATCATTGCTGCCTAGCTCAATGCACACGTATAGCAGCAACGAGTCTTAAATTACTTTGATTCGACCTATATGCTTCATTAAGCGTTAAGCTTGTACACTTGGGTAGATCCACTAGGTATCCGTGTTTACCCTGCTATATCCTACCAGCAATGGGGATAATGACATAACTGTTAAACGAACTACAGTAACTAATCGTTCAACCAAACAGCGAGACAGTTTGAGAGGCGACCAGCGTTTATGGAAATTGATGCGCCGAGGTTGGTCTACGATGTTAGCCTAATATAGGGAAAAACTACTTTTGCCAATTCCAAAGGGCACAGCGTGTCACTTCTAGAAAAAATAACGTCGAGGAGTAGTCGTAGATATATCGTCCAATGGCAACTGTTACCTGGTATAAAACCAATGCTTGTATGAAGGCAGTTTCTATACACAGAGGTGGTTTGGTTCAAATGTTAAGTTGCTTTTCGTTTTGACGGCGCCAACAGCAAATCAGGCCTAGGGCGTTTGAAAACGTTTTACGCGCTTACTGTAAAAACCGTCTTTTGCCGACTAAAGCATATTAAGATAGTACTTACACACCATACAATGAAAAAACTTTTACATGTGTGCTTACTAGTCATGCAAATATGGCAATATGGTAGTTCACAGACTTAGGTGACCTATGTTGCGTCAGCGGGCAAAAATAAACCTCCACTGAGCACGAGTTCTTAGGAAGACTGTTATATAAACATGATGCCTTAATTCGCTCCCACCAATTACACGGGCTGTCCAAACTCGTCCGAGTGGCGCCGCGAAAACGTAAAGTGATATAGCAACCTTTAAAATCGGATTATCTGGGATAAAACTCACCTGCCTTGGCTTACGGTGAAAATTCTGTTTACAATCAACTTCTGGGTTGACCTTGCAAGTTTTCACGGTCGCATGGCAAGCATGGAAGTTTAGATAGGACCTTAGCATAAAGCTCCGTCAGAACACATCGTTCAATGAGTGCCTCGAGGACCAATATTGCAAATATCTGAAGTCATGTTAAACATTGAACACAAGCATGATTGACCCATTGCTATAGATACCTAGATTCACCACGAGCCGTCGTTTTTTAGCGTCAGTAACAACCAGCTCTCGCGCGGGAATTTAAATCCGCTGTTCCATCATCACACTTGTATTCATTGAATTGACATTAATCCAGCAAACCGCATGATAAGAATCACGCTCAACCACTCTTTTTAATGGATTTTGCAGATAATTCATGCACTTTCAATGTAAATTGCTCGCTTGGAATCGGAATATGGCACTCTATATTCGGCTTGTAGTCGCACTAATTATTTTGGGGCAATTTCTTTTATTCCTCCTCATTGTGCACGACGCGTAACCGGGCTTGATGTGAAGCCTGGTGTTTCCTTGTTTCAGCGTATCTCAGGTGTTTCTGATAATGGTCAGAGGTTACAGTATGCGTTACATATCTCGTACTATAGGTTGGCTTATCCGCAATATTTTCAGCGCCACTGTTTCAGCATAAATCACGTTGCGAGATGAATGATATTCTATGTCCGTCAAGGTCTACCTTTAGGTGTATGAATGTTTTTTAACAATTTTGGATTACCACAACTATGCGTTATCAACATCATATACCCAACTACTAGGTTTTATGTGATAATAATAGTAGGCTATCGGCACAATTGGGATAGTGACCATATAGTTAAAGGCTCTAGCTTACCAGATTGATTGCTATCCTGCTGGCAAGAAGCCTGAATCAGCGATTTACCTTTGTATCAAGGATATCATGTACAGAAAACTTGCGCAATTATAGTGGAATGCTTTGAATGAATGTTGTTTTATATGACTAAGCAAAATACATTTGGCATGTCGGAAAGGCGTGCTTATGGCTGAGTGCCTGCGCAGCCTTCCATTAAACAGATTTAAGCATGCTTACTGCACAGCTTCAGGAAGCTGTTTGCCACTATCGGCCAGCTCTCTCCTCTCCTGCCTGTTCAGTATATCCCTGATTTGAGGAGATGTAAGCAGCGCATCTGAAAACCTGTGCGCACACAAATTATGCAATGTTCACTAACTATGCTGCTGACTACAAACTTGTGTAAATAATAACAAAAAGCTTCTTTTTTCCTTTCTCAATAGCAGCATTAAAATAAAGTAAATATTTAAAGAGTAAAATATTCACAAAAGTGCACTTATGTTTAAGGAAAATCATCATTGCTCAACCGACGAATGCCAGAATGACAGAGGGGCCATGACTGTGGGAATGAGTGACAGATGAGCGATGACGACTGTGTGAAATGGATTGACAGGTGAACGATGACTGGGAGGGACAGATGATCGATGGCGTGTGTATAAGATGGTTGTGGTGTAATAAGAAGCAAGCCTCCCAATACGCACGAGGTGTGCCTACAGCCGTTCCGCTGCAACGGCTGGCACTTTTTTTGAGAGCGATAACAGATGTTTCAAGCACCAATGAGCATAAAATTATAAACTATGAACAAATTATATACGGCAAGCAGTTTTTGCACAACCACTTGAGTAAACTTATTTTCATTAAAAGAATAACATATAAATACGACTCACTTGTAAACTTAGAAACTATCAAAATATAGCAAATGAATTCTCAACTTTCCACAATTGCAGGAAATTGCGCCAATCCAGTGTTACGAACAAATTAGTTTCGTATTTGCTTTACTGCTCTAAATCAAATCTTTCTAGTTCAGTATGACGCATAAAATCTCGTCTTCAATGATAATAATTTATACCGTGTACCGTGTATTTTTCGATACTGATCATAATTATGCAAAAAAAAATTGGTATGAAACTGAAGCGAGGAATGCGGTTTCTCAAGAACTCGATGAGGCTTATGAATGCGCTCTCAACCCCCCGGCCGGATCTCCACCACGGACCATTATTCCAGGAGACCCCAGTCACGGGGTTCGAGCCTCGCCTACATCTGGAGAGTATCTCACCTGAATCTCGACTCATTTTCCAAATGGGTACCTAAAACCCCACGTGTTTTGTCCACGATAGTAACCAAGCAGTTGAAAGCCACAAACCATCATCACCCTCATAGCTCATCTATCGATAGCACCAAAATTTTCGTGGCAATATGAAACCCACTATATCTTGTCATACCTAGATCATGCCTATCTGGGGCTGTCATGTTAACATATGCCATTATTTCTAGTATAAACTGAGAGTAGAGATAAAAAAAGAATATATAAATGACCGAAATAATTTCAAAGTATTCCAGGGGGTCCTGAAAATCTCACCGTCTTTTCCACGTGTTTTTGACAAAATCTATTCAACGTTTGACATCATCTCAGTTGTTGGTACATTATGTGATTAATCATGTGGGCGCTCGTTTGAATCCACATGGATATCACGTGGAGAAAGTTCGTGGGGACGTTATAATCTCTATTATGACTGATCACTTCGTTGGATTTGTTCAAACAGCCTGTTTTTAGTGCTGGCGCTTCTCCTCGCATTCAACGCTGGTTACTGATTTCATATTACACCACCTAGCTTATAGATCTTAACGCCCACTGATGCTATGAGCCGACCTCCCTTGAACGCTTCACCATGTAACCCTCAGGTTCCTGGAAAAATTATTTTGTTATTAAATCGTATTAATGATTAGACTATTCTATCGGTAAACCTGATCAGACAATTGACCCTAACATAGAGTAAGATCTACTGTTGACCCAACGGTGCTACAAGATGAACCCTAAAATGTTGCTATGCTCGCCAGGATTGGTTGTATCTTTAATCATCTTGGGGGTACTAGGTTGGGTTGTTCAAAACTAGGACAGAGGGAGTTTTTGAACAAAGACACAACATCCTGGTGTTACCAAAACATTAGCTATTTGTGGTGGCCACACATTGACCACACATTGAGTCAGTAGTGCGTGAATGCACACAGTTGTCAATCTGTTCGTAAACCTACATGGAGTTTCATAAATTAATAAAACTATCGCATTAATATTGATTATACACTTCATATATATAAATATGATCATATTTTATGCTGTTTATAAATATATAAATATCATGTGTATAAGTATACATGAATAATACCGTAGAAACATAGGATAGGTTTAATATACACATTTATATACTATATATATATATGATATATGTAAATTAACCAGTTATATATAAAATATATCTATATAATATACCATATCATCGTATATCTGCTACCAATATATATATATAAGTCAGTGTGTTTGTGTGTTTTGGTTTTATATATAGAAGTTTATATATATATATCATGTGTGTGTGAACTATGTATGTGGTTCTAGTCTGTCCGTCTGTATGTTGTGTATGTATGTATGTATATGTATGTACGTACGTATGTTGTATGTATGTATGTGTATGGATGTATGTATGGCACTGTATGTATGTATGTAGGTATGTATGTATGACCACTTGCATGCCAACGCATTCGTGGCCACTGCATAGAATATTATCTCCGAACAATTCATAGGGCCACAAAATGGTAACAAGGTAGCAATAAAGTCTTTCACAAGGATTGCAATATAGTGCTGCACATTATGATAATCATCAGAATATGTCAAAAACGAAGACTTACGAGAAGTGACTGTATTGGCCCAGCGGTACATAAATCTTTACGATATGCTATTACCCTTAGAGCTGCGCTTAAGACGGCCCATCAAAGAATAGCGCAAAGCAGGTTTTCTTAAGTAAACTATTGTGCCATCATTTGTGATCACGTTTTACCAATTTGCAGAGGAAGATAAGTTTCGCTAAATCTGTAATTGTACATCATAACCTACTGTGCAATCTGACAAAGCCTTCTTGTTAGCTCTAACAAGTTTGAAATATGTACCAAATCACTCGATGTCCTTTTGTCAAGTGTTTTGAAATATGACAGGCAACAATCTGCTCAAATGGTGACCCATCGTGATGCTCTACGTATATATATGCAACAGAAAAATGCCGGAGTGACGGTTTGTTTGGATGCAGGTACGTATAGTTTATATGCCATACATCAATAACATAAGTACTAGACACCTCTTATAATGTATAAAGGGTGTTGAAGGGTGGAAAGGAATGCATGTTTAATGACAGGCAGAGGAGCGCTATAAATAATGTTAACTGTTCGGCCACTGGAAAATCTACCAATGTTCATCAGATTAACGAAACGTTATCTGCATTTATCAGTGCTTAGCATAAATATCGTTGGTGCATAGATTACTCCTAATAAGTCAACAGGCTATGAAATGATCCTCAAGTGAATGTAGCTGGATGACTACCAGTTTGGCAACAGACAAAAATGACTATTCGCAAAGGTGTGATCATAACGACAGCACAAAGGACCGCAAATGAATTCAGGTTGGCTTTCTACACATCCAGCAAGAGACTCTAAACTTGTTACTATCGGGAGTGTAATTATCACGCTAGCACGCAATAAACTGTGCATGATTCGATAAAGGACAATACAGACAGCTAATAGATTCAATTATTAGCGAAGAGGCGTTTCTGCTAAGCAACACGAAACCAATTCCGACATTTGTGGTCCCTTTCTGTTTGGCGCATGTCATGACGCCTCTGAATTTGCCGTTCCTTTTAAATACAACGAACGCTAGTTTTGCAGGTCAGGGTGTTACGCCTAAAGTCATATCAACTGCTAACATAGTAAAAGTGCTGAGCCTTGATTGAACATGGGTTGTACGCGGCAGCCTCAAAGAGACGGCTATATACACGCTCGGGTGACATCGCAACTAACTTAATTCCATGGGGAATGGCATTTTCGGTTATACGGAACGTGTTTGAAATGTCGATGTTTGTCGACACAGACATGATGATGTCATACCCAGCAAATGGTACACGTAAATGTTTTATGTATTAGACATGTTGAAATGTTCGTAAAATTAGCTACATACTTTATGGTTGTCGAAGCTCTCCAATAATTTTCCAAAGTATATAACAAGGTCATGCAAACCCATAAGATGTTTGTCGTCGTTATTGATAACAGGCGATCATACACGCTTTGTACAAAAAAACTAGGAGGGAACGAGAGTTCGTTCTGCTAACAGTGTGAACCATAGTAACCCAAAACGCTAAGAGATAAAAGGGTAACTCATTTTCGGATTCGAAACCTTATGAACCGCTTGAATTTAGTGCTCGAAGAAGGGTGATATTGGTAGATAGAGGAGATTAGACTAATTTAATTGCGTATATATAACATCATATGGTAGGAGTGAATAATATGTTAATCGATAGACACTGGGCATTACCGATGCTAGATAAAGCCATTGTATGATATTTTATGCCATGCAACTATTTAATGCAAGACGTAAAAATCGGAGTGAAAATTAAGATAATGGTAAAGTATTGGTCAGCTTCGCCTAGTTAGATATGTATATATGCGCTGAAGCAAAAATTATTACCAATCAAACGTAAATATTGTAACAATATTTCTGAAAAGCTTCAAACATATATATATATATATATACGAATGTAAATCGAGACAATATTCGATGACTATGACGGTTACTGTATCTGACTTGCGGTATTTAGAGCCAACTCTTAACACTTCACAACGGTGTATGCTGCTTTGACATTGAATTTCACGCTGGAAGCATCAGCTTTGAACACGAAAAGCGACGAACGCTGGCATGGGTTCTTGTAACATAATTCCATAATGCCACGTTGGTTGGCAATCTAGTCATTTCTGTAACAAAATGATTTTCGGGAGACATACAGCAATGTAGAATTCCAGTCATACAGGTTGACATTAATGGATCGCCTATGGTGAAATCATTGGAGTACTCGCTAACTCGCTTTCGCCAGCAAACATCGTATGATCAGTTTACCTCGCAACACTCCGTCCAGTGAAATACATAGAAAATTAGCAAAAACAGTCTAAGCACACGAATAAGCGATTCATCGTCATCAAATGTATGTACTTCACAACTTTGTTGTACGCATCATTCCGTATCGTCTATGTAAATGACGCATGATAAGCCTGGCATTTTGCAATTGAAACGGGAACAACCGTCAGTTGTATTTTAAGTCATTTATACCTCTGATGATGGGCTAGATGTATTTGTGGACGAAAACATACCGCGAAATACGCAAAAATATCCTTATCGCGTTATTGGTGGCAGGGAATTTGACGTTAACGAAATGAGGATATAACACCTGCCAGATGGCATAGCTTCGGTTAGCGGTGTGACTGTAATCCTACCTGTAGCGACGACATATCTGAAATACCGAGATGGAGTCAAACGTATTATGCCAAGTGTACAACAATGCTTTGTCCTTGTTAAAGAGGGCACCGATAAGATGATATTCATTTAGTTGTAATTAGGCGATTAAAGATGATGGCGTTTTAAATTGGCAGCAATCATTGGATTTACGTGTGAAACTCCTTGGAACCCCCCATATCCTTCTAGCTATCAGATCCCAATGGAATGTTGACTTAAGGAACCTTGGAATCTGTTATGAAAATGCAAACGTCCATGAGCCACCTTAGACAGGGTTTGCTCCGTGAGCAGTTGTGCACTTAAATCACCTTCAATGCTAACCAATAGTGCGTCTGTGTGCCATATATAACTAACATTATATAGGTGAACGTTAGTAGTATTACCAGGTGTAAATAATATCAATTGGAATTCATGTGTACGAGCCAGCAGCATCTATGCTCATTGAATGCAGCTGGTGTGCAATCCCCATGAACTCCATCACTTGATACGTCTGAGCCTTAAGCATTGTCATAATATTATGGCGCATATTTATGTGCGATTGTACCCTAAAAGGATAATTCTGAAATATTCATTTGATCTGGCTCTCCGTTAAAGTCTATTTGATCATGTTTTATTTTGTGGTAATCACGTTGAAAATATTCAATATTGGGTCGTGGAGATGTTTTATGCCGTTCTGTTTCTATTTTAAACACTACGTTGTTCTTGGCAATGAAAGACCATAATCATTACGTCAGAGCTGGATTTTTGATTGAGCACTTTACTGCGCTTCAAAATTTCATCTGCGGCTCATAAAATCACAACAATTATTGTGCTCTTGGTTAGTCGAGGTTACCACCGATATTGCTTACTCCCATTAATGAAATACAATCTTGATATGGGCGGTATATGCTGCCCTGAATTTCGAATATTTTAGCTTGTGTCGACAGGATAGCTTAGAGCCTATGGTTAGATGATAAAACGCCGTAATATACTCTGACGTGACGTTAATATGGTCGGATAGCGTACAACAATATGGGTAGCTTCGTCAACCCGTTTCCTTAATGATTGCATCTCGCCTCGTGTATTACCATACTAGAATGGACAATATTATATGCATGCGCAGGTGATGGTGATGATGATGATGATGATGATGATGATGATGATGATGATGATGATGATGATGATGATGATGATGATGATGATGATGATGATGATGATGATGATGATGATGATGATATTTACGGTTTATGACAATGAAAGAGTATAAGCCTTTGTTCAATATGTTAATACTTTTCATCTAGAGCAGAATCTAAGATCAGCTTTTGTAATTATATGTAAGCCAGAATCATGAAGGGAGCTATGTTGAGCCGCTTGCTATTGCATCGTCTTCGGGCTTCAGGTACATAATGTGATATTGTCCACCTTCAAATCTTGTAAGGCTATAGTCCCTTGGATAGCTCTGAGTCTAACTACCGGTGTATTCCTTAAAATGTGCGTGGAACTGTCGCATTATGCAGATTCATAAGGTTACTTTCATTGTTTGTCACGTTGAAGGGATATTTTGCTTAATAATTATTACGTCAAGAGTTAAAATGGTCTAAATGATATCCAAGGTTGTCGCTTAATAACGGTTAAGTAAGAATTAGTGGGGGTTGATTGCAGATACCTCTTTTATTACAAATTGCATAAGAAATAAAACTTGAAACGTCGTCAATCTTGCTAGCTGTAAATGTTGAATTTTAGGTTTACTCCCTCAACTCCTCATTTACGAGTATGGAGGAAATTACGAGTATGGTCGGAGAATTAAACACCGCAGATGTGCTGTTTGTAAGGGAATCATTCAAGCGGAATTCGCGGAATTAATTTATCTAATGAAGTAAGCAATCAACTCCAAACCGAAAGTGTGACAGTGACATCGAAGTGTGATGAAATACATATAAACCAATGATAAATAGCACGGTGTTTACGTTATGGCTTTTATTGCAAGCTCTTTTTGTTGGTCAGCTCTTTAGCTCTATCTATACATACATACATACATACATACATACATACATACATACATACATACATACATACATACATACATACATACATACATACATACATACATACATACATACATACATACACGCATACATACATACATACATACATACATACATACATACATACATACATACATACATACATACATACATACATACATACATACATACATACATGCATGCATGCATGCATGCATGCACATGCATGCATGCATGCATATGCATGCATGCATGCATGACACATACATACATACATACATACATACATACATACATACATACATACATACATACATACATACATATACATATACATACATACATACATACATACATACATACATACATACATACATACATACATACATACATACGTACATACATACATACGTACGTACGTATACGTACGTACGTACGTACGTACGTACGTACGTACATACGTACGTATACATACATACATACATACATACATACATACATACATACATACATACATACATACACATACATACATACATACATACATACATACATACATACATACATACATACATACATACATACATACATACATGCGTCTGTATAGTATAAAACGTTGTCTGGAGGGCATCATAACCACTATAATGTGCGGATGATGAAAGAATCACCACCTCTTCAAGGGAGCGTTCACGGAATTCAACTACCTTGAACATTCATAAAAAGCATTTCGTGTACTTAAACATAACTCTCGGCGCTGATACAATGCATCTTCTGCAACGGTACATCGCCCTTGGCATTAACACAACATATGTCGTGTAATGATGAATGGTCATCAGTAATTCACCTTGCCACTGACCGGCTCCTATAAGTTGTGAGAATGCGTCAACTTTGGAATAACAGCTTACATCACTCATGAACACTCCTGAATTGGATCAAGCTCTCGTAGTGACTTAGTACACCATAGTAGTGGCCTGTGCAATGCACGCATTGAATATATCCAGAGTCTCTTTTGAGTGTTGATCGGTAAGCAAAGAAAGTCATGCTTCAATACGTCTTCTCATGTTTGTTTTCCCGTAACATCTACTGATGCATCATTGGAATCCCTTCGTTTCTTAAAGTTCACTTCTACAAAGCTAGAAGACAAAGTTAGAGAGAAAGAAATGGACACACAATGCCAAATATTATATAAGCACTATAATGTTTGGCGGATGAACAAATCACCACCTCTTCACGGGAGCGTTCACGGAATTCAACTTACCTGAACATTTATAAAGAGCATTGTATAGGCAGTCTATTAAGCAGTAGAAGTTAGCATTGAACGGGCCAAGACAACGTCTGTCTGACCTTGTCGAGTCGATGAATGCCTTAAATATTGGCGACTTATCCGTTTAATGTACATTGATATCGGGTTCATATTACCTCAACATAACACAAACTATGCTTTAATATGGCTTTCAAGGTCCGACTTACGATGCGATCCTCGGTTATGATAGTTCTTTAATGGCACAGCCCTAATCAAACTAATTCTTTATCACTTCTCCTAATTAGTGCATATTGAAATGCCTTGCCTCTCAGCCAGAATTTGCCATAACAGCAAGTTTCATCGTCTGGTTGTTTTCAACCTCCATATCAGTCCTACTTCATTTCAGCCCCTTTCGACCATGGTCTCTTATACCTCACTTCTTTTTTTCCACACGCGCTGTCTCTTTTATCCGTGTTCCCTGACGTGAATGAATGATGTCATGACGTTGTGCACGCAATACATATTTTTAATAGTGAGCCAATAGTTGAGCATCACGTATATGACCGTCTCTCTCTGAGCAATAAATCAGTCAAGTACTGAGATAGTTTTGATGGATACATGCTGCGCACTTCCTTATCAGGCAATAGCTTGCAACGTTTATGACGCAGATATAAAACATTTCTTATTTGCAGGTAAAACTCTTATAACTTTTGCCCGCATAAGTTTCGCGAATAGAATGGACTGCGCTTTGGATGGACACCGTGTATCAATATAAGCTGGCTGTTTATGTCGGTTGACAAAGTTTAACAATAAAAGCATGCTAATACACTCGAGCGTAGTATATGCGTCGCAGTGGTCATTTGTTATGTTTAACGGCGGAACAATGATGTCATATACGTCCAGAGTAGCCCTGTACAGTTAGTTGCATGACATAAGCCTGCAGGTTATTTCTTTGTAATCAATTATTGAGGATAACATTAATCTACAATGATACAGTACTGAGGTTGTTCAACAGCGATCTCATACAACATTCATTCAACAACAAAGCGAACCTGCGGCTGTGAATAATGCGATTGAGTGTGGCACATACCTGTAACCTAGATGAACTGCAACAATCGCGCTGCTGGGGCTAGGGTATGTCATTACACAATAGACGCTGACTCGCTAATTTAAGACTAGACTGTCTTCAGTGAAGCCTCTCGGAAAGTTGCTTGTGAATCGTGGTATATTTACCGTAACATTGTTGCATCCGCCAAAATCTACACTTTCCATCGTGTTGAAAGCAACGAAAAGCCTCGTTCGATTGCTCCATTGTATGACTTCTGCGTTATAGAACACCTACAGATGTTTATAACTTCCATTAAACGGTAAATGAGATATTGCTTGGCCTCTAAAAAGTAGCCTAACCGCAGATTATGTTGACGTCTATTGATGAGATTTATGCCCAAACGAGTAGTCACAATACGGAAATATACCAACAATCGTACGAGAAAGCTCGGCAAGCATCTATGATATTGTTGTCACAGATTGATGTTTCTAACCTGTATAAACCTGTACGGAAATGATATCCCAAATGACACCACCTGATAATGCGCATACCTTATGCCTATCTATTGCCCACTTTATAAAGGCCAGTTTACATGTTCACCAACACGGATCTGGAGCAACGACAAAACGTCCAACCGGTCCGCTTAATAAACGCAGGTTAGGTCGTAGAAGGCTCATCAGCTGTGCGTTTATTTGTTAGGAATGGGAGCCATATATAGCTAATTTTTAAAAATGACACAATCGGTAAGAATCCTATTGTTTGAAATGCGCAAAACGAATTGTGCAGTAGATTATCAATGTCGCCAATTATATATCACATACGTCACTTAGTTCCTTGTTAATATCTGCACTCGGCCAGTTAAAGTAAACGCCAGCAAAAAATTGAAACTGGTTTCTTAGGGGCAATGTAATCGTCATCTGCACTAACACGGTGTCGTGCCTGATTCTAATTTGTATCGTTTGCAATAAGTCGGATGATTTACTTACGTGTTGTGATTATCTTTGAACACATATTCAGCCACTTACATCACTATCATGACTAACATAATTTTGGTTTAGTTACATGTTGCAGGCGAGCAATCACTGCACAATAACGCATCGATATGATGAAGCCATACAGATTACAAATGCAACTAGGCGGGGGTCAGTTTTACAGTAACAATATAAAGCCGATCCTTCTTACGCCAATAAACATGCATTTATATTTTGTATTACGATACCAACAAATTACAGTACAATATGGTCCATGGCACATCTTGCTTTCATAACCTCCCGTTGTATGCCTCTGGGAATGTCAAACGCCCTTTAGCTGTTTGCATGCGTTGCATTCCGAGTGAGATAAGACGCCGACACACACACCAAACACCAACTGTTTGAATGCTGCGTAGAATGCTTACGAAATAAGTTCCCCGTGTCTTACTAGTCGAGAAAAAGTACACGATAAATGTGCTGTTCTTTAATGACAACATTGCCAATGCCAATTTGGACTCCCAAAAAAAGCAATGTAGATAAACCAGGATACTATTCAACATGGTTCGATAGGGGTTGGAAATACAAGAATAATGTTTAGTTGTTCGAAATGGTAAACATGTATGCTTTCAGGTCAACTGGATATGCGTTTTTATTTATTCTCAGTCAATTTTTAAACTCAAACAATTTGGATATTATACACGTCTGTATTATTTTTCTAACTCTCACATATGTAAGCTATTTTACTTAGGTGAAATGCGGAAGCATCTTCACTGATGTGCAAATGTTGCGATAGTTTTCTTGGCTGCAATGCTTATGATGTATATTAAAGTTTATATAACTGTTGGTCTTCCGGTAGCAACACAAAGCTACCTTGTACGTTAACCAATGATACCGAAATCCTTGGCCGTTAAGACCAACGGCGCCTACCATTGATACAGAAACGCAGATTCTCTGACGATTGATTCTCAAGCAATGAATGTGTCTAACGCCATATGCGCAACTCATACATATGTAGCGTTATTTGCTCAGCCCAAAGTCACAACAAAACAATGCCACATGCTCATCGTATAATATCCTTTGTTTGAATTATATAAGAAACAAATTTTTCTGTGACTTAACTCTTCGCCTTTATTTCAGACCAAAGCATAAATTGTATCACATGCTGCTAAGGTAATGTTTATCAGGCGTTTCTATTATCGACTGTGTTGCCCGCATAAGGATCTAAATGGACTTTATTAGCACGTTATAAAAGGTGCAGAGTTTGTCAGTCAATGACCAAGCAACAATAATCATTTAACTGCTAATCAAGCTAGTCTATTGCCTTCGCTATGGATATGGCACTCTGCTGTTCAACATCATCGATGGATCAGAGGAATACTGCACCAAAGTTCGATCGATGCGTTCATCTAATCGTAAGGTATTGCTATTGGTCTTAGTTCTTCATTATCTACAATGAACTGCTCAGTCATTGGATGAATTAGCATTTCAAGCATTATTCAGTGACATATTCTGTTCCGCAACCCGACTCATATTGCCAGATATACAGATGCACATATTTAAAATATATCCATAGATGATATGAAGCACGTACGTCAACAGGGAGATGGGTCATCTCATGTATGCTTGGTCTGTGACCAGGAAGCATCAACGCACATCTGGCTGAAGACAATCGCATCAGCACATACTACACACAGACGCGATGGTCATTGATGGGACCGAAATGCAATCATCTGTAAATGAGACAAACACGCCATGTTTTCCAAGATTACAATAAAACCTTTGCACGGAATCACAATAGCTCTGGTTGCAATTAAATGCGTCAGACACACCATCACATTCCTGATCCTGACATTACAACTTTAAAGATGATGCATTACATCGCCTCTGATATACCACGTGTGTGCTCGTTACGAGCTTTGCCCAATTTACTTCTGTACGGTGACCAGCTTACCCCGTCTCCCACCTGCAGAGGTTGTATTATCTCATAAAAGGGTTCAGTTGACCAATAAACAATGACGCGCACGGGCTTGATCGTGCAATATGTCAGATATGTGCACCAGTCACGTAGTTGTGGTCGCATATAAGACGATCCTCTCATTGTTATGGCTTATACATGTCATATACCCAGCTATATATTATGTCCCAATAACAAAGTTATTATCAATTACGAGACAAACGAACGAAGCTACTATAACTATGAAAGTACTCCTAACATAATCGGAACTGAATGAACGACTGCTTTCTAGGACGAAGTAAACATGCCTTCTCATAAGCCAGGGAATATTAAATGCTTTATCCAGGCGTTGTGTTGCCTGTCCTCTCAAACAACTTTAATCGGGAAATGTGGAGGCGAGAGTTTTTATTCTTGACTTCAACACAATTACATCGTTTATTGTTCAGAGCTCATGAGCTGCAAGCCAACCAAAACTTCAGACTGCATTTTCTATCTATGCATGCGTCATCTGATGTGACAAACTTTGCTCTTTTTAAGACACGCGTAGATAATGCTAGAAACTCCCTGCAAAGCGGGGGCACTGATGTTGCTAATGGCAGCTCGACTGTGTTGTCCGCATAAGGATCTAAATGGACTTTATTAGCACGTAATAAAGATTGCAGAGTTTGTCAGTCAATGACCAAGCAACAATAATCATTTAACGGCTACTCAAGCTAGTCTATTTCCTTCAATATAGAACTCTGCTGTTCAACATCATCGATGGATCAGAGGTATACTGCACCAAAGTTCTATCGATGCGTTAATCTAATCGTAGTTGAAAAATGCTCGAATGACTTTCCCATGTTACTCATAACGCAAATGCCAGAAGTTACGTCAAAGGCGAACTAATTGTTAGCTTAGTTTTATAGATAACAATTTTCTGGTTAGTTCAGTCGGCACTTGGTCTAAATATGAATAAATGCTCAGCTTGATTTCACCTGTTGCTACAAGCTACTTATTAATATAATGTGACGATGTTACAGCAAGTACAATCAGGTGATACTCGGTGATGTAATGCCTAGAAGCCACTCTGCTCTCGATATTCTTACCGTTTTAAATCGGAATTTGCTCGGGGCATTCCGTTCAAATACTAATAGTAGAATCAATTCAGTTATTGATTCCAAGGAATCCATTCTATGAAACTGCTCTTTATTAATGTCTAAATCACAATATACTTTATAACTCATCGCTTTCCGAGCTATCACAAGTATGATTTTTGTGAGCAAAAGGATTAACAAGACGTATTCTGCTTGGGAATATTACACTTAGCACTGTTGATTAATATGAACAGCTAAGCAAAGTGTTTGTAAGACATAGGCTTTGGGTCCATTTGTTTAGTGAATACGCTTTTTTCTAACGACGCTTTGATTATGGTTATAACATATCGTACTTGGTGGTTCTATGAGTTATTAGCATCAATATATTGCTGAAAGCAGTCGTACCATGGGTTTTATGTCACTTTCAGCAACATCATGATATTGTCAGGGTGCTTGATGAGATGATTGCGACGGATGATTGCGACGCCTGCTTTAAGTACCAGCGACAAGCCTTCCGTCATATTGCCTTTGTATACCACTCTAACATGAGGGTTTATTATCCGTCGAAGCTTATCCTTTGAAGTATTGCCAATTTAACTTAACTGGATTAACTGACGTAAAGCCTTCCGTCATTGATTGCAGTAGATTTGAGTAGATATCTGTAACGTCTGGTGCAAACATGAGTATGGGTTTATGATAGGCGAATCCTTTGCCACTTCATCATGATCTCATTATGGTTTATTTTCAGTTAAATATATTGCCAATGTTTGACAACTTAACGGGATTAAGTGACATTCAAGTGATATAGATTGTGGCATTTATACAGAAGTGTACGACTAAAACCATTACTTTTTGGCTGGTTTTGAGTCAGAATGCATAGCGTGCTATGAATATCATGGGTTGTAATAAGTTCATAAACGACAGGACGATGCGAGAAGCTGCTATGCTTTAGTTGTGACCTAGTCCTTGGTTTAAACCAGAAGATGAGTTGATGTCCTAGATGTCTTAAAGTGTCAGGACTGCGAGGCTTGATAGAACATAACTTGTAACAGGCATAGTAGAAGTGTGTGCTAGTCCCCTGTGAACCAGGGATATATCTTACCTTGCTATCGATACAGATCAAAAGCAGGGCCATAGGTGGATATTGTCACAGAGCAAAACTTCGTATATGCCAAGGCAGGTAATAGTTGCCGAGGTGCAACCATGCTGGATAAGGTGTGTGATGTTAGTTATCGTCACTGATTGCCATAACTGGGGGAGCAATAATCATGTGGACATTGTCCCACGGACTAAATTATGGAAGTAAACGGATAGCAAAAGTAGAACCATTGCTGTCAAGAAGCCATTAAGCTGTCATATTACTAAATCCGGTAGCCGCACATGCATACACGATGTTTGAATACACAAACATTGATAATTGCATTGTGCATGGTTTTATTTGAGAGATCACTGTCAGTAGGCCTTGCAGTTGGCAATTCCAGCTAATTTCTTTATTTCGGTCAGGCATTGCCTATTCTACAATTTCATATCCCTGTAACCTGCTACCGAGTACAAATATGTTAATTCTCATTTCACTTACCTCTAGCATTTGGGAGCAACTACCTCATCATCAACTGTGACATGGTAATAGGTACATAGCGAGGTTGATCAAGTGCGCAGTCAGAAAGCATTTGGTTCCGCAATGCAATGCGCCTCGATTTATGGTGAGCGCCTTTGTTCCTATCAACGGTAAATTAGCAGGGCCATGGGTGGATAGCTAATTTAATGGAAAAACCATATAAGGTGTGTGATGTTAGTATATCGTGATGATGCCATAACAATAATATGTATTGTATAAAATATGGATATATAAATGGATAGCAAAATAGAATATTGCTGTCAAGAAGCCATTAAGCTGTATATTACTAAATCCGGTATGCACATGCATACATGAATATACAAACATTGATAATTGCATATGCATAATGAGAGATCACTGTCATATGCAGTTGGCAATTCCAGTTAATTTCTTTATTTCGGTCATATTCTACAATTTCATATCCCTGTACCTGCTACGATATATATGTTAATACTCATTTCACTTACCTCTAGCATTTATACCTATCATCAACTGTGATATATAGGTACATAGCGAGGTTGATATATATTTGGTTCCGCAATATATCAACGAGTAAATTAGATCCTTATGCTAATCAATGGAAAAACCATATATATATATATATAGATATATATATATATATATATATATATATATATATATATATATAGAGAGATAGAGATATATCTCTATATATATCTATATATATATATAGATATATATACATATATATATCTATAGATATATATATCATATATATATATATATATATATATATATATATATATATCTATATATATATATATATATATATATATATATATATATCTCTATATATATATATATATATATCTATATATATATATTAACAAGATCATCCGAGTCATGGGGAACCAGCCGTGTTTTACACCTTGGTCTGACACCTTCAACCTATATGTCGAAAGGCAACACAGTTAAGAAGTGGCTTTAACAGGCGGTTGTACTACACTGATTATGGATGAGTCCATCAAGCCATATTTTCGTAGACTACACGCACGGAATAACGAAGCGTCTAATAGGAAAAGGATCTTTCAAAAACACTCCCACATAAGCAGACTGAGAAAGTGTAAACACAGGACCTGAATGTTGTACCGAGTCTGCTCTCTGCGTCGCTCCAAGGTATATCGCAGACTAGCCTGATGCACCATCGACCCAGGTGACACATGTCGGTCTGGGCAACAACATGCCCTAATGTTAATGAAAAAGTAGTAGTATCCTCAAAAAAGTGTAATAGAGGCTCTCGAGATCTTCGCATAGCTCACCACATTTTAGAGAAAGCGCCATCACAATAAGCAAGGAACGAAATAAGGTTACAGTTTTGATAGAAAAGGTGTGCCTAGATATTGCATCCTACTCCGCCATGTCAAATACGTACCGTGTATCATCATTCTGCAGCTATAACATAACGCAGTCCATGATGAACCTAGCATGTTCATTAGCTTTAGTTGGATATGAGAGCTAGCTAATTCATACAAGCAATAGATTTTGTGATATGCATGATTGGGCGAATGCTATGGTATTGTCGATAATCATTGATGCTGCATAATGTATATCACGTCAAATGGAAACGAAAACTCGGTAACGATGGATTTCTATACGTCAGTTTGCTACCAGCTCCACCGATCTGTATTCAAGTATGCGCAAATTTGCAAGCGTATACATATAAAGGTAATAAATATGCCTATGGCTGACAGAAGTTGGATAGCTCATCAACTTGCCTAGCGTCATAAATACTCGCCACTTCATGCACTATACCAGCGTCTCCCTAATGTGGGCTATAAAGCATAAAAAACAACGGTCAGTACATATACGATATATATATATATATATATATATATATATATATATATATATATATATATATATATATATATATATATATATATATATATATATATATATATATATATATATATATATATATATATATATATATATATATATATATATATATATATATATGATGCCAAATATTCCCCAAATTGACACACATGTAAATTGATACATGTCGACGGAAGCTGCATATTGAATGAATCATTGTCTGCTTCAGCTCGTGAGTTATCAATTGCTTATTCTTAGTGAGAATAACATATCCCAATGCTAACCAGGTCAGCGTACTAATAACGCTGCTGATTAGTTGCGGAACCACTACATCACAGTTAAGCTATGGCTTATCTTAAATGGTTATTTCAATCGTCATCGATACTTATTCATTTCTGTGTACATATTAAAAACTGGAGCAGAGTTGTTTTGTCTGATTAGGCTATTAGTTACGTCAGTAACTACAATAGCAACTGACACGCCAAATCGCATGCAATATCTGTAAAGATGCAATCCATGCCCTCTTTATTTATATCCGGATTTATATGACGTTATAAACGAAAGAGCTGCATGGTTGTTTTTTTAGATATAGACCACCGAGGCCTCGATACATTATATGCACAAGGCAGAAGCCCAATTAGATCGGGCGTCTGCCTGTATAGGGTATAATAAGTGAGCGAACAATAAATGCACACGTATTGACGACTGAGTGGCGCGAGAGGCAGCATGAGAAACGAAAGAGAATGGGAATAGGATGATGGAGTGGGTTACTGAGATGATGAAATAAATCGCAGGGTTATCGTGACTGCAAGGCATTTTACACGGTGTAATAAACATAATTATACAGACTCAAAGGGCCCAGAGGATTAGTGGATGCGTATTCGTTAGCGGATAATTAACAGTACAAAGGGAGAAGCAATGACGACATGCACCCATTAACCTTTAATGCAAAAATAACTGGGTTAGCCCTAGTCGGACAGTGATATTTTCACATACCGTCCTGAATTTCTTCGCAAAAGTGTTTGGACGGGACCGTGCGATTTAGAATCTATAAACCAAAATACATCAAGATCCTGTGAGCAAATATGACCGCGCAAAAAGCATACCCCAACCGATGAGCTTCTTTAGGAAATGACATTGATATAGATTTTAGCGAGAAATTCTGATACGATGTCCACCATTATGGTAAATATATGGTCACATGGCATTTGTTTGCTCTCTGTTTGCTAGATGCGCACAACGCTTTTTGAACTGCCATCTTTAGAAATAGTCTATGTTGCGCCTGTGCGCAGCTACGATCGAACATCGCAGGACGTCTAAAACGCCTTGCACTCAGACGTCTTGGAGAGCTATGACCGGGTTTGCAAACTCAACATGCATTATTTTTTTATCTGGTTATAATCATCTTATAATATAAACCAAGCCTAGATTTCTGCATCGAGACATGGTCCCTACCAATAACTGTGATAAAACCAGACTTAACCCATGTCAAAACCACGGGCACTACCAGGTGTTACTGTACTTCTGCGTGTCACTGGCACACCTAGGTGAAAGTAGAGCAGGGATTTCGAGTGTTGTTGCATTCGCCCTGTCCGACACGAATTGGTAGGTTAACAAAACGTTTGTGAAAGCAGTCGAGGTAATAATAATTTATGCTCGACCACCAGATATATTTGCATTTATTTTGAGCTAGACACATATAAATACTTAAGATGCAGATATCGCACGTGGAGGTTATTGGCAATTGATAAAAGACCAGTAAGGCATCACAGATTGCAGCGGAAATGGCATAATAACTTGAGCCCAATAACCGCGTTGGGTAATGCCATGTGAAGAACTTAATGATCAAAGTATCATTCATAGCATGTGCGGAGTAGAATTGATTATGCTAACCTAGTAGTAGCATACCGATATGCCCATTAGCTCTCCCGAACTGCTATCGATATCCCCATATTAAATAACAGGCCTTAATTGAGCAACCTGTAACAGACAAGTCCAAGGTAGCTATTTTCAATCAACATCTATGTAAGGTAACTACTGGTCGAAATTATTTTGACCTAGTTATTTCCACTAAGGATGCGATAAATTGTGATGTCAACCGTAGTTTTTCATAAGGGACTGTTGACAATGCGAAAAAACCCCAAAACATCGATATTTAGTCTTCATGTTTGTTATAGCACGCGAAACTTTTTGAAGATGACGGAGGCTCAGATTTGCTAAATTCGGTGATTGGCAACTATGAAAAAAGAAGAAATATAAATTAACACGGAATAATTTGACAACATACAATCCTAGAACTGTAACAAGATTCGAAATCAAAGAGTACCTGACCCAAGTCGACTACGGTGTCGGTTTCTAAAGAAATGTGCCCCAGAAATGTTGCTACGCATACAACTTAATCGAATGTTGGGTATTGCATACAGGTCCGACAATGGTTGTTACTACTGATCGGTCATTCAAATTAAACAAACAATGCCATGAAGCAGCTGCAGGAGTTTGTGGAATGAGCGGCTGGGGGCTCACCGAATCATCGATTTAGTTTCGTCTGTCTGTTGGTATATCTTGTCATTTATGCCTGCCCAATAGCATAAGTCTCTTACAATGTGCGGTCGTTATGGAAATGTTATGATTCACAAAGATTTGCAAATGTTAGGGTATAAGGGCCATACAGTACATGGGTACCCTGACCATAAATAACAAACAAAATAGTTCATCCACATGATCGAGTTGCAAATTTCCTCAAAAATTTGTCCATAAACAATACATCGAGTATGCTCCTAAAGGATGTCGATGAACTTGCTGAAACTACCTTAACTTGAAACAGCGAGATGAGTTCACAGTGTCATGGAAATATGCTATTCTTCTTTGTAGGGTCCTAGACTTAGGTGTTACTATGCTGTGCATAGGTCACCGAAGTCTCGAGTTTGATAGACTGTTAAGCACAATAAAACAAATAAACATTGTTTTCAATCGAATATTTTGCATTCATTGCGTCCTGTTTTATAACATAACACGTCTAACAAGTGTGTGAGGTATTATAATTCTACATCCCAGTTAGGCGCTTTCTACCTCGACTTAGAACGGTGAATATATCGTGGACATGCCTGAGTTGCATATTCTGGCTTAAATGTCCATTAAGTAAAGAAGAGCATTCTTTTCGTCTGAATTATGACCTATTAGCATAATATATTAGGAGAGCAATTATTTATTTTACTGTCAATTTCGATTATGCATAGTCGTAAAATTCATTAGGGCTCTTTGTATATTTGCTACGAAACTGTCCGATTAATACCATTTTACTGATACATGGGCATTTGTTTAATACCCCCCCCCACCCCCCAGAATAATGCGCTTCTCTCCTTAATATTTTCCTTGACATTTTCTTATTTACGCCATGTTTTATTTTCTACGAAGATCTGAATATGCTCGCATATTCGGTTACAATTATATAGGCATGAAAGGTAATTATAAAGCACTATGATTTACATAACTAAATCATCCTCTTCCGGAAGAATTTTCTCATAATACAGAAAGTTATGTTGAACCCGTTCAAAAATGTTGCTGCACACATCGAATAGCCTCTTCAGATAATATCAGAAAAGTTAACAGCGCCGACAATCACAACATGCTTTACTTCAGCAAATAACACGTTATAATGTAGATGCGTCACTGTCCATAGAAGCACTATAAGATGACTGATATGTTAGTTGTAGCATACATGCCCTAAAGCATACCAAATATGCCATATAGAATAACTGTACATGTCATACGTTGCACATATTGTGACCGAACACAAGTCGAACATGAAAGCGGATTCACACTCGGTCATCTTCGGTGTAAAGCCTGTCACATCTGTCTGTCACGAGCTGATAATCCACTCATATCCTGCTCACTATTATTTTATCTGCATCCCGCGCGCAATCTGCTATTTCTATCTTACCAACAACGCTCTGTGAAGTTGTATGATAGTAGTGTGATAGGCTTTATCACAGAACAGCATAACCCCAGTTTGTAAGGTATTGCCTTCATAATTATTAACACAGCCCGTATACATAGGCTGCGATATTATAACACATCCGAACCAATACAATTGAATGGAACTGGTCGGCTATGCACATTCCTCTCGATGTATGGTGCTTTTTTCTCACCAGAATACGTGCTGTTTATTGTTTGCAATTCGGCCAAGGTATTACTCCAATTAGCTCGCTTACTTCAAGGGAGCCGATAATGGAGGCACTAAGCAAATGTCGAGGTCGCGCGATCTATAGATAACTTCACGTGGGCGAAATTGCGACGTTGAGTGACCCAACGCGTTATTTAGCACGTAGAAGCACATACCCATGCTCCCAGACTTGCGGCAATAACGTATGACGCCAATGTCTAGCTGGCACAGTGCATTCGTGAATGATGCAACTGATATGTTTGTATACTCACACTTAGACATATCTGACATATCTGAAAATTCTGACATATAAAAATATATCATGGCCACTAAAAAGTACTACAACTTTAACAACAAATATTTCGCACGGACGCATACCCCAGTATTACCATTACTTTTTGTCGTCAGCTATCCAGAATCATTGTGATGCACAGCGTAACACGAACGGTTTCGTGCCAATCATCTCAATGCCGCAGTGTATCTATTCGGTTTGTCGCTTCTGGACTATGGGGGTGTGGTACGTCATGTCGTCCTGACGTCGGCGCCGGTCCGGCAACGCGATATTTTGTCACTTAACGATGCGCTTACTGATGGTCACGTTTGATTATTAATATGTTTGGCCTATTTTGCGAAATCTTTGGACCTACTGCCCCATCTATTATACAGGCAACAATAACATATGGTAGATCACGACATCTTAACAATTCATGACTAGAATATGCTGTAATGAAGTAAATTTGCCGGTTGTTGTAAAATACAGCCAGAATATGGGACTATCTCGCCCTTATCACAGTTAACGGTATATTGGCTGGAATCAACATCTCTGTCATCAGTAACTCGACATAAGTACACCCATATTGGCATCACGCACGCGAAGCACCTGCATTGCAAATTTGTTGGCTATGGCAATAGCAAGTGATTTCAAAGCATAATAAAAATAATTCCTCGCTGCATCTCAAGTGCGAAATGAAACACTATTGGGCTGCATAAATTATTGTCCCCGGTGGTCGATGCACAGTGTGCCACAATGAACATACCGCCGAATATGTTAATTTTCTCCCCACAAACTACAATATATGACAGTCAGCTACCACACGACTTGAAAACCTCTAAGCTCCATGAAAATGAAACGTGATTTGAGTCATAACCATGCATAGAGTAATTTGCATGGACACACGGTTAGTATTGTTTGACATATGAGGCGAGTAACAAAAATAACTACAAAATGTGAGAGGTGTAAATGACCTCGGCGACAACATGGCGGGCGTCCTCCTTGTCATCAAACGCCATACGTTAAAACAACATTTCATTCTCACGATACAGCCATTGCTTGCAGTAAGTCAGATATACCCAGGTATGATGCAATATGTGACATTGTAGTCGATCAGATATACAATGTTACGGGGCATTTCAACTGTATCTTGTCGGAACACGCATAAATGATTTGAGTAGTCACATATAGCAGCATTCCTACTCCCTCTTTCTCTAATTGGACGCGTTTTAAAATATTCACCACAGCAGCCAATCAATATAAACGTCAAATCAATCACATTAAAAATGACGCAAACAAAACCGACTAGTCAGCGAACGTCTACACCATGTAAAACACTAGGAACACTTATCAGATCAATCTTACAAAGGTTTTTCTGCTCAATCGATCATGCCTTAACAATTATATGGGGATCATCTAGGATGTTACTACCATGTTAGACACCCGAGATGCTGTGGACAAGTTACAACCAAGGCTGAATATTGGGAAATCATCGCCCGAATACCGCACGTGACTAGGAAAGAATTGGCTCAAGCTTTCCAACGCCAGCAAAACTGCATATTGATTAAGCAAGTAATGTATGGTTTGGCCAACGAGGATGATCATCAGTCGCTAGCGTATTTTGTATCACACGACACGTGTTAGGCCCATCTTCATCATTCAACCGCGGCATAGTTTGTTGTCTTATACGCGATATGCAAACATACAATACATGTCGATTCTGAGCTGACAAGCTCGTCGCAGGTATAGCTCATAGCCATTACCGTTACGAGCTTGACAGATCTGATCTGACATTTTATATATATATATATAGAGATATATAGAGATAGATATATATATATATATATATATATATATATATATATATATATATATATATATATATATATATATATATATATATATATATATAAACATGTCAGATCAGATCTGTCAATATATATATATATATATATATATATATTATATATATATATATATATACATATATACTATATATATATATACATATATATATATATATATATATATATATATCTTTATATATATATATATATATAAATATATATCTATATATATATAAAGAGGTCCATATATATATATATATATATATATATATATATATATATATATATATATATATATATATATATATATATATATATATATATATATCTATATATATATATATATATATCTATATATATATATATATATATATATATATGCGATGTTAATACTCTGCCCACATTCGTATCACATCTTGTGCTCGACATTTCATTAAACGTGTCAGTAGTGGGTGACTATGACTCGGTTTATCGCGTCGTGGCAATGCACTCCAACAATGGAAACGTCAATCAATTCGTTATCACTGCAGCTCAGTGACACTGCTCATTAAAATAATCGCGCTAGATCTGCAATCTAGGATGACTAGATGCTAACCATCGTGAGTTCTCGGTGAATTTTAATAGATAGAGATTGGTGTGCTCTTAGGTGGCATTGTTATTGCATCTGCTGATTAATTTCCATTGCAAACCAAGCACTTAATTAACAACATTGGCAATTACGACCTGCGCTACTATACCCGACACAACCCTCCTATTCCTACCCCCCAAAATTTTGTCATTTGCGCAACTTATGTTATATCGTATTTCGGTCGCTGTTTCCCCTAATTAACTCTAACATCGCACATCAATGTTCTCATTTAGCTCTTTGAAATAGTGGTACCCCAACGCATCGCACAGTAAGCGACGATAAAAACAAGATTGCCTTTCTGCATTATGTCTTCATTTGTATGCCGCCATAATCATAACATGGCCTAATATCATACCGCTGTGCAGGTGTTAAAGTTATTCCCATTAAAGCAGTGACCGTATGCGTTCATAATTGGTACAAAACAACCTACAAGACGGTTACACATTCTGATATGCAGGTTCTGAAATTCTATTGAACTTCTTCTCGAGAGGATAGCTCCTATACGGATTTGCTCAGTTTAACTAAATGTCAACGCATGCCATCAATAAATCGCCTCGTGGTTTTTAACATCAGCTAGTCTGGATCCTCCTAGTGACTGATATTTTATGTGATATAGCAGAGAGCTGTTTATCTGTAAGTTATCTAGTTAAGGCGACAGAGATAAACACTACGGAAAGATCAATTGTCAAAGTTATTTTCGTGCTGAAGCAGCATGGCCAAATTTATAGGAAACGGAAAAAACAGTGGGGTTTACGAAATGTCAGTTGACTCCTATTCCCTGTCGAGTATCTGCAAATGACAGTAAGCGAATATAAGATATAGCTACTAACAACGACGCCTAAGATTTGACACGAGCTGGAGATTCGTTCATCGTTTATATTGTAGTCAGTTTTTTTTTTGTACTTATGTAAGACCTCCCTGTTCTCTGCATTTATCTCTTTCAAGCTAAAACAATTTCCTGGTTCAGCCTGTCTTTCATCATTTTTCTGTTATAATTAGATGTCAAAATGCATAGTAAAACACGCGTTCAAGATGATCAATTACGGATGGATGGTTGTCAGTCTGTCATTGGCCTCCTAGTTGGCCGTTCTACCGCTCACTTCCAATGAAAGGCAATGGGTCAAATGTTAGTCGATCTGAATACTTGATTAGCTATCCTCCTTTAAAAGATTATTTTATCCTGTGTTCAATATTGGATGATTAGATTGTGCACAACTGGTACTCCAAGGACGTCTCTTGAAATCCAACACCCACAACATGTATTATGCTAACACGCACATTGTTCATTTTCAAATATGCCAGCCATGTAAACTCATGTGCGTGAATAGCTAGGTTCACTCTCATGAAAGCTTGGGAGTCGTAACTCTGTAATGAGTGGCAGTACAAAAGAAGGAAATAACACCTGGGCGCTTGTGGGGCTCTCATACGAACCACTTATAAACTCTTAGGGTGCCGTGAGATCACAAGTAAGCAGCTTATGCTTCACGTCATTGGCAAATGTACTTACAACAACGTATGGAATGGCATGGCACGTGGACGAAAAGAGAATGATTTATAATGAACATGTTATGTGGACCAAACCACCTTGATATGTCGGTACTACTAGACTGCTTAGTCCATCCGCTCAATTGTGACACATAAACTTAACATGGCGTGATCGAGGCGCTCTTTATTACAGGATCAGTGGCGGAGTGTAGGCGATAAAACAGGAAACTATTTGACCTCTTCGGTGTTTTGTTTACAAAGTGTGAAGCCAATTAGTATAGGGGCGGTATCTATTGATAAATGACGATGGTGTTGCAATCGTGTCATTGTAGAAACTAATATCGTCATTAGCCATATGAATAGGAGGCGCCATGCACTGAGCACAGGACTAAATTAAACAGCATAAAGGCCGGCCGAGTGCATGTGGAGACCCGGGCTATCAAGGGCGAAATGAGCTCAGTCACCATTTCGTCTGTACCCTTATTTAACAGAAAAACAAGGCGAGAAACTTAACTAGTATGACGTAAGTAAGCAGCAGCTCTCGCTTTCCTAGCAGGAACTCTTGGATAGAGTAAAACGGTTTAAGATATCAATAAAACATCTTCATGACCTTCTTATTCGTGCTTAATGTGATCAAATTGATCAAATTGGTTAATCGGCATTGCGGAAGAGCATTTGGACAAAACCAGATCACACAAGAGTTACATAGTCAACCAGTCGACCTCTCCATCAGCACATGGTTGCGTCAGGGCCCCTGTTGACTGAACATCGTCTCTGGTCGAAACAGGTGAAGTACCTTGTGATATGGATTTAGATCAACCGATTCTGGGCAATGACTCGACTACGGGATAAAAGATGTTTCTCATTAAGTATCCTTAATTAACCAACCGAGGGTCACTTTAAAGGCATTACGTCAATACACGGAGCGGTATCAAAATAATCCGGACATAACGTTTTGTGCAACGATCCGGGAACATATCTATGATCACTTATGAATGACTTGAAGAATAACGAATTCAAGATGTCATGGCGTACACAAGGCAAAACGAATGCTTGCTCCATTCTGGTTTCCTTAACAGAACACGATTGCTATAACGCAAGGTAACCGTATATGACCCTTTACACATTACACGTGCTTGGCAACGTGGAAAAGCCGTTCCATTGAAGAAATTGATTCGCTTGTATTTTTTCAAGCATAATTGTAAGTAGGATGATTGTTGCATTAACCATTCAATACGCTTGAAAGACATATATAGGAAATCATGTTTGGCTTAGAAAAAGGGCCGCGGATACGCCAATATGAATGATCTATTGGTTTTGTTTGGAATGCATTTTAAGTGATGAGTTAGCCGTGCCCAAGGAGAAACATATGAACCATTTAATGCATTAGTACCTATTTGATGACCTCCTTGCATTGCTGTATATATGTTGTCATTTTGTTGAGCAGGTGCGTCCGGAATTTACTGGCGCTTTCATAAAGAGCAGTTGATAGCTAGACTCATGTTTCAGATTACAGTTCCAGTATGACACAATATATTGATTGTTTTACATGTCGATTGCGGTCGCATAAATTATTGTTCATATTGTTTGTGCAATTTGCTTAAATTCGGCAGGTTCTATATTCCTTCGCCAGGATGCAGCCCTATTAGGTATTCCAAAGTGTCGCATCCGTTTTAGACTTCATTACTTTTTCTCCCTAGAATCGAGGCAAGGCGCAGCTACTTGTGAAATTCGCACCCGTACTAGCTTAAGAAAGTTTCTAAGAACTCCCAAATTGGCCATTTTATGTTTAATTCAGTTCACTATGCATAATTCGAAATGCCTGAAAATTTCGTTCATAATGGCAGTGTCACGAAATGCAAAATGTTGCCCATAGTACAGGTAATATCACTAGCTACACGGTCGAGCTTTATCTATGCGCAGCAGACTGACAAGAATTCCGAAAAAAAACTATGAAAAAGATTAGTCTGCTGTATATAACAGCAAAACAGAATATTATTAATAAAATGTATAGTTCCATGAAATTCGCTGTCTTGACCTCACAATAACAGTCCTTTTGTGGTCGTGGCACCATCATAAAATATTGTGTCTCAAAATAATGCGAAAAATTCTTCACCATCCACTTTATAGAGCTTGCCATTGATTTACATATTCACAATTGAAAGCAGTACAAAGTTTTAAGGTCGCGTCGGTTGGCTCTGTAGGTTCTAATTGCTGGACGACACAAGGAACTAATCACAATGAAACTAGCACAGCAGCAACAGCATAGCCTGCCTACTGAAACTCCATATTTGCTACTGACAGTCTCTAGACGCGGGCACACTAGCACCCCAGTGTCAGCTATGCCATGATGGTGTTCTAAGCCGTGAGACGACAATTTCTGATCATGATATTGTCGCTCTATGGAAGTACTTGGTCGGGGTTGTAATGTCAACTGTCACGACACATTTCTCTCGTGGAATCGAATGTGCAGAATATCTTCTTGATCTAATGGATGGGTTTAACCGCTGGTGCAACATCATTAGTGTTATCAATGCTATTCCCTCTGTATTCGTTAAGGTATGATGCTTGCTTGCGCGGGCCAGGTTGTATAAATATTTCTGACGGGTTATTATACATATTCACCTTGTAACATGCAGACCGTTTCCAGCGAAGGACACTTCCAGAGCGACGGCGACGAGGCTATGCATACCCTGCTTTAAGCTTGACATCAATAATAGAGGGTTTGCGCGTTGGGCTTTGAGCTTCAGGTATATAAATTTATTTCATCACAAGCCGTTATCTCACAATGCTATACTCCCAAAAAACAACGAGACTATCAGTGCACTCCTTATCATTTACGAAGGCCACTTATGGTCAGTGAATCGTATGGTCGGTGTTACTTTTCAAATTGCATCAGTTAATGCATGAATATTATTCAGTCGAAATCAAATTAATGGCCATATATTGCAATCACAACTATGATAAAATTTGTGAAGCCTACATAAGGCATCTTATTGAATCACAGTGTTTGTTTAGCCTTGGTCATTATCACGGGGATGTTGGGTTTCAGCACAAGTCGATTTGTTTGGCATACACTCGGCCACATATTCAAGCCCTGTGATAAATTCAGCGACTTCCTGTAGGATGAATCCCTACAAGCGCAGAAAACGTCAGAAAGCACATTTGCGCTAAATAATTTTCAGCTCTATGGAAGCCAAATAGCTAGAGAAATGTGTAAAGCATTCACGTATAGAGTGTGCGCGGTGAGTGTCTGAAATGAACGCAGAGAAACCATTATCATTTTAGTTAATTTATCCACAATACGTAATCGGGACACAAGGAGTTTTCCTTTATCATTAGAAAGAAATAGACATGGATTATCGCTGGATTTAATACGATTCTATGCACCGGATGATTACTGGTGGCGATGATATTCATCAACTGAATCCAAGCAAAATATTTTCGTGGCATCATGCTTCCTTCGTAGTTGGCATTATGTGGGCAAAAATATTCCATGCTAAGAATGTGCAGTTATGCTGAAACACCATGGTCAGTCAAAAGCCTTTCTTCTTTGGCGGCATCTGTCAGCGCATCTCCCCCACTATCCCTGCATTAGCTGCAATATTATGCCACTAGCAGTCCTATGCAACCCTATTCGGTTTTTGGTTCATTCCCTTCAATTTACGGTAGACACATTTTTCGTCAAAAAGACAAGACATTTGTTACCTGTTTTATACCAAAGCATTTGCTCATCTAAGTTTGGTTACTTCAAGAGACTATACGGATACTCACGAAACAGATCAAAGGATAGGGACTATTAATATCTTCACGTGAACGCCGGTAACTGCCAAATTACAGGCTTAAACAATCTGCACATGACTCTTTAATGAAAGATCATTGAGTTTGACTGTAATCAATATCTTCAGGTTCAAAACTTTATGCTGGCTGAGGAATGCTCATAAAAATTCATCGACTAGCAGACAGTAACTTATCACTGTACTCAGAGCTTCCCAAAAACTTAAGGAGATTTAGCAAGCCTTCAGCATTCCAGTCGCTGATAACCAAATTTAGCATTAACGTAAAATGTTTAATCTATCTCTCTCATGAATGTTCTCAGCTTAGTTTTGAAGCATTCTACAGCTCCACTACATCATGTGATAATGGCAAAAAAACAATAGGTAATTAACTCAATAATGCACTAACTAATACGAAACGTCTACCATGATTGGAAAACAAATGTTGGAGCAAACGTGTCGCACACTTGGAGTTAACGTGTCATTTAAAGGATTCACACCCTCTGCATTGATTGGGCGCTAACTAGCAAGTACAAAGCGGAACAATCGAGGTTGTTCGTGCAGAGCACTTTCACGAGTTTAACCTCGTCTCGGCAGTATTCACTGTGTTCATACGTTACAGGCGGTTGGAATTCATCATTCACACTTCAAAGCAGTTTCGCAAGATCAAACCCCTCATTAAGGATCGTAGATAAGTAACGTCATCACCTATACAGTGTTTCGGTCACCGAGTTGTTTGTTTGCGCTGGTATATCCCGATAACTCGCGTCGCAATTTCCCGCGAATCTGAATCGCAGGTCTTAGACCCGCATTTTTAGCCCAAAATTGCGAGTTATCTTAACACAATAACAAAAACGGTCTCATTGACATCCGGAAGGGAAAATATGACATTCGCTGTAAACACAACGCATTCAATTATGAAAGTATCAACTATGATAAAACCGGTTGGTTGAGACAGCATTTGTTCCTGAAGTCCGATTATCAATGCAATCGAAGCTAGACTGCATTGACCAAATCCTAAACCCTCTTATTGAATATCCAACCAAACAAGGATTTGTGGGTCAACAATTGTTATAAACACCAGCGGACGGAATGATGCTGCTTGAAGACATCGACGTTTGCAGCACAATCAACCATGGTGTTCTTTGTATGCGTATTCACGATACAACCACAACCTTGTTCAACAATGAATCTAACATACATTTATGTATTAATTAGATTGATTTCGTTTTAGTTTTGAACGCTTTATTGAGGCGAGAAATTTAGAGAACTCGCATGATACGCTTGTGACGGATGTCATCGCCAAAACGCAAAAGAGAATAGTGGTTATGTTTGATATACGGTGAACAACTAGAAGCAAAAGTTGCCAATCATAAAAACAGTTTTTGCCATGCACCACGTGTAGTACGTTGTAAGTTGTATATACGTGTCACAAATGAAGCTGCCATACCGGTGCTAGTGTGGTGTGTTAGCAACCCGTCAACAGCACAAAGTAAGTAACAAAATATCAGGTTAAAACAAACAGCTTTATAAATTATGAATCGTTTTCTAGCATCAAATCCGTCAACGGTGTTTAGATAAGCCGCATGTTGCCAAATGTATTACCATCGGTAATTGTAAGAGTGCACCGCAATTTGTCCTCGCCATCGAATGCAACGAATAATGAGAAACCATTCCGTTAGATTTGAATATCAGAGAGAAAGAGATTTATCGCTTAACATGCGCCTCTTTAGGCATAATGGACAAATCAATCGCAATGGCATAATCACGATGTTTTGATCTGCAGATGAGTCATGAACATGGAGAGAGTCGTTGAGGATGTATAGATTTGTATCGCATCCTTTTGACAGCAGTTCCAGTAAAGCTGCATAAGATTTCATCAATTTCTAACTATCAGGCTCTGTCTGGATTGATGTGATACGTTAGTGTATTAATGCAGGCGCTAGTATCCGGACAGGTAATAACGTGCGTATGACGACCTCCCTTCTCTATTTGACCAAATACTCGTAATATCGTGCCTTGTGCAGTATAGCAAAGTTGCAAAACCAACAGTAGGAGCTGAACTGAAATAGTCGTATTTATTAATATTTGCATTTGCTTATTGTTAACCATTGAGCTGGTAAAGAATATATTAAATATATTTACTTAATTACCTTGATAGCAACTGCAAACTGTATTTTCAACCGAACCTTATTGTCCAACATGATTGTTGCAATCTGTTATATGTAGAATATGAATAATGAAACCAATTCATACCAAGTACAACGTGTATTGGCTTATTCCAGACAATGACAAGTGTGCATGCGCCCATTATTGTGTTTTACAGGGCGGATGGTAGTTTTGCCAGCTATCACACGATTGAATCGTCAACAAATCGGTTGAAATGGTTTCCTGAAGCTTAAGGTCACACTCTTATGCTTCATGCAAGAGATTGTGAAATAGCTAGCTAACGTGACAGTCTTCTTGTTCCGGTTATGGCGGTTCCTTATACATTTCGCCACATGTTATTTACTTGCTGAAATATAACAAGACTATATGTATGCATTTTCTTCGTATTATTTCGTTGAGTAGAGCTACCGCAACAGTAATACAGCGGCATATATGTCACTCAAGCTCTATCGTGACAAGTAGTAGGACCCGTCTAACTCATAAGATAGCGAACTGAGTTGTTGAAACGCTGCTAAAAGGTTTCCGTAACGTCTTCGACAGCAACGAATGCAGGTTAAAGGATTATGTTTTGGGTGTTTCTACAGCATTATCAGAAAAGGCTTTTCGAATGAAGTTGGTTCCCCGACAATAATTACAGTAAACGAAGAAAAAGTTTACGACTGTTAATACGGTAATGTCCTTTAGAGGACCAGAAGTATAAACCTGGAATAAAATGCGACCACATTAAACTTTATGATTATATCGATTAAAATATGCCGAATCAATTTTTAATAAATAATGATAACAAAAGTGAACTTTTGGAAAGGTAGCAGTCTACGAATGGTTGTCATCGTCACACTATATATATATATATATATATATATATATATATATATATATATATATATATATATATATATATAGAGAGATATATATAGATATATAGATATATATCTATATATATATATATAGATAGATATATATATAGATATATATATAGAGATATAGAGAGATATATATATATATATATATATATATATATATATATATATATATATATATATATATATATATATATATATATATATATATATATATATATATATATATATATCTATATATATATATATATATATATATATATATATATATATATATATATGTAGTTATCGCTGGAGCATAGCATCCCGCAATCATGTTGTAACTAAGGTGGCATTGGTATTGCAGCTGGTGAGTATTTTGCGGCTCATGCTAATTCTGCTATTGTCAGTGTTATCTCCGATTCCACTGATGTCAGTCGTGCTTCGCTGTGCGTACGCTTTTCATGAATCAGGTTTCAGATTTGGATCAACTGTTGAATCGATCAAGGGTAGCGTGTATGATTATTGTTTATTGGTTGAGCAGTGGGCATTTAAATTGACAGTCGCACTGCTATATTGAGACTGATGTGTTGGGTCATGTTGTCCGTTGGTTTGTTATGTCCTGAATGCGCAACAGCTGTTAGTCAGCATTATTGCATTGCAGCTGTTTTCCTGATTTCTACCATCGCAAAACAAGCAAATTCAGTTTAATAAAAATTCAACTCTACATTTTCTTTTTAATTGAATCTTTATTTTCTCCGGGCATAGTTTTTCAATTATCACAGCCGGGTGTGGTGAATTCAGTTTACCTGGCAACCCAGACACTTAATGAATTATGGTGACAATTATTACCAGCGTTACTAAACCAGTCATGCCACAACCATCACTATATATTCTCTCTATTGCGCAACATTCTTCATGCCTTAATGCGATCTCCGTTTCTCATATTTAATATTTACGTCATCCCAATATGTTGCTAAAGGGTCGACATAGATCATTGATTTGATGAATTAAATGCCAAGGAAGGGTTACGATCGTGTCATTGTAGGAACTACAAAAGCGCAAAAGCAAATTGATCGCCAAAAAGCCTATGAATCGGAAGCGACATGCATTGAGTACGGGACAAAATGGAGCAGCATATATGTGGTTAAGTGGGCAGCAGCTCTCGAATCCATAGTAGTGACTTAGGGATAGAAGCCAACGTTGTCCAAATCATTGAGCCCGCTTTGAGACCTGTTCTTCGGGCTGATGATTAATTTGGGTTGGTCGGTATGGGGAAAAAATATTTCTGCAGCATATATCTCAATACTAAACAATCTTATAGGACCACAGTTATATGTTAACCTTTACATCGGCACATAATCGCACTATGGCCCGAATTGACCCGAAAATGTTCGCATCGAAATACATATAAATTATTTCTGCTTAAGCCATTTAATTGGCCTGATTTACACTTTGGCATATTTGTATCTTCTTTGGTCATGTTATGAATACTGCTCACTTCAATGCAAAGTCTTTAATGGCGTATCAACTCATACTCAGTGCGTAATCCCAAACTTATTACCGATTCGAACTCACATTTAATGTTGGAAACCATGTTTGGCTTGAAGGAAGGGATGCAGATAATAAATGTCATGGTATATATATCTAAACCCCGATATAAATGATTCATTGGGTTAGATTGTGCAGGACAGTTTCAATTCCTGGGTGATTAGCGAACCGTGACCAATACAACTTTTCTGCGGATTAGAAGAGAAACAAAAAAACTTTTACTGCATTAGTACTTGATTATTCACCCACTTTACTGCTGTATTTATGCTGTCATTTTTTACTTCGCCCGCATATTTACGTTGAGCAGATCCGTCCGAAATCTTTTGCTGCCTTGATGAAATGCAGCTGATAGAATGAATCACCCCTAATGACAGTCTGCCCAGGGTTGCCAGGTCGTGACGCTTTTTCAGCTATAAGGCACCTGACTGTGATTGATGTTGAGGTGCCTGAAGAGGCAGCAAGTCAGTGCTTATCACCTGTTCATGAATGTAACCTAAACAATACTGTATTTCGATGACCGTTCTACACAGTTAATGCAATTCTAATTCAGTGTACAGCCATGTTAGTTATTCTCAAGTGTCGCTTCCAATTTGGGCTTCATCAATTATTGCCCCTCAAAGCCGGGCGAGACGCTGCTGCTTGTGAAACTCGCACCCTTCATCGCCTCAGGTGGTTTCTCAAATTCCCCAAATTCTCTGTGGTAGATGAATTACATTTGATCCAATTAATGATGCAAACGTCAGAATGCCTTCATCTACTCCGCCTATAATGGCGATTTACCCATAATACAACTAATACGATACGAGGCTTTCACTATGCACAAAAGATTGAACAGTATTCAGAAAACTAACCATTTATATACCTTTCAATTATTAATTCTGTGCATATATTTTGCAAATGCTTCCTATACGGCATATACATTTAACCTTGTCGTCTTATATTTGCCTCAATGTGTTAAGAGGAGACTCCAATTGAGTCTTTGGGCGGACGTCTCTCCCACAGTATCAAATGCACTTATATTTATTCATGCGTTCGGACGATCGAAGATCAATCATTTTCTATGTCGTTTTCCCAAACAATTTGAAATGACGAAATTAACAATGATATTGTTCTAGCATCTAGTGTGATGTGCTGTTTCCGTTCTATAAAATATTTTCTCTGATTAGTATATTACATGGATAATTGCAACCGATCATTTATTCCAATCACTTTGAAAAGGCAACCAATTCATTACAACAATAATTCCTAAAGTATAATGCGAAGTATATGTGAATGCTGTCTCATTAAACAATCGAGCATTGTGCAGCAACTAAGGCAAAAGGTTGTCGTCTGTGAGAGGAATGCAGGTCAATTAGCGAACTAAAACAAAGGATTATTTTTGATGAATATATTTTCATTGGTAACGCAATCAAATATTTGGTTTTGTTTTAACAGAACTGTTAACAGCAATCGGTCCTTTTTCAAAGACTGCATTAGCCTCGCCTCAAACCGTTCCACCTATAATGTCTGTGGAGAAGAAGGGTTCTACTACCCGCAGAATGATTCTGGTTTTAAGCTTCTCGCACACGTACTCCGTCAATGACGGCATTCCTACTGACAGCTACTTTAATACTTATTTTGATCTTTGCTACCCTTCAGCGTACGATATCGTCGCTTTGGTCTGACTACCACATTTAACTATATATCAGCTGCATTGGTTGCAATTATATATTATACACGTTTGATAAGAAGTATGGTCCTTACTGGTAAACTAATTCATTGAATTAGATAATTACTGTTATCATCCCACGCGCATTGAGAGATCATTTTGTGAAAGTACATAACACAATTATGTATATTTGTGCATTCGGTGCATTCTGTCAATACGTCTATACTAGGAGAGGTGTAGTAATGGCATGCGTTGGTACTGCCGTTTACTTAACATTTGAGCGAAACAATATAACTACATTGGAATATTATTTTTTCTGCAATTGTTTCATGCTGATTGGGGTTGCGACAGTACATCTCATGATATGGCGCATTTCATTACAACAGTTGGATTCAAAAATACTGATTATTGAAGTTCGCATGACAGATTAGTCTTGGCAAAGAAATTCAGATAACGTAACTCTTTGCAAACTTTTTTGCCGAAAAACGGGAAATTATGAAGCCAATGAGAGCTTATCCTGCACGCTCTCATTAATCACTAAACAGATATACTACCAAAATGGAGCGACTGCCGTCCACTGGGAAAGTTCATTAGATAAGTGACAGGAAGCTACACATCGTGATTTACAAGGCAGGATTATGTTCTCACCAGCTTCAGCTCGTGTACAACAAGCAGGCGATGAGTCGTCCGTAGACCCTGTTTCAACACAACAAGGTCAGGCAGATTACTCATGTCACCAGTCAAACGTCTGTCAAATGTTCATGAAACTAAGCGCGTACTGCTTTCGTCAGCAAGCTTAATTAAGTCTGCCCACCGGAAGCCTGTGTTTGCATTAAGCTATTAGCACACCTTTGCTCAGTCACATACAAACAACACATTTAGTGTTGTCCGCTAAGTAATATATCGCAAGTTACATGTACACATGAAATCCTTTATGCAAAGTTAATCGCTGAGTCAGCATTTTGGCCAGCAGGATCGCAACCAATCTTGTTAGCCATTATAAAACTTTCGCCCATAACCAAACATGTAAACCCTAGTAACTGTGCATATAATGTAAATAATGCATAACTGTGGAAATCAATCATCGACACAAATTGTTATCAGCATTGTTTAAAAACATTAATACATATAATGGTTGACTTTGAGGAACAATCGTTCATCCTATCAATGTGAATTGGGCGAAAATAGTCGCACAGCAAATATTGGGGATTGGCGAACCCACTGGATAAGAACTGTAATATATAACCACTGATTAATATCAAAAACACCTGAGTTCCGCTACAGGAAGGCAAACCTGGCTCCACACCAAGCGTGTTTATTCGATGACGCCGTGCATGATGCGGAGGAATAAACCGAAACATCTGCAAATTACTGCGAGACACGCTATGTACGTGCTTTCCGCATATGGAAGTTGGCGCCAATTTCGAGTCCATTGCGAGAAGATCATATGTTCTGATTTCTGATACACATAAAAGTCATTTCACCTACACTCTCACCATGTACTCGTGAGTTGAAAAAATGAATTGTGAGCTATTAATCAGTTAGTGACATGTGACAACGCGCCATGTGTAGCTTGTAGACAAATGAGATAAATGGATGGTAAATTAACTGTATAAGACGCCTCTGCATTACTGCCAATTGGACCTTAGACGCTTGCACTCTAAAGAAGGGCTTTAAAATGAACTTAATATAGACATCGTTTCAACATCGAAATATGTCTTCCTCGCGCTGTCAGTTGTTGCTTCGGTACGCATAATGCTCCATTTGGATGAACATCATTAATGCTGATGTCATATTTCCACTGAGATTACAAGCAGAATAGTTAATGCCATGATCCATTAGCAAACCGTCGGGGAGCATCCCCGGGCGACAGGCGTGAATAACTCGGCCAAAAATATTTCATTGAATATGCAGGAATTATCCTCACCAGACTTCCATAAAACTTCTTGGCATCATTGTCGTCATGCGGCAAAGCGGATTTCGCCTCCCGCAAACTTCCGACTAACGTGTCTGCCTTTACTTCAATTCCATTAATATAACGTGGATGATGACCCACTAACATTCCAGGCGGATCATTAATGAGACTTTATAAAACTTGATCGACCGGGTTAGGAACAATTAATATTTTATTTGGTGTTTCATTAAGCAAGGTCTATGCATGTAGTTGATGGGAAAGCTGTTTTCAGGTAATTCGCACATCGTAAAGTCACTGTAGTTGTAGCGATAACAAGAGGAACCAAGTGTCTATGCGCAGGTTGGAAGGCGCCGGTATCTTGGCTTGTGCGTAATTAGGTTAGCCGCTAGAAGATATTGCGTGGTGACAAGCAAGGATTGCTCTGTGTAAGCGAGATATGCGGACGGCGGCAGCGTCATTGTAGATGAAGGAGAAACGGAGAAGGGAAAGTGGGGCTATTGGTTCCTTTGGTGCGAGAAGGCCTTTGTTTAATTACATACTATTAAAGGCTCAACAGCACGATAATTCAATTCACGTCACATTGATGCGCTCCTCATGGGAGCCTCTTTATGGACGACACAAGCAACTTCTCACACAGAAATGGCGAAGCAATGTTATCGCAGCGTTCGTACTACTGCGCCATATTTGTAACAGACAGTCTCGCGATGCATGCCTCTAGCCGCTGGCAAACTAGTATAACAGTGTTGGCTATGACATGGAGGTGTAGTAAGCCAGATCATAGTTCGTGAGACGACTATTTATGATTATGATATTGCCGCGCTATGGAAGTACCTGGTCGTAATGTTCACGTCTGTTTGAGCAAGCACTTTATTTGGTAATGGTATGTAGTCTTATATAATCACCTGCCGGAATCCCATAATGCGAGCCTGCCAAAAAGCAACGAGCCTATTAGTGTACACCTCATCATTTTAGTTGGCTAATTACGCAGCTTTGTATGGTTGGTGTCACTTTTCATGTGGCAAGGGGTTTATGCATTAATAGTATTCAGGCAAAATCAAATCCATGGCCACGCCAATAGGTTACAGTTATACCTTTTAATTAAATATGCGTTACGCCCATATAATATACCACATAGAAGCACGATGTTTTTAAGTCCTGGTCATTACTGCCTTGTAATAAAATGCCATGACTTACTGGAGGTTGAAACTCTATAGGCGCGGAAATCCAAAAGCACATTTGCGTTAAATAATTGTTTGCTCTATAGAGGTTAAACAGCATAATAACTGTGGAAATCATTCACGTACAGGGTGTGTGCGGTGTGTGTCTGAAATCTAACACAAGTAGCCAGTCATAATGAAAACATAGTTAATATATATATATAACGATCCCCAACCGGCGCACACTTACTTTTTCTTTATCCTCAGAAAGTATAAGACATGGAAAGCATTTACTCTATCCGTCTTTCTCGCTCGAATGTTTTTTCCAATCCACACATCGGATGATTACTGATGGCGATGTTATTCATCGAAGTAAGATAATGTTTTGTAGCACCTTGCTTTCTAGATTATTGACACCATTCGGTCAAGAGACAGCAAGACACATAGATTGCAAATATAACGTGTATACTTGTCATAAACCCTGTCGTCATAATGCCCGCTGTACGCATGCACTCTAATGGCAGGATACTCTTCAGCATCTTATACGCTGGTAAATGAAGAGTGGAGTTGAAAATCGAGAGCGGCTTCGGCTGCTGATGTAAAGCTCTGATATAAAACTGACTGCTATGACCAATATCACGAGCCATATAACCACTGAACAGTAGAACCAATGACGCGAACCACAATCAAGTAAACGCAGCGTTTGTCTGACTCTCAATCGACCACAGACACTCATATGTATAAAGTTTACTCGCAAAACTTATCCATCCTACTAGATTCATTTCCTGGTTAAATACAGCAGATCAAACCATACTCTCAGTGATATAATGATCCCACCAGACGTGTCAACTGGCGACGATGCCACTAATGCTACGAAATGTGCACTTATCGGAACCATTACATCGACTTCCCTAATAACTCAAGTATATTTACCAATTTACTTGCAAAAATGTTACGCGACACGCGTCACATGACACAAATGATGCCTTTACTTCAGGCGGGAACTATAACAGAGTGGTTGAGATGCAATCGTTCACAATATAAACGGCAACGTTTTCTTTAAGAGGATATAGTGCTAACTGTTCGATCTACTGCACAAGGTGATGCATCTAAAAACATTGATGTTTGATGAATGAGCGAAAAGCTGTAACAATCTTAAAAAGCATTAGATGCCATGGAATGCAGTTGAGCTAAATTAAGTGGCTCAGTCAAAAGGTTTTCACCGTGTGCTGCAGCCATCTTTCTAGTGTGATACATAAGCCTCAGCATGTTGCAATCGCTATTGACCCTGTTGTTCTTTACTATTGAAATTCGCACGTTGGATTATTTATCACATATTGGCACACACTCGCTGATATTTGTATAAGCATTGTGGAACCATATGTTAGATAACCATAGCGACCCATTTTTATCGCATAGTACACATTTAAATAGCATGTTATTGATGCCCGCAAGTGCCAATTGTGGTCGATCAGTTCCCATGATATCATAGTCTAGATGCAAACCTTACTCAAACATTGATTTGTAGCTAGTAACTTCGATTCTCATCACATCTGAAATATTAAGCTAACTGTTACCAATTGAAATATGCATTTAATGAATTTTGCTAACGGAAATTCCAAACCGATGGATTTTTTGGGTTTTCCCACAAAAATTAGATGACAATCCAACACTACAATATGTCGCTCATATATCTGATTTAATTATACACCTCATGAGTATTAATCATGGAACGAATCGCGGTGATTACCGTGACACACCCCATGCAACATACCAGTCCTGTCATATAAAAGTACAAATAAATCTGATCTCTATTACGGGCATATTCCGATTTAACTCCATCATTGTCGTTGAATTGCCAACACACATGGCTCCTACGTCCTTGACTCACATGATTTGCCGTCATGGCCTGACGTCGCAGCCCCAATAGAGGAGGCAATGTAGAATATCTTAATAAAAAGTTTGCAATTCCAGATTGACAACTCAAGGAACCTGATCACTCTAACCGTGTAGAGCACTTTTACGATTTTGGCAATCAATATCGGACTGTAATCATGGCTCGCTTTCATTTAGGAAGCAGTACAGTGGCTTGAAGGAGGAAGAATCAGACAGGCCACACCTTAACCAACATTGACAATTGCTATTCATTGCATTATGGTTGCAACTATACAGCGCATTTAATTATGTATGCATCAATTGCGATCATAATTGGCCCCTATTAAGGGGCAGATATATCTATCCTTATTATTAATACTGTGCTATACATTAATATATATCATCGTGTTAATTGCTAGAATGTGAAGTAAAATATAAGCCATTAAAGCTTGAGGCAGTAACCAATTTTAATGTGTCCCTGTCTATTTCGATCGGCCGTTGAAACTGTATTCTAGTGTGGACCACTAAGTGCGATATTCAGGTGTGTTATGGATGTCGACATAACCAATGTGGCATTTTTGGTGAGCAATGAGTACAATTATGTTTGATTAAAGTGATAACTACGATATCTATCGCTCGACTCAATGCCCATATTATCGCCATAAACTCAATGGACAGCAAAATGAACTGATGCTGTAGAAAATCACACAAAGGAAGGAATGTTATAGCTGACTATATTATTCCAAGACGTGTTAGGGATTTAATATTCAAACAAATAAATTTGACCACAATCACAATCGCATTCTGCCTTTATTGCAATAGGTACAAAAGTCAAATGCACAAGCTGTTGCTCGGAAACCCCTTGGGCTTCAGTCATAAAGTTAATCATGAAGTTAGCGGGACAAGTAAAGATAGGAACATTAAATGCGTACAAACATAGCATATCTTCTACAATGCAACACAGCTCGCTAGCAAACATGCCAAATACGACTAATAACATCCCAAATTGTGTTTGCTTCGGACACACATAGGTTTCCAGCAGTGGCAAACATCCACATAACACCCCAAGGGTCCATATGACTATGTGTATGTAACTAGACACATGAAATTGCGAAGTTTTGAAATAGGCTATGACCTAGAACCCTCTCTCGAACTGTAGATTTTTTTTGAACATGCCCTCAAAGACATTCTTTAAGATCCATGAGCGCGATGTAAGCAAGCTGTTTGTTGGATGATACAACTGAATGTACATTAGGGCCTCAACGTATTCAAAATAATGGTAGGCATGTAAAGCCTAATGTTTTTGTACATTAAGTATTCATAGTACGACAGCATACCTGAGCGCATCTTAAAATCTTCCCTGAAGTCAATAAGCTTATTCGCCTATGTTGTGCCCGAACTTCAACGAACTATTGTCAACTCTATTCGCTGGAGCTTGACCATAGGTGGTCCATTCAAAGTGAAACGAATAAGCTAGCATGAGGCTATTATGGTTTATTTCCTTGATTGTCGAGCCCTTTATCTCACAAGCCAACAGGTCGTTACTGGTCTATATCAGCGTCGTGATGTAGCTATTTAAAGTTTATTTGCACCAAAAGTGGTAGAAACCATGTTGGCCTCATTCAGACGTCAACTGGACCATGGTGTTTTCGCATACGTCCTAGAGCATGTAAGCGCTAAAAGCTGAGATTCTTTTGAGCGTATATGCTGGAATTGTTACCTTCTATTATTGCGTACTTGCTGGGACCTACCTTTGAACAAAGAGCCTATTGTGCGTCATTTGGGCAATTCTAATAAACTTAGAGCTGCATAATAATCGAAGCTTAGGCGCCACGACTGCAGATCAAAAGGTATCTGGGGCCCGACCACCGAAGAGCCAGATTCTGCCCCGTTAATTTGCAAGTAAATTTATGTGACGCAAAGCCAGCGTGTAAACTCCGTTTGCGGCAATCCATCCTTTTGAGAGGAACTGTGAGAGCGATATGTTGTTGATACACTGCCCCAATACCGTGTGGCCTTTACTGTGCAGCATGTTCATCCTATGGCGGAAGTGTCTCTTTGTGAACAGGGACTCAATGTAATGGTCGTGGTGTAATTATTTCTTCACAACAATTTACTTCAACAGAGCCCCTTTTTTTGGTCAGGGCTACCACATTTTATGGCTACCCTTAAAACGTGGGACGAGCCCGACCCCCCACGGGCCCCACAGCAGCATGGAACAAAATTTAAACCGAAGTTTGTAGCCTGCATCTGATACACACTGTGTTTCATTCGTTCCATAAGGTTATCATGTTTAGACTTTAAATCTCTCACAATATCTCTCAGTTTAGTCTACTAACCTCTTTTCGCTTCCACCACATTATCTTCTTCTTCCTTCAATTCTTTTACACAACTTTCAAGTGCTACAATACGCTCACGTTTTGTCAAAGTGAGTTCAATCTTCATAAAACATGTTGGTTTTTTTTGTAAATGGCGTCGGCCTTGTGAGGTGTACTCTGGTGGCTCATCATAGCTACATATCACTGTACAGCTAATTTTGATTTCCTCGTCGAAGACCTTTCCGTCTGTAATTGCAGTGGATATTTGACTTGTAATCGTGTCTAGCTTGCTGTTGGCCTGTCTGAATTTGCTGTGCTTCATGGCTTTAATTAACAGTCTGCAGGTGATGAAGTGTCGGGCCACTGAGAGGTCACCACAGACCATAGTTCACTCCTCGTGCCCGAGTACAATATGCATCGCGATAATGGTGGACAGAGACACCCCACCAGCCATGCCAATGCCTACGCTGATCAGCACAAGGGTGTCGTCGATAACGTCCAGTGTGGTAACCCCACAGCGATATATTTTGTACAGAGCGACTCGTTTATCCTCTTGGCCTCATGAGGTGGCAGGGTCACTGGCACATGAGGATATAGCGCTCAGGATATCGCGGTGTCGTCGGAACGGTTGGTTGTTGTTTCATACTGAGTTTATAAGTTTACAATTCGAGTTCAATTAGGAGTGACACAATTGACTTAGATGCCTGGAAAGCATTCCCACTTGTTCTGAGACTGACTTGATCACCCAACGCTCTTGTCATTCAGAGCAGTTAATTTAGGGATAATGTTGTGCATTTTGTTCTTTTGCATTCGGAATCGTATCGTAGGCCGCACGGAACTATTCACAAACCGATGGATTGCAATCATTTTATAAATGGCGTCTGAATCACGTTAGAATGAATGATAATCTGCAGTTTTTCGTTTGAATGAGATGCACTAGCCAACCTCGCACCAGTACCACGCCCAACATACTTGATGGTTTTTCTCGCTTTCATAACCCATAATGCGCATAATTGGTCTCATTGCACTAATTCTACAGAGATAATTGGGGGTGCATATTTAAGCATTGATCTGATGCACATATGCCGGCTGCGCTATGTGTCAACTAGATTACCGTGGATCTGTAAGTAATCCAATATGGCGGATGAAAGCGGCACAGCGTCCTCACTTGTAATGAAGATGGTAACTTTATCAACTGAGATTGGTTGCATTCTGGCCAGGCACAATTTCCAACTTCACGTCAACAATCATATCAGACGCATCTTTGCAGAGTCACGGCCATCTATCCTACAAAGCAATAAAAAAGGTATGTTTCACAGATCCGAGGCAAGGTCACGAGGGAAATTGGTCCGACACTATAAGCGCCAGCATAATGGAACTTATTCAACAAATATTCATATGCATATTAACTCGGCGGCACGGCGGCTTGCCAATCGTCACATCCCGGTAACAGAACAGTTACTTCCCTTTATGAATTTATTCGGTGTTGCTATATAATACAAATAACGCGCAAATTATAGTTGCGACAAATGGAGTAATTTGTCGGCTGCATATCAATTGTTTGGGTTCATCAAGGTTTCAACTTCAAAAGTCGATTTATGTCGGCTTTTTTTGCAAATGTCAGCGGCACGCACTACCAGAGTGTATATATATATATATATATAGATATATATATATATATATATATATATATATATATATATAGATATATATATATATATATATAGAGAGATATATATATATATATATATAGATATATATATATATATATATATATATATATATATATATATATCTATATATATATATATATATATATATATATATATATATATATATATATATATATATATATATATATATATATATATATATATATATATATATATATATATATTATATATATATATATCTTATACATATTGTTTGGGTATCCTACGCTCGCAGACTTCGAGGAACTGATATTGAGCTTACCACGGGAAAACTTTAAACTTTAGGAATTATGAATTATGTTGGAATTGCATCCAATATATATATGGAAGATAACAGCTGAGAAGATGGATTTGCCTTGGTGCAAGTGAATATATATAATTGGTGAAGTGCTTCAAATCGAGGAGTTTCATGTTTACGCATATATATAAAACTGACCTATAAAGTCATGGACTATGATTGGAAACCGACTCTCGCGACTTCGAGGAACTGATTTGAGCTTGCCCTACCCCCACCTTTAAACTTTAGGAATTATGCCCGTTTCGCTCACTTTCAACACCATTTACCCAATTAGACATGACTTGGCACCACTTAATGTTGGTTTCTCTTCAAATTTTTTTCATGCTACGCATAGAAAAACTGTCTATAAGTCATGGACTATGATTTCGAAACCGACTCTACGCATCCTTTTGTATTTTAAGCCCTACATATTATATTTGTGGATACCCCCCCCCACCGACCCCCACCATCGTTTCGCTCACTTTCAACACCATTTACCCAATTAAACATGACTGGCACCACTTTAAAAGGTTAAAATTGCACTTTTTTTCAGCTCTGAGAACCATATGTCTTTATCGCATAGTCTGCATCCTACACTCATTTTTTTCCCACCAATTCTAATTTCATATATTATTTGTGGATATATAACATCTGCATACCACCTAGACCCGATTTTTTACGAAAGAAAGTATTAAAAATTGTCAAATTGCATTTCTTGTAAGTAATACTTCTCTTTATCGCATAGTCTGCATGTCAGCCTCATTTTCCCTCCAATTCTAATTTCATACTTGTGTTAAGTACCATGCATCTGTGCCACAGCTAGCTCACGAAGAAAGTATCAATAACGCTTTTAGATTATACGTATAACGTTTTGTAATAAGATAATACACAGTTTAACCGGCGGTCATAAAAAACATTTAAATTTCATCGAGCCACAGCTATTTAAGGTGCAATATAAGGATATATGTCAAGGTACGCTTTGTAGCCCGAAAATCACGTTTTTGAAATAAGAAACACTTAGAAATAGCGGTTATAATTATAAATACATTTGATCGATTTCCGGATTAGGGATTTAAGGTGCATAATATAATATAGGCTTTGGAAGCATTACTTTTTCATCAGTCACTTAGATAACGATGTTAATATTATAAATAATTTGATCACATTGCACATATCAGATAACATGAAAAACACACATGAAACAGTCAAAACAAACCTCGTCGATGCCCATGTGTTTTCAATTATTCACACTGAATATACTCCCCACGCATGTTATACGGCCACTCCTTGCTTCGCGCTTCTCTATTTCCCGTCATGAAGAAGATTAGCAAACCAATTAATTCAGCGATTCGAAAAAATTCTGAATACTACATTTTCAATATACGGTCGTGTGTTAGAATGGGTCTATAAGATATAACGTAGAATCCGTCCCTCTGACGTGTATAATAGAGACAATGTTGTCATTGTCATAGACGTAGATATGAGACATAGCACCTAGACGACAACCAGACATGTCACCATTGTCATAGCATTAGATGTGATACATATTCCGCACCTAGTACGACACCATGACTAATTACTTATTAAAAGGAGCACAACGGGGTTTCGTTAAAACCAACTCCACGCTGCCTGGCACTTATAGAAAATGGGTAATTATAATTTATCAAATCACTCATTCAGTTATTTTCCATAAATTGATGTGGCATATTTGAGAAATAAGCAGGATGCACATATGTACAGTCACCTTCTAATGGTTAATGCGGGGAAAGTAATTCTATATGCCGACGCAAAGTACTACGCCATTTGCACGGGTCGGTGTTGAGCAGGCTCATCAAACGGCCTAAGCTTCAAGCGCCAAATGTATTGACAAATTCTCTAGGGACACAAAGAGCTCGTCCTGTTCACATGTTTTGGTAATATATTTTAGTCCATTCGATAGCTCCGGTGTTTCCATTGTGCATTGTGATGCCCTTACATATAAACCTTTGCATAAGCAACGCATGTTGCAGCTACCAATAGACACTAGAGCCTTAAATACACCAGAGGTATTTGTGATACTGTGCATCAGGCAATGAGCTTAGAACCACGGTAAGTCTCGTTTGCAATGTGAACCATAGAATAATAATAATACAAATAAAGGAATATAACGAGAAAAGACAATAATCACATGACAGGACCACGATGCAGCGAGTTATCTACTGTCATCTGGCAACTCAAGGTCACACATTTTTCTATGTTTTAGAAAAATATCGACAATTTCATTAGTAAATTATTGTATTTGTATGAATATAAGCAGCAAATGTAAGGTACTTTAGCAATGCTTCCTCATTACAGTCGCAAATAGTCTGCGCAGCAGCATAAATACATAATCGTCTTGCAGTTGCAGTTGTTTTATGCTGTATTTGCTTTGGCCTTGTTTTATAATGTCAGTCTATTCTTGCATCATTATTTTACTCTAGGTAATGATTTCAATATATCAAATTCCATCGTCATATGGGACTGTTAATGACGTTTTAGGCCAAAATTATGTGACCATTCACAACAATTATGCAAGATTTGGTTTGTTTGTTTATCGGGTGGCACTAGATGATACCAGTCAAAATTGAGTGATGTCATGCAAGTACCTAAATGATATAGGGAACTTTTCACAGCTCGACGCTGGATTATATGTTCATAGTAAAGCGAAAAAACACCGCATGTAGCCCGTTTGTATAACAATTGTGCGCTTAGATAATTCAACATTTGACTCACTAAGTGATTAAAACGATCGGGCGCAATGCAGTGTGAATATAATGTGTCGCTTGTGTGGATGCAGTAATGTATCCTAAAGCGACAACGTCATTGATGTTCACTCGGGCAAGTATAGACAATTGTAATGAGGGTTACTCATGCTGAGCACCTCAACGAGTTTTGCCTCTTGTCTCGGCAGTGCGAAATATTTGCAAACGCTACAGGCGATGTGAATTAATCATTTAACCTGAAAAGTAGATTCGCGCATGGAAAAGCAAATTGCCATTGCAAATCAAGGATTATTCAGGTTAACATCAAATGGGGTTAGTGGTGATTAGTAAAGACCCATATATTTCATTACTTGTTATGCCGTTTCATGAGCTTGTTTGGCAAGTAGGGTTTCCCATTGCATATCAAGCCGTGTAATCTGGCCTATATTGGTAGCCATAAAAGCCCAATATCTAGCCGCAGCGTCATAACGTTTCCAGCCAACATGCTATTCACTGATATATCGGCCGAATGGTGCTAACATTACTAGCTTATCCTTATAGGCACTGTAAGTGAAGTATATCCTCACCTCACAACCTTAACTCAGCATCGGTATTCTGTCTTTGAATTGAGGGGCGATAGTCTATATAAAATTAATGCAACTCAGATCTTCTTGTTAAGATATAATGTATATATAAGGCGATAAAATCATAATGCTGAATAAAATTTGTCGGAATATGGAAACCACAAGTTTACTTTTGTAAACAAATCGTTATTTCACTGATGACTGTCATAACGGGGACTGGGGTAGTCATAGCGTCACAGAAATTAAACCAGCTTTGTTGAAGACAAAGAAACGGCGAATTTGATGTGGCGTTGCACGTTTGGGTATTAAGTTGCTATTATCTGCATGTGTCGTTAGTTGGTGCCCCAATATGTCTCTGTCGGATTTGAATAACGATGTGCTATGCGTTATAAAAAACATGATGAACTTCATGACGTGAATTATTAGTAAATGCTCTTTGATACACAAAGACGGTTGATTGTGACCAATATCGATTATTACAAGTCCAGATAATGAGGGTGAATCATGTGCGTAATGTTTTTGGTGGTACAGATGAATACCCACACCACAAAATATCACTTTGGCGACGGACCAGATAATGTGAATCGCGACGATGATGCCGGACGCTGCTGCCGATAGAACTTATATGTGTTCACTTTATCCAAAAATTTGGCTAGTGCTAGCTCAGTGATTATACCTAGCTTCTACCCAAGGGCACATGAGTGGTAAACTCATAGGGTACATACAAGGCCAACTGAGAGCTTCCAATGCAGTCTACACAGATCAATGGCAATTCACTGTGGAACTCAAAGGCAATAACCGGTCATTTCATACATGATAGTTCTGTGCTGGTATGTATATGAACGGCTTCCAATTAGTAATTTGGCCCTTAATAATCTTACTTGTCAGTCAAAAATTGAACGCATCGAGAAAAAATTAGTTTTATCGTTCTAGACTTTTTAGGCGTCTTTTGTAGTGTTTTTCCCGTTTCAGTGCCTGAAGGCGGGAGTAGAAGCAGGTGTTCGATAATATAGATGAGCCTTATGTCGATTTTTCATCTAGACATGCGAAAAGCACCTGACTTACAAGCCAAGGCTCTGTCGTACTGTACATATAATGCTATGTTAATTAATCTTCTGCAAAGTTTGTTCTTTTTAAAGTGATCGGTTATAGAAGCGTTTTTTAAAGTTTTCGCTTATCCTTCAACAGCCGCTTACAATATGGTATTTATGGTGAACGCATCACATCCCATCACATCTACCCGATTGCGTAATATGAAAAACGAAACCTGATGGTAAATTTGCATGTGTACGTTACGTTCATAGTCGGATGACATGATTCGTCTCGTCCGAGCTTTCATAGCAGAATTATAAGAATGAAAAGAGCATACTGTTTGATTCGCAACGATTGCCCTTTCGATGATGTGGACATCTTTACCAGGGCCAACACATATTCATCAGTGCTAATCATCGGACATCTCGCCCGGTGACTAGGCTTGACTGATGAATCCTTTACATTATCCACAATGTCTTAGGTCTTGCAAACGATATGTAAATTAGACGAGTGCATAGTAATCCATGTCTTAGTAATCAAATGTTTGTGAATGTATGCGGCTCTCTCCGATCTACTCGACTGTATAATTGTCTTAGGATTCTCATCCAATGGCCTTTTCATGATTGTCCGCTTCGTCATTTTGACAATCTCTTTTGTAAACATTGACATCATTAGATTGTAAATGCGAATATCAATGCCCTTGGCATTAGTGAATCTGAAAAATAAAAATCGGGGCATGCTGTTTTCCCCTCATCTTTGTACAAAAGATCAGAATGTGGCTCTTTTGCCCAAGCTCGTCCCTTATCAATCATCTTTTTGTACTTTCTTCCTAGCTGACACCGGATTCAATTTTCACCTTCAAAGACATTTCGCAGTTGCATAGCATTGCATAGCACTTACGCCAATAAGGAAGTCCCAGCACATTAGTCTAATGTATTGACATCGGGGGTGACATCTATTTGCCCTAACTTTGCTGTTCCAGTGGGCTGTTAGGTAAACAGGCTCATATTAACGGTTGAAGACATGATGTTAGACACGCTTACAATTCTGGTATATGTGTGTATATTATCAGCAAAACCTCATTCACATTACGCGTGAATGCACCATTGTGTTATAAGCTTTACTAGTTAGTGTACATGGCTATTGATCCGAAAAGTTGGTGAATCAATTAACCACCTCGCAAATGAGAACACTATTAAAATATAAAAGGCGCCACCAACCTATCAGCCGTGAAAATCTCCAAACAACTTATACATTTCCCGCCACGTATCAATTGTTACACGTATAACGCTGCATCAACTGGCTCCATTAGCTAAATTGGTCGAGTGGACAGCCATTCTGATGCTACCCTCTGCTTTAGACATCAGCGTCACTGATATTTTCGTCTTGCCAGGTTCACTGGACTAGTGAGGGAATGGGTGGTTAATGCTGGTATCCCAATTAAGAGATACGAATACCGAGGTAGTAACCTTTTTTTGAACTGGACTAGGACATCGAAGCCGCATGTCACTTTACCCCGTTTGCTGCAACATTAGATCTTATGTGTAAGCCAAGGTCATCAGATACACAAGTGACTTACAATAAACATTAGTGACCAGGCAAAAATCTTGACAGGAGAAGCAAGTAAAATAACACAATTGAGTTTCCCGTCGTCATAGGGATAATGCAAGATATGCTTTTTGGTAAAGCAGTCATCTTGTCACAGTCTAGGTGTAAACCGTCACGTTTGAATAACCTCTATGTTCATCTTCATGACAGCACAAACAGAACTTATTTTGACGTTCTTTAATGCGCACATTGCATCATTTGTACAATCTTTGCAACGTCAGTACTTTTAATCTCTAACAAAAGCCTACGAATAAACCATAATGATAGCAGAGTTAATGTATATAACCTTTATTATTAATTAGATAATAATCTTACTTGTCAGTGAAATTGAACGCATCGAGAATAAAAAATTTTATCGTTCTATTTTTAGGCGTCTTTTGTATTGTTTTACCGAGGAGTGCCTGATGCAAATTGAGTAGAAGCAGGTGTTCGATGAATATAGATGAGCCGTATGTCGCTTTCATCTAGACACAAAAGCACCTGACGCAAGCCAAGGCTCTGTCGTACTTGCCGCAGTACTATTAGTGTTAATTAATCATTCTGATGTTTGTTCGTTTAGAGTAATGTTCCTTTGAACGGTGGAAAAGTTGTCGCTTATCCTTCTACAGCCGCTTACGATGTTGTGAACGCCATCACTCTCACATCTACCCGTTGTAATCTGACTGTCTGTACCTGATGGTAAATTTGCATTACAATATCGGATGACATGATTCGTCTCGTCCGAGCTTTCATAGCAGAATTACAGAATAAAAGAGCATACTGTTTTATTCGGTCGATGCCCTTTCAGTGATGTGGACATCTTTACAGCCAACACATATCATCAGTGAATGCGGAGAGCTCGCCCAAGGAGACTGATAATCCATTAATCATAAGCTTCTTGAAAGGTAAATTAATAAATCCAAGAGTATAATTATAAATCCATACGCAGATTATCTACTCAATTTCTTGCAGAGGGACTCATCCTGTCAGTACCATGATTGTCCGCTTCCTCCTTTGACAATCTGTAACGTAAACCGATCATTAGATCTGTCAACGAATAGCAATGGTTGGTAGTGAATATGAAAAATAAAATCAGGGCTCTCCTTTCCCCTACAACTGTACAATAATCAGACTTAGGCGGTTTTGCAACCCCCTTATCAATCATCTTTTTGTACTTTCTTCCTAGCTGGCACCGGATACAATTTTACCTTCAAAGACATTTCGCAAAACAGTTGCATAGCATACGCCAATAAGGAAGTCCCAGCACATTAGTCTAATGAAATCGGGTGACATGATTTAACCTAACTTTGCTGTTCCCGGGCTGTTAGCCCTACATCATCGCAAGCTTCGATGCATGAAATTACACAAGATGATGTATTGTGGTCGTGCAGCAACTCATAAACATTATCCGAGGACGAGCACTTATAAGATACTAGCAACGTCATGGCTATTGATAAGCAATAATCAAAACATCATAATGCCTCATATTAAAATATATAAGGCGCCCCCAACCATGTTGCCGTGAAAAGTAGAAAATGGTGTAACACAATAAGCCTCATAACAGAACGCGTTGGCTATATAAATTGGTAAGTCGTCGCCCCTCTGCTAGATACATTCAATATTTTCTTCATGCAGGTTCAAGGATCTGAGCAGTGTATTGGCAATTAAACTTACATACCGCTGTATTTTGGTTTACTACCTACATCCGCAGAAATCGCTTTTGCTGCAACATTGACCTTATGTGTGTAAGCCAAGGTCATCAGATACACAAAGTGACTTACAATAAACATTAGTGATCATAATGGGAATAATCAAAAGATTTCATCTCTTGAGTGAAGTTTAAATTTAGAATAAGGTGGCTATGCTTGAATGAGATAATTCATGAGAAAGGCTGGAAAAAGCAAACTTTACATGGCCCTGTGGCAACATAGCATGGCACTTGTACCGATGCAAGATATGCTTTCGTCAATATTGTCATTTTACCGTTCGTCTAAATACATTGGTATCGATCATAACGGGATAATTTGGTAATGCAGTCATCTGGTCACAGTCTAGGTGTTAACCGTCACGTTTGAATAACCTCTATGTTCATCTTCATGACAACACAAACAGAACTTATTTTGACGTTCTTTAATGCGCACATTGCATCATTTGTACAATCTTTGCAACGTCAGTACTTTTAATCTCTAACCAAAGCCTACGAATAAACCATAATGATAGCAGAGTTAATGTATATAACCTTTATTAGTAATTAGATAATAATCTTACTTGTCAGTGAAATTGAACGCATCGAGAATAAAAATTTTCATCGTTCTATTTTTAGGCGTCTTTTGTATTGTTTTACCGAGGAGTGCCTGATGCAAATTGAGTAGAAGCAGGTGTTCGATGAATATAGATGAGCCGTATGTCGCTTTCATCTAGACACAAAAGCACCTGACGCAAGCCAAGGCTCTGCCGTACTTACGGCAGTACTATTAGTGTTAATTAATCATTCTGATGTTTGTTCGTTTAGAGTAATGTTCCTTTGTACGGTGGAAAAGTTGTCGCTTATCCTTCTACAGCCGCTTACGATGTTGTGAACGCCATCACTCTCACATCTACCCGTTGTAATCTGACTGTCTGTACCTGATGGTAAATTTGCATTACAATATCGGATGACATGATTCGTCTCGTCCGAGCTTTCATAGCAGAATTATAGAATTAAAGAGCATACTGTTTTATTTGGTCGATGCCCTTTCGATGATGTGGACATCTTTACAGCCAACACATATCATCAGTGAAAGGTAAATTAATAAATCCAGGAGTATAATTATAAATCCATACGCAGATTATCTACTCAATTTCTTGCACAGGGACTCATCCTATCAGTACCATGATTGTCCGCTTCCTCTTTGACAATCTGTAACGTAAACCGATCATTAGATATGTCAACGAATAGCAATGGTTGGTAGTTAAATCTGAAAAATAAAATCGGGGCTCTCCTTTCCCCTACAACTGTACAATAATCAGACTTGGGCGGTTTTGAAACCCCCTTATCAATCATCTTTTTGTACTTTCTTCCTAGCTGGCACCGGATACAATTTTACCTTCAAAGACATTTCGCAAAACAGTTGCATAGCATACGCCAATAAGGAAGTCCCAGCACATTAGTCCCAGCACATTAGTCTGTGGTCTGTATGCAATCAGCCGCTATGCGCTAACCTGCACACATGCTGGCGAATCATGCTGGTTACTCAAAAGTATCACACAGAGCTTGCTGTTAACATGAATACATTGACAGGTCTTGGAAAACAGTAATTCATCTCGTAAATGCAGGCTTCGGTTTGTCAATACAGTGCGGCCATTCGATGCCTATAAATAGAGAAAGTGACATCGTCACCACCACTGCCGCATGTGCAAACATAACACATAATCACGGCTATAATAGCACCTTAATGGTTGCTTAAGTCTGGATGTTGACATAGTGAACGAATTCCACGCTTCTATTGAAGCTAACTCACCAGGAGGACTCAGCCATAATACGATGGCTACCCTACAATTGTCCATTATAGAACTATAAGTATCGTAAAAAAGTGATACTGTAAAATCACCTCTTGAACTAACGTGGATATGAGGAGGCACCTAGCCCATGGCAATATTGTGACGATTTGGGTCCCGTATGTTTGCCAGCAGTTCTCATTATCCGCTTATGTACTCTCACCTGCAGCGGCAAATTCATAATCACCATATCACATTATATTGCTGGCGTGTTTCTTTGCTTATTCCTGATGCTGTGAAACGGCTGCTTCCCCAGCGATGCTTCTGTTACTTAAAAACAATTTCACGAATAGTTGCCATCGTTCGGTCCATCAAACTGCAGCATGGCCATAAACACTTGGATATATTGATGATAGCCTGACGCGTTGATTATTTGGTTTATGGTATTTTATTCTAATCAATGGCTTGGATTTACTGAGACATGAAAGGATGGTAAGACTGATCAGGAACTGTTTACCTGCAGCTGTGGTTGGAATAGGCACAGTATTAAAGACAACGGAGCATACTGATGATGTAGACACCCGTCATATTAACCAACATTTCCTGTTTATACGAAGCATAATGAGCCTAGAAGACGGCTTCGTGCGTAAGCGTCTAAGTTGGACAGAATATTGACTCAACAGTTCATATCTAAACAACAAATGTTTATTTTACACACCTTCATTATGTGATACTGCCACCGGCTCACTGTACAAAGTATCCTCATTTTTCATTTGTATGCTTCACATTCCAACTCGCCATGTTTAGCTCAGCCGTCAGCCGATGTCGGTCTGGTGGTTCGCTTCATATTCACTCGCGTAGTTTACGTAAATGATGCACTGATGCATGGTGCTACGCGATGAGGCTCACAAAGGGCCTCAATATCAGGCATATGCATTATAGGCATTATAGGACATTATGACCGTCATACTTGCTGCCCGTTATATTACAGGACTCCAAGGGACTGTGTTGCTTACCGACCATCGCTTCACATGAATCACAGGGGCCTTGTTTCGTAGTATCCACAATATTTTCTCTTGTGTCGCAAAATCCGAATCTATCTCATATCACAAACAAAGATTCGCCTCAGCTTTCTATTTGTCTCAAGTATTTAATTGTTTGGGCATAATAGCAAATTAATAATTACTATGTTTTGGGTCAATCTTAGTTTTCATTATCACATCACCCGCTACCCAAACAACTCCTGCACGACATTGTATGTTCAAGCGGTACGATAGTCGAGTCTCAGAAAATGCTTGAGATTTATATTAAGTTACAATGTGCAGAGGCGAAAACATGCCTAATATGTCTCAAGAAGTCTGATCAAAATACGCACTGTAGTTTGTGGGATAAGTATTTTATATCACTAACAAGTAGGATACTATATAGTTATCCTATAATCGATTTTTGATAAAGTCAAGACGCCGATCGATTTTGTATTTACTAGGGAAGTGCATTGCAATTTACTGCATTTTCTCATTATATGCTTCATCATTTCGCGCTTAGAACATGTTTCGAAGAGTAGTGGTCTGCATGGAAAAGAGTACAGATAAATAACCACTCCTCGTCATGCTTTAATGATAAGTTACTGGAGCACAGAAACGTTACAAACTAATAGTTAAGATATATATGCATTACTACGACGTTCCTAGACGTGGAAAAGCTTTCTAAATATATAAATATATAATCAGTTCCGGCGATTACAGCCGCATAATGCTTCCGTCCTAATCAACGGCAATGAGGAAAATTGTGTACTTTCCATAACGGATACACAAATTGCTGTCACACATATTACATCAAATGTTGCTGAAATGTTGCTGTTTATGGGGCGTAGCGCTTAAGTCGGCTGAATGCTGTTTGAAACATACGGCATATGTAATCGGAAGTGAATGGTACGCAAGGCTGTTGATGTTAAGTATTTGACAATACTAGTCAGAGGAATATAATTGCCATAAGGATCGTCATTTTTGTAAACGGTACTGCTAAAATAATTGACATGACTTGAAATACTATTAACATCTCAGACCACCTGTTGCTGCTATCAGGCCAATTGGGTAACTGGGGATAGGATGGCAGAGCACGGATTGCCTTGTGGGAACAGGGTGGCTGAGCAAGGGCCGCCATCCTATTGTGCATTGGCGAATGCAGATGCAATGTTGAAACTCGTCATCTTGTTTTACCAACATAATGTTTCGTGGCTATTAACACACCATTGTCACGTCTGATAGCATTAAACTGCTGCTGTGAAGTAAAACTTGCCTGTAATTATTATCACGATAAGAAACATATTGTGTCATAGTTAAATGTCGAGTACCTGGAAGTGTGCACGACCATACCTATTTGATTGCGCCCGAATTTATTTGGATCACAATTTGATTCGTAAAAGCATCAACACGCCAGGAGCCAAGCACACTTGCGTCTTTCCGGCAATTTTGTCACTGTACATACCATCTAATAGTTACCCATAATGCGTGTTTTCGCAATCAGTACCTTCCACAGAAGCAACACCTTCCAGCTATTGATGAACGGATGATGAATCATGATTACGCTTGATTCGGGGAAACTTACCAAATCTACAGCCGGAATCACAGGTGATTAAGGGTGATTTTAACCGCTGTTTTTCTCGCGGTTATAAATGGTCCACAACGCAGGTATAACTCTATCGTCCACTCAGTCTATGGTGTTACGTGCCGCATCAAATAAGGTACCCGTGGTACATGTTTTCCAATTTGATACGCCTAAGGGCTGTTCGCAGACAAAATGTATTTGGATTCATACATTCCCATACAATCAATAAACAAGTCGCACAGATCGTGATATGAATTATGTGACAGACATAAGGAACCTGATTCTTTAATAAGGCGCACGTTCACGAATGAGCACAGTCAAGAATAGCGCAATGGGTATACTTTTGATATTATGAATTCGATTTGCGACACGGGGCATGAAATGTAGGAATGGGTGAAAGATATGGCAGGTTGTAGGGTAGCAAAAGCAACCTCCACTACACAGATATTATTTTAATATGCTATATTCTACCAAAATATAGACACGTGGACCCGTTTTATCAGACGCTATCAACTCTATTCGACAGAACACGCCCCGATGCTGGCGCCACTGCATCACATGCGCGTGCTGTGGCACACCTCGATCTTTGGACATATTCAGCATATTTGCTTTCACCGCCATGCCTATACAATATTCCTATACAATTAATTGATTATTATGATCACATAAGTTAGTCTTTACTATGCATATTTGCACGCCCAACCATGCATTCATACCAATATTGATATGTACCTGCATACTAAACTGGATGTACACAGTACTGCCGTTGAATTGTAAACATTGTCATTGATGCTATCAAATTTAGTTTGGTTGGATAAATATACCGTTTAATGCAAACTATGTAACCCTTGTCGGTGAAGTATGGTATTGAGAATCATGCGGAAGTATTTTGGTCAAGGTTATAAATATTAGTGTCCGGATTTGCATTAGTTGAGACTCGACATTCGGCCTTAATCACAACCGCTTGCAGCTGTTTGGCATGGCCAATGATAAATTAAATTTTGAGTAGATATTAATATAAAGATTTGATAGAGCAGTCACATATAATCGTATATTCAAAGTTTAATGGCTGCTTTCTACATTGAGATAGATAGAGAAGACCTCACAAGTAATAATGGAGCAATAATGGAGCCATAATGACCATAAGTGGGGCGGCCGCAAACACACGGTAACAAATCGTCACTATTCACAATACATTTTCCGCTACTTCCAGCTTGTAGCAGCATACAAGCTCACCCCACAAATACGTGGTCTACAGGGACATCAAACCTTGCAATTAAGTGTAGATCGCATGTGTGGTGTGTGCCATGCATAAAGGTGCAGTCATAATGACGTGGTCAATACTTTGTTAATATTGTTGGCGAATGTTAATACAGATTTTGTTGCACACACTTACTCTTTGTACACATAGCGCAGAGTTTTCGCATAATTGTGTCGACGAGCATGATATTGCTGGGCCTCTGTGGCCTGCTGAACTTGGTTAGTTGTCGTCATACATGGAGGCTTTTATATTTTTGAGCACTTTCTATGGGATGTACTCTGACGGTTCATCTTCACAACAGATTTAGGTGCAGCAAAGTTTGGAATGATATCTTCGCCCTGTATTAGCGAGTTCTTTGTCTCACTATAGATTGTGGCCTTGTGTGCTACAGCCTACAGTAAGCTACCTCATTAAAAATAAGTTTAAGATATTTTCCCGAAGGTAATTGCAGTAGAGATATGACTGACCGACCAGGACTTCATAGTTCTTCTTGGCCCCTATATCGAGCGCCATGACAGTGGTGGGCAACAAGACTCCACCCGCTGCCCCCATACATACTCAGACAGACACAAAGGCGCCATCCATAGCCTCTAGTGTGTTTACTCCATGGTAATATGTTTTTGTAAAGAGTAGCTAGTTTATCCCTTTCATTGTCAGGCTGCTTTTTTGTAGTCGTGTGATTTTCTTTAGCCTAAATTACCGAGCTTCAACAGCCAACGGCATAGCTTAATGGGGTAGCTCAGTAACTGACTAGAACTTCTGTGTCTTCAGAAGTCCACGCCTTGGTGGGCTGTGGTCTCTATCGGCGACAGCTTTAGTCGGGTACACTCAGATAATCCCAAAACATCACGGACGAAATCAACACCAAACTTGGTGGTATACGTAGCCATACGCCATAAAGCAACAAAGCAATTGACTACAAATACGGCTAAGCGGCTGCAGATGCACTTGAAAGGAAACACAAGAAAGGAGACTTGCAATGGCACAGACAGAATTAGGTTTACCCCACTGTAGTGTGTATGGGCGCAGTGAGCCTGTCAGTGAACAAACATGGGGTTTAGACGCTCATCATTAAGCCTGATTACCCTGTGCTGTACTATATGTTGGTCGGGCCACTCCGTGTCTTGGTCAGGGTTTAGGTGCCTGGGGTGCCACCCAACACCTAGCGGCCGCCGCACGGCGTTCTCACTCGATGAGGTATACCTTTATTACCAAGGATAGAACGTTCGTCCAATTTGTAGCTATCTGTCACTTTGCACACTTTGTTTATCAATTATGTGTCTGTATCTGTATACCGAAGCCGCAGGCCATAACCAGACCCGCTTTTTATTGAGTTGTAGTAAAAGTCATACATTAGGTGCCAGAGGAGATTAAGCATGCACATAGCAACGGAACGTCAGGAAACAACTTGCTCTTACGCATGCATAGGGCTGCAAGATCATCGTCTAATACTGTATATTGCACAGGCAGGACTATGCACAAACCTGCGTATTTTGTTGTCTTCTGCCGAACGCGCAAGCCTGACATTGACCCACTTATTGGGTTTTGCAAATGTTTCATCAAATTACATAGTTGTTCATCCGCTTGCAAACGTTTTTCTGTTTTCTGTCCCCTGTAGGTTGGGCACTAATTTCTTACACTTAGTGGGGGTCTTCACTCCCCCCTAAGAGGTTATTTTGGTAGTCTGATAACCATTCTATTTGTACCGCCAGCCTTGATACTCGTTGTGTGCCACATGTAGCCCATCTGGGTATTCCATATCTACCTCAAGTGTGTACCCTGTCTCTGTATCATCAGGATATGTTGATATAATATTTCTCTGATTGACCGGTTCTGACATTACCATTATTGTCCCTGTTGGCAGAGGCTTGTTCATTGCCCATCCATACAGGCTTTGTGCATCGATGTACGGAATATAGCTGGTCCTTATCGAAGCCCTGTATGTGTGACTTGTGTGCCCTTGCGTGGCGCTTCAAGACCATGCTCATCCCTCCACGTAGTTCCTCCCACAGTCCTGGACTGGTGTATTGGTGACCCGGGTCTAAGCCATACTGGCGTAGGCAGGTCTTGCAAAAATCTCAAATACGTCTGCAAGGAGCAGCATGTCTGGATGTGGGTACAGTTCAGTGTAGTCGCCCATGGTGTGAACGTGTTGCATACATTTTGGTCATACTTGTAGTCTTTTTCGGTTATGTCTTGCTTCAACAGCTTGCTGTATATATCATGCATAAGTGAAGGGCTATTAGCCTTTCGTGTGCCGGATGCATGTACACAAAAGCTGCAGCCAGTTATGATAACTGTTATCGTTGCATCGCTCTCTAAGTTGTTAACAGTCAAAAATTAACTGATACATCTGTGTTTAATGATGTTGAGGAAACCTATTGAGACAAATGTCGGCTTTTTTTCTCTGCGAGTGCCCCGAGAGAGACAAGAACTGTTACTACCCTTACAAAGAGCTCCAAAGGAACGTAAAATCCTACATCTGTCATTCGACAAGTTTGTAGGGAGAGAAATGATTATGAAGCTGGATACCCTGAATCTGCCCGTGCTGAAATATATACTATACTGTCTATATTTCCTTTTGTTGGTTTTCTAATATGATGAACCGCATTGTGAATAAAGTTAATTGTAGGGGGATCTTCACTTAGTGCTATCCCAATGACGGTATTAGGGAGTTTCTCATGATTAAGATAGATTAACAAATCATGAGAAAATTAATCTTTGAGAAATTGACAGCCCACCAAGCGAATCTTTTGACATATTTAAGTTACTGGCTGTCAAATTAGGTAATAAAAATGTACATTGCTTTTGAGTGGGTGATTAAAACATCAACCCTATATATGTTAGCTAATACATAGCAGCAATTAGATGTTATCACTCTGTATGGTGAAGAAACCCATAAGGGTAACAAAGACATCTGCTTCTCTAATCGACAATATTTTGACCAATGCTGTCGAAGTTTCGTTGCTAAAGAAGATGAATGCGGAATTTTGCTTCTTATTCTTAAAACGAATTAGGTCCTCGAAATATCTGCAAATGATATATACTCAGCGATAATAAGTATGCTACAGTGCAATTGAAAATGCGCTACGCCAATGTGATTAGAATTAAATTATTTAATTATTGTGAAGTTGTTACAATAACTGTATACCTGATGAGCAAGTTAGTATCAAATATAATCATAAGCAATAGGTCACAACATATCTATTTAACTCAATAAAGCATAATAACAATATCAAAACGCTTTGTATTTGTAATAAGAATAGATCTAAAAAAATACCGAAACCAATTAAATTAGCACATCAGTAGTTTTTAGGTTTTATCAATAGAAGTAAAAAACCGGCAAACAATACGATTCCATCATCACAATGAGTACGAGTTTTATCCATAACCGAAAGGATGCAGCCAATGTTTCAATGTAGGTCAGAATTTAGCCCCCAAAACATCATACCCAGAAGTATCAACACTTTCGATAATACGGGTCATCTGTCACACATTATTGGTACCAATTTGTGAGAAAGAACTGCTTGATGGCTGATGGAATCACACCTTCAATGCCAAAATGAGTAGCATTTGAATTGCTGCCTCCAATCAATGTTGAAATTAATGGGAACTATTTAAACAAGAACATGGTTCTAAAGTAAGCATTGAAGGTTCCATTATATACATCCCGTAGAACCGTCTTCTCCGAATGCGATTGTTCTAACTCCTATGAGTCGCATATAAGTATTTGAATGCACAAATGTAAAATAAGTTCAATACCTGTCGAGTTAGATTTTTCATTGCACATTATATACTTATATACTGGATCAAAGCTTTTGAACCATATATCGAAATCCAGAACTAACGTATTTCGACTTTTAAATCTTACAGAGGACATGTATGCCTGATAATGTAAAGAAAAATATTAAGAAAAAACATTCTGTTTAAGCAAACTTTCACAATCAGCAGTCATTGATGTTTCTTGTGACTGATTATGAATTACTGTGGTCCAGAGTGCAGACCCTTTGCCACCTTAAATTGATCAGAATAATGTGGTCTGAAAGATGTGATACTTTAGTCAACTACTTGGTTGCAGAAGATCTGGGTATCATATGTATCTGAAACGCTGAATTTATATTAGTTGTGCTCGATTTATACAGTTAACCATTATACAGAACATCAATTAAACTTATCGCGCTTTTTATCAAATGCGTTGCAGCGAGAATAACTATTTCAGTATTTACACAAACGTACGAAGTTTCACTTGAATAAGGTCGATATGCTTTTTCAAAGGTGAAATAATTATACAATGACTTGAATGTTGAATGATGTTGATAGATTACAGCATATGAATATGACAAACCTGAACATAGCCACGCTTAGCTGACAGCTAAACACTGCAGTCACCGCTGTAGAATAATACCATGGGGAACGACGGAAACAGTACACGGTATTTGTTTACGTAGGCGTTTATCAGCATTTTATCTGGTGACAAGTGTAATCTGCCTTACCTTGTCTGCCTAAAATATGCATTGCCATCTCTCAATCCAAACTGATATCAACAAAACAGCTTCCTTTAAAGGTCGGACATAGAAAATATGTGGCACTCTTTTGAGACACCTGACCTGTTGAGGCACCTGGTCATCAGCGGTAATCGCGAAATGTTTTAGAATTTGATTTATGATTATTGCGTAAGGAATTAGCACTTAATTGATAAGTACATTAAATACTAATATATACGTCTTAAATACGTCGACAGCTTTAGCCCTTGCGCCATCGTAAGTCACGCTGGTGATGCATTTCTTAAAATATTTTTTGTCATCTTATATTAATCATGTAAGAATCAAAGCCCTGGGTCTATTCATAATGATTCATATAAGCCCAATGTAAGGCTGACTTATAGCTTTTATACTATGTATGTCAAATTTAACTTGCTTTATATTTTTATTGAAGTGCTGACGAGGGTGTATTGGGCAGCTGCAACACAGAACACGATTGTCTGGGGGAGTAATCCTGTGATGCAATACATCTCGGGATATCAACCTCTCTAACGATTAACGCACTTCTCAACATCTCAGCTGGACTGTTCTATATCGCAGAGTTGTCTACTTATTTTCATTTTGTATTACAAGGATACGCATATTAGCCAAATAAAGTTACGATAGAATGACATGAATTATGTATAGCCGCCAAAGTCTTCGCATTCTACACGGTATGATATAAATCTAATCATTATAGAACGGATTCTGTGTTCTAATACAGAGCTGTCAATCACTCGGTACATTAGCATGTGAGTTGAATACTACCTGGACTGCAAATTGAAAATGTCGCAGCGACACCTTTGCAGTATATAAATTCCCGACTCTTTCATTGGGTTTCTATGGTGTGCGAGTGTAAGCGACAAGCATGAAAGGTCTCAACCCTAAAAGAATTCCCCACATGCAAACTCCTATAAAACCAATGAGGCCCAAAAAAGAAGGATGTACCGTCGACTGTATCGTTTTTCAGAAAGTAATCTTCATACATATTTCTTGGCGTGAAATTGGCTTAGTTCTGTTGATATTAAGCACACTGTCCCCCGCTGGCATTTGCAGACTGCACGACATTGTCAGTCTGACTTTTTCACTTAGTTTTCAATGATGCTTGTCAGATGTGATTAATCCAAAAGTATGGTAGGTCCGCCTGAAGAGCAAGAGCCTGGTATGTACATGTTTGTGAAGTGAGGGAGTTTAGATACTGGTTGAGAACTCTGGTGATCTATTATACACATCTGCTAGAATCGACCTCTCAAGATCGACTATTAGGTTTTCGGATAAAGGAAAGAAGTCGCCATTCATAACACTAATTTTGCTGATATGTATCACAGTTCTGATCCTGATGACAAGCCTATAAACTGCGTCGTACGTGTAGGAGCTTAACTTATTAGAATGCGCAACGTCAACGCAGTCGGAAGCAGATCCATGTTATCGTTATGCCATATTTTGTAAAATTTCACGTAACTGGTTACAAAATGCCTTAAATATCCAATTCAGCACAGTCGTAGATCCTCTTGCAAATTGCAATACCAAGATGTTGCCACTATATTTTCTACAATTATGTTACCGCGCGATGGTACCTAGATCTGATGTCGGCATTTGTAGCTATGGTAATCATTACAAGATGCACAATGATATAATGCATAGCCTTCTATCAAGTATGGCAAATAGCGTGGTTGAACATAGGATTTTAACCCGTTTCACAATGTTTAACTGATGTTATACATCATGTTTATCCCAGCCCCTTTCAGAGCGTAAAGCTGTCCAGTACATTACACCTTTCCAATCCAACTTGCATTAATTATGTACAACAATCCTTTGGCTAATGGCATTTGAAGTAGCAAATGTAACTAGGCATCGACGTGATATCTAGCTAAAGATCCGTTCGTCGCTTTATTCTGATAGCTCGCATAGATATTAATTCAATTGCTGATTAATATAAGTCCAAAACATCTGAGGCGATAACTCCCATACTATAAAGCGATTTTGGTTCATCAACATCATCATCATCATCATCATCATCATCATCATCATCATCATCATCATCATCATCATCGTCATCGTCGTTATCATCATCATCATCATCATTATCATCATCGTCAAAATCATCATTATCATCAATTACAGTCGCGATGTTTACCTTTTCACTGCATTGTCCATAGAAAGTTAAACATTTTTGTAATTCTCGCTCATGTTGGTTGCCAACATTTACTGATTATCAGGAAATAATCGATAATGATAAATATCTTGTGGCGTTAACAATGTACATGCGCTAATTTCATAAAACTGAATGCACACAACCACGTTGGATGCATATGATGTAATTATTCTAGTGCTTGATATCCTTAACTGGCATTCAATAGGGACGGGCGTTTTGGTTAATTGTCAGGTCAGAAGTGGCGTCGTACTCGAGCACATAATCATACGTTTGTTAAGCAGTAGCTAATGTTAATTGTGTCCGTGGGTGAAAAAACTCGACCAACAATGTGAAATGGTAGTGGATTTGATTTCTACTCTTTTAAACTTCGAAACTCACTCAAGGCAAAAGTCCGAATTGCGTGCAAATATTGAGATATGTCTGCTATCTGCGTCCTTAACTACGCCAGTTTGCTACTACTGTGAGCGATATTTGGCTATCACAACTTACCCCATATTAACGGACCTGTCGCCCAGAGAGCGGCGGCCATATTTTTGGAACAACATGTCAAAGATGCATTGTTTGCACAGCGTCATATCTTTAATAATTCCCCACAGGGAGCATTTAAGCCAGAGGGTGACAAAATCAGGGAACAAGTAATAGCAAATGGGGGAGCAGATATATAGTTTGCGACAAGAGAGCCGTGAGGTACTTTGTAGACATCGAGTGGGTGTTGCAAGATTGAAAGGCAACATTTGGGTGGAGGTCATACTGTTTCAGTATAAAGTGGATAAAAGCAGTGCTGCTAAATCGATATAGATATCATGGATCAGCGAATTCGCTATCCATTGCTTGTACCCTTCGATGGTTTCTCGTGAAACAGCCGGCAGGAATGCGCACGCGCTGATGAAAATAAGTATTCGGAACACACATACTCCGTGGCATCATGGTTAACAGCTGAGGGCGTATGCCATGCGTGCACTGCACCCTGAATGTGCCGGCATCCATTGTAACCACAAGGCTGCCGCTATACTCCGACTTATGCACAACCACATACTTCATCAACTCACATCGTCGATGTAGGAATCGCAGTCAAAGCAATCTGCTGTGTACCGTTTGTGATGTATCGTATTTGCAGACAATTGTAAGCAGGATCGCCTACACCCCATCATGACACCACAATGCTGCACCACAATAATCCTCACAAAGCAACATAATGTTCGGCATCATTTTAGAACTAAACACCATGCTTTTACCATCATCCACTAAAGCTGGTCAAGTCTTTACATCAAGCAAGCAAGATACATTGATTGGCCATTGTTCATCAATCCGCCAAGTTCAGGCACATTACACGTGGGTGTCTGACCGCTGTTAATGGACCTATGCTCATCCTGTTTTCGTCCGACTGTCTGCATTTAGTATTTACATCATTCATTGTGTCCAATAACGAGTGATCTCTAGAGAGCCACTCAACTATGTGTTCTACAGGGTTATCAGCCACATGGTTTGAATATTCTTGGAGTACCGACGATTTTCGAATCAATTGCTGAATAGTTATGCCTGGCAAAACGTGTTGATGCAGACGTAGACAATTTGACGGCAATGCTAACGCTGTTAATAGGCCACACAAAAATGGTTTGCCACTGCAATCCAGTTACGCACTTCTGTCGAGTTGAAAACCTTCATCACGCATTGATGAGAATATTCCTTCTTACACCTCGCATGAGGCCATGAATTACGATCCTTATTCGACGACTTCCATTCAAGTAGTATCTGATATTCTTATTATTGATGGGCTTTTGCAGTATGTGAATGGCAGTTATGTTGAATCATCCGCCTTCATATCGCGCTTTGGGGCATACTTTCTCGTCTGGTTCTCAACGGTAGTGGATGCGACACCTACAAAAAGGTAATCATTCGCAATCCAGTCAACAGCACAACTTTAATTGATATATGTCAATCAACGGATAAAAATCACCAATTATGATATAAAATCAACCGGGAGTCTATTGCTATGGAGCAGGGGGAGGGACAGAGAGACTCTACTCCACGCTGGACACAGGAGATGAATGTAATGTTAATACTTGGGGTGTGTGATGGGGACAGGCTTAAGTGCCCTCAATATTTACACACTGCCAATCCACGCCAACTTTTGAAGTCGGACACTGAGTTCGAATGGTGCGAATCTCACCAATTATCATTTCAACAAGTTCAGGACATTATCTGCAGTGAAGTGAAATTGGCCTTCTTCAACCAAACAAACCAGCAACAATTCAATTTGATGCATCCATGAAAGGACCGGGGGCGGCCCTTATCCAGGACAACAGACCAATAGTCTTTGCCTCCAAATCACTATCTGAAACAGAGCAGAGATATACAAATATAGAACGGGAAATGCTCGCTGTAGTGTTTGGATGCGAAAGATTCTTCACATATGTGTATGGAAAGCCACTCTTTGTGGAAAGTGACCACAAACTATTACAAATGATACAACTCGAAAACCTGCGAGCAGCTCCACCGAGACTACAAAGAAAGCTGCTCAGGCTACAGGGCTTTGATGTTACAATCAAGTACAAACCCGGAAAAGACATGTTTATGGCTAACAGTTTATCATGACTACCATCACCTTGCAACACACATATCAACCTAACTTTGCGGGTCAACCACGTGCAATTCAAGGAGGAAAACGTTAACCACCTTATAAGTGCAACACAACGTGACCCAGTTGTGACTACACTCGTGCAAACTATTACTGAGGGCTGGCCAAACAGAATGAAAGATCTTCCAACACCATAATGCCCGTATTGGTCCTTCCGCGATGAGATGTCAGTTGACAATGAACTGGCTTTAAAAGGTGAACATGTGGTGATTCCTCGATCTATGCAGGAAACGATACATGAGGGACATCAGAGCACGGAAAAAGGCAAATTGAGAGCTAAGGACTGTGTTTATTGGCCTTATATCAATAAAAAAATAGAAGCCAGAACAAAACAATGCGAAACGTGTCAGCATAATCAGAGATCACAGACCAAAGAAACACTGATCCCTCATGAAAAACCAACTCGACCATGGCAGGTTGTAGGGGCAGATTTATTCCACTTTGAGGGAGGCACTTGCCTCATTATTGCTGACTACTTCTCGAAATTCTCATTTATCAAGAAAATGCCTAATCACTGCACTAGCCAAGCTGTTGTCATCGCGACCTGAGAACCTGAGAAAGTCATGGCAGACATTTGCAATGAATTTGCCATTCAAACATACAACAGTTCTCTTCATTACCCTAAGTCTAACGGACTTGATAAAAGTGAACATAAAGAGTGTTTAAGATACTAAAGTTGATGGGCCAGTCACCTATGTAAATGCCCAAAGGTATCCACTACCTACCGAGGCCGTCATCAAGACCCAACATTGTTAACACTCCGTCTTATATGGGCACAGCCCCATCATCATAAACAATTTAGTAAATATCCCCATTAACAGCCTCATCCTTCAAATTGAGACCCACATCTGTAATTGCCGCTTGCAGACGTTTTAAATTCCGGAGGCCAGGTTTTTATTGGACAGAATTTCCTCCTCCTGGAGTCCTTGACCGCCATAAAATGCACTTGTTTGATTCGAGTTTGTACTAACCCACAGTATACGTGATTTCCTTAGGCCTACACATATATCACCTGCACTGTTTTCAATAGGATTCTGCAGGGGAAAAACCTTACCGCTTTGAACATAGAGTGTTATACATAGTGGTTTATGAAATGAATACACTACCTTTTAGATTCAATAGGAATGACACATACACACATGGCCTGCTATACACGCCGCATTTAGCAGCTGAACAGCTGACACGTCACCTTATCCAGTGCAAGCGGAAGACTGTACGGCGGGGTGTTTAAGGAGGATTTCTCTAACCTGTTTTAACACTACGTGATGCCAAACATAAGCGACGGTAAGCTTATAGAGAACCAACCACATGCAATACTGGCAGAGCCAGGTAAATTTTGTTGCATGGTTCGCAACCTCCGGCTGGGGTGTATCTGCGTTGGACCATCTTAAAGATCATAAACACAATTTTTTTTTAATCGAAATTCGAAAGAATAAACTTTAATAATGGTATTCATATCAATAGCGGTTCCTTTGGAGCACCCTATTCCTTTAAAAAAATGATTTTAAAGTGTATGTTTTCATCTTCCTCTCGTCGAACATTCCGCTCGGCAACGTTCGGAATTATTTGGCCCGTGACGTCACGTTCGCTGTCCTATGCTCGCTGATCAAGAATGTCAACAAGGTTCTCCATTGTTGTCGCGGCTCGTTGATGGTTTATGAAAAAGTCTTCACGGTTTGTTACACTCACAGTTTGGATTATGCCTTATTGTTGTGCCGGTTGGGTGTAGAAACGACGAGAGGTCGGGTAAGAGTTTCTTTCGGTTCCCGAAAGACCGAAACATGCACAAGAATTGGATTGCAAAGGTGAAGAGGAAGGATTGGAAGCCGACCAAAACAACTGTGCTTTGCTCCGACCACTTTGAGAGGGACGCCTATGATACTGACCAGAGCTGCTCAAAAGTCTGGGCTTTTCTAAACAAACTAGGTTTCGCCAAGGTGCCATGCCAACGATTTTCAATTACATGGGTGTGAACCAGGATCGAGTAAAACGTCGAGGTGCCTTTGAGAAAAGACGACGTCAACAGGTAAGATAGCTAGGACCATTCAATTTTCATTCCCACTCAATCCCAGTCATGGTTGTGCCTTTGTGTTTGATTGACAGCAAAATTTATTTCTTATATGAATAATCATACGACCCAAATGACATGGCCGTGTTAAGCTTAAGGCTAAGGCATCACTTGAAGAGAAAGGCCCCATGGGCATGGCCCCATAACAGAATAACTGGTGTTTCAATGTGATCTCAAAATGCTTGCTTGACATTGCCTGTTTATTGTTTAGGGATTTGGATACACTACATACTGTGTTTAATTGGTCCATTTACATGAGTACTACTGATGCCATATGATAAATTAGACAGTCTGTATATAGAAGTATATTGATATAGGTGATTTTGATCCCTATTTTGGGAAATATCATTGGTGTACAACTGGTCGACACTGAAACACATGATGCCTCTGTTTGTAGGTGCTGCATGAAATGTTAACTGTAGCTGAGATGCTTGATGCCTCCAGTGAATGTGAAAACGAGATGACAGGTGTGCCCGAGATAGAGGCCAGCTCAATTGAACCGGAAGAGGGCCCCCACACATCGTTTGGAGTTCAAACATACTTGCTTGTAGGTATATTGAGTCACCTGGATGTCTATATTCGACATGGAAAGTGACAAGGATGATATGGATGAACATGCAGTGCACCAGGAAATGTAAGTGATAGATTACTTTGAAAATGCCCCTGTAAACAGTGGAGTGGAATTGTATTGCATACTTATAAAAATCAGTGCTCTCTCATAAGCCTAATAAAGCACCTACAACTTTGTTTTTATAGTGACATTGAGCTAGAGGATGGCATTGGTCATGAACAGCAAACACCTTCTGAACGACATTGGCAGCTTAGAATCTTTCCACAAGGTGGTGATCTTATGCGTGCCCAAGATTGTACACTTTCCCTTTGCCTCTATGGAAGCAAGGTAATTTGAGCTTTGCTGTGACTGCAGTGTGGTATATATTGCAAATACCTGATGTAAAACACGGGTTTATGTTGGTCCTTATAAAGTTATGACATGCTGGTGTATTGTGAGCTCACATAGGCATGCCAGACCACCAGGCTATATCTGCTACTGTTGGTGTTTTACTTCCAGATTACTCCTTGCAGTTTTGCATTTTAATGAAAACTCCAATAGAGCTCAGGCAGTCACTCAACAAGGCCAGGCACAATGGGGAGTGTCCTTTCCAAAGTCCAGACAGGGGGATCCAGTGGTGAAGCCTGTCAAAGTTCCCATCACTTTTGATTGGTATATATCACAGGATTTGTTTTTCAATATATGTAAATATGAGTTAAACAATAATGTAATGCCGGCATTTATTAAGATAAATTTATTATGAGTCTCTGCCATGCCCATAGGGTAATTATACTGACACAAAAGATCAAACATTCCATTTAATGGTTCAAAGACAATTTATTACTAATCTTTTATTAACTGGTTATGCTTTAGATTATGTTGACAACCTCATTACTGAAGTGTTTGTGCTTCGTGAGAAATATCCCAATTACAGACTGGCGAAAGTTCTTTCTGTGGAAAAGAGTTTTCTGCCCCTATTGCTGCTCAATTTGAAAAGCCAGCAAAGCACACCGATGCCGCTTCAATCATGCAAACCAAATCTACTCAGCTACTTTCTAGGTATCCTCTGTAAAGGCCCTCTGGGTCTGGGAATGTAGATCTTATTTTGTTTAAGACACATGATGGCAATACTTTTCTGTTATGTCTACCTAATCTGTGCCACACCCAGTAGATGAAACGGCAATAGGCCAAATATCTGAATAACCTGGAGCAAAAAAGAATTGATTATTTCTTAGGGAAATATGAAAGTAATCTTTTTTTTTCAGCCATGTACTCTGGTTTTTTTTTGTCAACTATGATTACTCCAGATGGGATAATTGTCCATGTGTATTGCAATGGTTTGGACATATGTCCAACGGTCCAAGCAGTTTGACTTGAACCCTGGATGTTCGGTCATACATGGCGACTCTTCTATTGTTGCCAGTCTTTGGGTAATTTCGACAGCAAACACATTCCCGCAATGTGGTCATCTTATCGCAGTTGTTACAGCTAAACCTGAAAGGTTGCCCAAATCAAGCTTTAGCCATTTTGAACTCCAAGTTAGATCATTCACATAACAAAAGCTGACCCAGCAGTCCATGTTTGTCCATGATTCACAAGTTCTTCTCAGCATTCTGACTTTATTTGTGAGCAAAATAGTAGACTTAGTCTTTTAAATATACACTGATGAGAGATATATTAACAGGACGTCTAAATTCTGAAAGGGGCCAGTTCACAGGCACCCAAGTCAATTATGTATATTATCATACATGTCACTGACTATAGCTCAGGGGAACGCGCTGGGTGAATTTATTGACTTGGGTGTGTGGGCCAGATAGACCCCATTACACGGAAATGTTATTTCTACCGGTGCTAATCCATTTAGACTTATAGAGACGAAAAATTTCTACCCACCACACTTCCGCTGGCCTGAAAGTCAAAGCGTCTTTGCTGAATTCATTTTCCGAATCGGAATCCGTTTCTGAGCTCCCAACATCATCGATCATTATCTGAATCGGTTGTTATTCGCAATTGTGTGGGCTCAAATAAATACCCACGGACATCATAAGTCCTCATTTCACCCGATGAGGCTTCATAATCTTCATCTGATGACGACATGTTAATAGATACTAATCAGTAGAGAGGAAAGTTGCAGGGAAAAAAATTGCGGATCGTATAATGTTTGTCAGCTTCCGAAATACCGCCTTCGAATTTGTTTTGGGACGAGCCGCAAACGTGACGTAACACGACCTGCCTCCTAGCGACCAACTGGTGCAAAATGGACTCTGGGAATTCAATTCTCAGCGGATTTATGTCCACAGTACTTGAGAGAATGTAAAATTATCTACCGTGGTCAGATTAAAAGATATTTTCCTACATTTTGCAACATACAAATCGGATATGCCAAAAAGCGTTAGTTTTGATCTTTAACTCTGGAGTCCCACCAATAAAGGATCTTTATAGGTGTCACGTGTACTGCACCTTATGGAGACTTCTGAACGAAATGAGGGTAGCACTACCGGATGACGCTACATGGTCAGCCACTGGTAATATATTTGACAGGAGAATCTACCATGAACTCTGACATGACTTTGGTGTTACCAAAATACAGATCGGAGGATAAAAGGTGGAAACCAGGGACGCAGACGGATCTACTTCACCGACCCCGAGACAAAAGTACTGTGGCCAATCATTCATTACGGCAACCCCTACTTCTATGAAGCCGTAAGGCACGTGTTTACCAAACCAGCAGACGGCTTTGTTTTCCAGGGTGGCTCGATTCATGTAGATAACATAAAACAAGATATTGCGGGTGCAAACACTGCCTGAAGTACTTACATACTGGAAAAATCTGAGGTGTACACAGCCCCGGGTTACTCACTAATTTACGACAGTATTCAAATCTATGTTTGGGCTATTCTTGGTGCTCAGTCGCAGACCCGCCCTGGGATACTAGATACAGGCCTTTCGTTTGACGCTAGAAAGCAGTTTTAGGCTAATATTGGGATGCTATCAACTCACCAGCTGACATTCCTTCATCCATCGGGAGGTATCAGGAGGTACCTCCAAAGGCTTTTTTTGCCTCATCCCACTGCTGACAGTCACGCATGCCCTGGACATAGAATTGGTTGGGGATGCCCTTAATGGTCAGCTCGACTGTTGTTATCTTTGGGTTGCAGATCGACTCTGTCTTCCTAGCAAACGAGACATTGGCTGGGTCTTTAAAGAGCATTAAGATACCCTTCATGCCGCGAGCCAGCACGTTCAGGTTGATTTTTTTACAGTGTGTCACCTTTATTGTATGCAGGCTTCGTATGGCTGAGCTCATACAGTATTGAGAGCCAACCTGTGTACTGGGTGTGGATCGTGCGGGCCAGCTTTGCTTGGGTAACTATATCATACTCTAAGGAGATGCCATAGATTGTGTAGCTGTCATGGGTATCACCGTTGCGTGGATCACACGGCTGCAGTCGTTGAATGTGAGCTCCTATGCCAGTCTGTCACCAAATTCACTCTGGTAGAACGGCATGTGGCTCTTGAGGAGTTCTAAGTCAAGCAGAATATTTCATCCATTGCCATAGGCATCGGCTATCGCTTTATCTTCTACCTCGGTCTCATCCTTGTCCCCATCTCGTACCTTAGTAACATTTTCGTCATCTGATGTGTCAATGCCCTAATACTGGAGGCCCTGTCTCTCCTGTGCAATACGCCACAAGCTGCTGTTACAGTGGTACACATCGCTGTCATCGATGGACATGACCTCGTTGTCAGAAATCTTGATTGTTGTTTTTCTGAACTTTGGCGTGTCCCAGGTTTTGCCCAACGCTACACTAAGCGTCGGTCAAGGTTAGCTCTTTTGAACCAATTGGAGATTGCGCTCCCTCTTGGTTCTCGAAGATGGCATTTCCAATGTAGAAAATTCGATGATAAGACCTTGCCTTCACGATGTCAACTTGATTTAACAAGTCCAATTTAATAATCAATCAGCATTATGTATCGAATTAGAGTCTCAGGAATTGCAACAACTAGTAAATTTGCCTGAAATATCGCCCAAAATGTGTGTGGCGATTAATGGCGGCGAGATTGTGCAATGTTAGTCGGTTGGATACGGATTTGGTATGATGCTGAATAAAGGAGAGGAAAAGGCAACTAGGTCGGAAAGTTATAAGGCAAAACTCTAGTATAAACTGACGCACCTGTAAAATGTATTATCAGGAAGATGATGGTAAGATAAAAACTAAGCAACGTCGTTAAAGAGACTGGTTGTTGACAACCACTAGAATTCAGAGTAGCTGAGCGTGTGCATACCCTGTTCCGGGAGCAAGGCATAACAATCGTCTCTAGCCGCAGCTGTGGCACTAGGGGGAGTTACTCTCCTGATACTCAGTGATCTCCAACTACGTAACAAGCCAAATCACTAATAAGCCTATTGCTAGTCCTTCAAAAAAAAGCAAAGAATATATTTTGATGTTTCGCAGATCAAATTGCCATATAGTCATGCAAGCCGTTGGAAAAAACCGTTAGGTTATTTCTTGTTTCACATATCGGTTTACGGAGGTCTGCAAGTCGTTAGAAAAAAAAGCAAAATATATTTGTTTTCCACAGATCAGTTTACAAAAGAATACAGGCTTGCTAAGTAGCAGAGCATTTGGGAGCCAGTGCCATATATGCATAACAATGGACCGTCGCATAACTCGTCTCATACAAACCATCTACTATAGTCGTAAGGGCTACTGGAAAAGCATTACAGCTATCAAGAAGATTGCAACAGCCACAAGGGTTTCTGAGGAAGTGGCCTGTGGTTGGCTTACAAAGTAAGCTATATGGCAAATCTACCTGCCAATGCTGAAACACATTCCCAAACAAAAATTTGATGTGTCTAAACCTTATGAGGCTTACCAAGCCGATCTTTTGTTTCTTCCTCACGACAGTGTAAAACGTTGGACTTACAAGTATGCCCTCACAGTAGTGGACGTGGCCTAACACTACAAAGGGGCTAAGCCGTTGACTTCAAAAAAGGCCATAGAGGTCACAGGCGCACTCAAAAGGATATACAAGCAAGGCTCGCTTTTCCATTGGCCTAAACTACTACAGGTCGACAACGGACGGGAGTACTTGGGCGCCGAAAGCCAGCTGCTAGCAAAACATGGAGTTTCCATCAGGCGTGGAAGCTTGAATGTCCATTGAGACCAGGCTATTGTGGAACGCTTTAATCGCACTCTTACGGAGCGACTCTTTCAACAACTGTATGCAATGGAGTTAAGGGCTACTGTAAAACGATCACCTGATGTAGGTTTCTAGACTGCAGGCTGTTGTCGCTACCATGACAAGGGAGGTGACCCGCTTGACTGGGAAAAAACCTATAGCGGCTATAAAGGCAAAACAAGTTGTAAAAAAGCCCTCTTCGGTTGTACCAAAGCGGTTGCTGGGTTTCAAAGAGCATAAGCTTCCCTCTGGTGTTGCTGTTCACTACCTCTACCAGCCTGATGAGTGGGAGCAGAACAATCTGTGTCGCGCTACTGACCCTGTGTGGTCACTCAAAGTCTACAGGATCGGACGCTCTGTCACTAAATCCTGCGCTATGCAGAAGCAAAGCAGCCCAAGCCCATACGCTTCATACTTAGTTTAAGAAGATTAAGTGGTCTATTAAAAACTATTGGCGTAGATTGGTGATGAACGTCCCTGAGTCTCATCCCCTTGGCGTGGCCGTTATGATGTTTTTATCAGGCGTGCATAGGCAGAGTAAAGTTTTGACTGATGAGCTTACAGAGCTAAACGGAATCAAGTGTCAATTTGCCCTGCATGTAAGATGCACCGATGATGACGGCATTGAATATGTTGAGCCTGTATTAAGCAATAAACAACACATTCATGAGAGGTTGGAGAAGTGGACCAAGAAAGGTTCCGGTTTGGAGTTTGAGCCCGTTGCTACCCTCTGGATTGTTATTGCCTCCTACCACCCCGAGTGCGCTGGCAGTTAAGAAAGCGATCATAAACATAAACAACTCGGACCCCTAGTGCCTTTTATGGTGTATTGATTTGGCTCTACATCCCGTTGCTAAGCCCCCTAAAAGGCATCTAAAAGTAACATTCAGAGGCTGTTAACCCCGCTGATAGGCAAAGGCGTAGGGTACCTAACACCAATATCGCATATTGAGAAGGTAGAAAAGCATGCTAACCTAGCCTTAAACATATTTGGATGGGAAAGGGGAGCTGTTATTATACACCACATTAGTAAACATCCTGATCCACGTGCCTATTGAAAACAATGGTAAGTTTCACCATACACTTATAAAAGATCTGAACCGCTTGCGGTATGATCAGGTTAAACACAAGGAGTGCAAGTTCTTCTGTGAGCGATGTCTACATGGTTATTCCACTAAAATAACTGCTCGATGAGCACGATGCCTGAGTGCAGGATGCTGTGAGAGTTAACGTGCCTGAGGAAGGAAAAATTTATTATCCTTTTTCAAAACCCATTATGTTATCTACGCCGATTTTGAGGCTCTCACTGTTAAACTTCCTGGCCCTAGTCTTGATCTGTGAGGTTTTTCGGTGTAGTGGTCAGACCGAACCCCTTGTAGTGTAATCAGGAGGCAAAACTGTGCTGAAATTCTTACAAGCAGTGCAACAAGAAGAACTCAAGATTAAAGCAGTTCTGTCAAAGCCTGTTCCAATGCACGTGACGATAAAGGGGCCCACAAGGCAGCAACTATATGTCATGTGTAAAAAAAAGTCCGCGATCAATGCCATATTACAGGTAAATACATAGGGGCAGCCCATAATGCATGCAACTTGGGGCTGCGGTTGAATCCCAAGACAATGGCCGTGCATGTGGTATTCCACCATCTATGGGACTAATTGCAGGCTAGAAGAGTAAGGAAGGAGTTAAAATCGACTGTATTCCAAAGAATATGGAGAGGTACATATCCCTATCAATCCGAATTATTGACAGTGCACAGTTCCCTCCTGGCCTCCCTTGACAAGCTGGTGTATACAAACAACCCAGAAGCGCCACGAAACAAACCGCCAGCTACTACTACGTAAATGTGTGTACCCTACAAATTTATGGCTGGCTGGAATAAGTTTGACGCCCTCCTCTGCAAATTCAGGGAATATACCGCAAGCTCCCTGATCAAGGCATAAAAGATGAAGATTATGAACATGCGAAAAAACGGTCAATTAACATGAAACTACGATAATTAGTGGAGTATAGATCAGTTAGTATTTGACTGACGAGTAGGGAAGGGGACAACCAGAAACGTTAAAACCTACCTCGCCACACGTTGCCTAATGCAGACTCCCTTGGAATGCTCGTACCGCATGATTGTTTTTCAAGGAATAAATGCAACGGTTTTTGGCATAGAAGAGTAAGCTGTTTGTTCAATCGCTGACATGCTAATGCAGCTGGTTTCCCGCACTGTGTTGGTGACCGCGCGTTCAAGCCTCTTCACGATGCTGGAATGGGATACAAAATGTTGCTGGATTGATCTCCTACTCTTACTTGCCCAAATGCAGGGAAACCTAGGGATTGTTTTGATGATTCTGCGCAACAAGCGTAAGAACATTACACTATTTTGCTTCACTTGTAGCATTAAAACTGTTGGCATTATTGATCATACACCACTCGCATGGCTGCACACTGTTTATCAGGATTCAGTATACTCTAAACAACTAGCATGAGGCTCTAATACATCAGGGTATACTAGCGCAAGATAAGATAAAATATTGGTTGATCACGCTTTGGGTTCTTGTGTAAGTAAGCGTTTCAGCCCTCCCCAAACTCGAACGTGCTTATTATTTCGGTAAACAGTACTTCCATCACACACTAAGGCCATTTTGAAACCTGCCAATGACCCCGTGTTGTTGTTGCAGGTCTAGTTTTCCACACATCACTGTGCACGTTATATCCTCTAGGCGTCTTGCAATCACATAGGCGCCAGAAAGCTGTTGTCCAATTGTGCCTGCCGATCAAGGTATGTCATGGGTTTGCGTTATGCGTAAGGTATTTCGCAGGAAAAAGTCATCCAGAAAAAAAAAAATGTTATTGTGTCAATATATTGAAAGAAAACCATAATATTTTGCGCTTGCTCGAAGTAGCTATCCACAAACAATCCCCATCATCTTCCGCGCATCAGAGTCGAGAAGGATGCGGCTGTAGCTAGTTGCGCTGAAATGAGCCCTTCCGATTAACAGCAGCAGGTGCCTGTTATATGCATCATCTGCGCATGCATGTGTCATTGTCCATTCTAGTATGTCAATACACAAACCGAGAAGAAGACCGTGATCAAGGATGAGGGTTGAGGATTCGCAATGTTGTACACTATGTGACGATACTTATTTCTCTGACTTATCGCTCAGAGAGGGACGGTCATTTACTTGATGCCCGACTATAGGCTCACCATTAAAAAAACGCATTATGTGCTCAACGTTATGAAATTTAGATTCACGTCAGGGAACACAGATAAAATAGACACGAGAGAGTGTATAAGTGAGATAGATAGTCACGGGATCTAAAGGACGGAAAGGAAGCAGGACTAATAAGGAGATTTAAAAATATCGAGACGATGATGCTATAACGAGAGACATTTCATTTAGATATGCGGTCAACAAAAGTAGTGACGATGAATTAGTTTTATTAGAGCTGTGCCGCAAACTAACTAATAAAAACGAGTATCACAGCATACGTCGGACCATGAAAGCCTAATTTCTTATTTCAAAGCATGGTTTGTGTTTTGTATCAAGATATATATTTATGTGTCAAGATATATATGTATATATATATATTCATTTACATATATCTATATATATATATGGTGTGTGACCAAGTTCACCTAATGCATTGTAAAAGTTATTGAAGGCGCCTTTTAACTAGCCAATCGTCCTGTGATAATTCATCCATCTCTTTGTCCTCAAACATAGCTCCCTACCGAGGTGCCTCTAGCCATCTCATATCCCCTCCTCGTCAGACGCTGCGTTATCAAACTCTTTCATGTGACTGTTTTAAAGATTTACTTTAAAACTAACATTTAACATGACGAGTAATTATGGCCGCAAGTTATATCTACATCGCCTAATACGCGAGACCCTCGAGGTAAAGGGCATGCGGCAGTCCGTTGTTTTAACCAACAACCCACGCACTATTGACCAGAACCAGCAACTGCTGGTCCACTTCCCCAACCTGGGCGCAGAAGACGTCATTTTTCTGGGGACAACCTGGCTGGCCTTTACAATTACGCTGACCTCTACCGACGCCAACCGCAGCATTGTGGAACACTTGGGGCATGCCGTGGTTAAGAAAACAATAATTACGATTTCTGGCAATGAGGTCATCTCCATCGATGACAGCGATGTGCGCCAATCTAATGGCAACTTGAACACTGCACAGGCGAGAGATATCGCCTATTATCAGGGCATTGACACTATCAGATGAACAAAATGTGACTGAAATACGAGCGGGGACAGGAGCCAAGGATGAGACCGAGGTAGACGACAAGGCATTAGCCGATGCCTGTGGCAACCGATTTTATATCCCGCTTGCCTTTGAACTCTTTAGAGCCACATGCCAATCTACTAGAGTGCGTTTGGCGACATACTAGACTACAAACCCACATTCAACAACTACAGTCATGTGATTCGCGCAACAGGTGACACCGACGATGGAGTATGACATATTTACCCAACCAGAGCTGGCCTGCATGATCCGCACCCAGTACACAAGTCGGCTGTATGAGCGTTTCCCCGCAACAGGAACCTTGCATACAATAAGAGTGACACACTGTGGAATATCAACCTGAACGTACCAGCACGCAGGATGAAGGGAACCTTACAGGTCTTTGTAGACTACATGGTAGTGGCAGGCACGTGGAGAATGCGTCTGGGGGTGTGACCATCCATGCTGCTGCAGAAGACTGATCAACCTAATGCATATGTCCATGGTTATGATTGAAACTATATTGGTCGTGACAGTTGCTGTGTTATCGGTTGCCGGGTCAGGTATATCTATCTGGGTATAAGTCTGTTGGGTCCATCCCATAAAGACACAATATATTAGACTTCAAAAGTATAAATATATACTACGTATATTCATGGATCCTGATGTCGTGATTGATCTATTCCTTGCACAGGAAGCCAAGTCTCAGTAGTCCACCCTGGACCCGGCCCAGGCTAAAGCAGCCAATGGTCCTGCCCCAACTGAACCAAGATGGGACATGTCTTCTCTGAAGACTCGGAGAGATAAGGGGGGGGGGGCATTCGGGGGGGGGGGGGGGGGGGGGGGGGTCAGGGTCGTCAGTATCCGGGTGCGCAGATGCTGACAATTGACCTGGTTATATTAATGTCTGAAGAAGAGATCACCGAGTTGTATGTGAGATAAGAGGCTTGGCTAGGTGCTAGCACGAGGCACACCCTAGGTCAGGAAGTTCTACAGCCATGCTCAGGTATTGCTTGTATGTCTTAACCGATCCATATAACACCAGCAAAAGCTAATTACAGACCTCGATACCTATTTGTTAGGCATGCGCTAAGCACTGCTACTTACAAGTAATATCACCACTATGGCATGTTCTTAGCTCTGCTAACCACAGCCTCAACAATAGCTAATCACTGTCAACTTGGACAAACCTGTCATCAGAGGATACAAACACGTCACTGGCGGCAGAGAAAATTGGCCCGGAGGAAGCAGTGGCGAGGCGTGAGCAAAAGATGAATAAAGTTCGGACCCATGAGCTGAAGGAGCTGAACGGAGGTGTCGGTTTTCCCTGCCGGCAATTGTGGAAGGAGCTTCCGAAACTGAGTATGCTTGGCCTGTGCCGCTTGATTAGCAGGATGTGGTTCTCTTAGAAGATATTGCTGATATCCTGAACAAGAGCAAGGCGCATATCCAAGTGCTGTTGGATAAGTGGACCAACAGAGGTTCGGGCAGGGAGTTCGAGTCAGTAGAACTCTGTGGATTGACATTGCTCACTACCAGCGAACAAGGACAACTACTTCCTTCTATGGTGTATTGAATCCGCTATAAACTGGGTCAGTAAGGACCCGCAGCAACCTAAGCATAACCTTCAGTGGCTGTTAACCCTGCTGGAGGCATTGCGTATCCATCACCAGTGTCGCAGCTTTACAAGGTAGGGAAGAATGTGCCTAACCTAGCCCTTAGCGTCTATGGCTGGGAATGGGTAGAAAGCTGTGCTTCCATTATCGTGCGCCACGTCAGGAATCAGCATGCTGGTATGTTTCACTACACGTGGATCAAGGATGTCAACTGCTTGCTTGTTTATCTGAGTAAACACAAACAGCACAAGTTCTTCTGTGAGCGATGCTCTGAGAAACTGTTCCAGACGCACAATCCTGAGCGCATGGAGAAAAGGCAGGCGGCTGTGCGAGTTGACATGCTAGAGGAAGGGAAGAATATAATATCTTTCCCGAACTGGCATCGCTGTATGTCATCTACGAAGACATTGAGGCACTCACTGCTAAGCTTCCAGGCCCTTAATCTGATCCTAGTAAGAGCAACGCGCAACAGACAGAGGAACAAGAGCCATGGGGGTCAGCCCAGCCCAGCCCATAGAGCCTGCCACTTTTAAAGCTGTAGTCCCAAGACGACGGCTATGCCTGTGATCTTTCACAACTGACGGTTAGCTTGAGTTGCTAACCTATAATGACCAGCACTTTTCGTTAAGAAGGTCAAGCCTGGTTGAATAGCATGGTATCGCACCGCCAAGCTAACGCCAATTACCCATACGTAGAGAGCTTCAAGAAGAATAAGCCAGCAAGCTTCAGTACCTTGGCGCTTACAACCTGTATCGGTGAGCAATGAGCCTGCCCCCACCTACTGGGGCAATAGAGTGTGAGTGCGTGGATCAGCCGGAAGATCTATCGATGCAGGACCATCCCGACAATGTCAATATCGGATATATACTCGAAGTTGATCTGGAATACCCTGCAGAGTTACCTGCTGATCACAATGATTATCCACTAGCTCCAGAGCGTATGTCTGTGCAGAATGAATGTTTGTCATAGGCGCATTGGGGAGCACCTCGGAGAATGAGAATCTGGTGCCCAACCTACGCAACAAAGAGAAGTGTGTGGTCCACTACAGACAAATCAAGCACATATCGCTGGGAATGATAAAGGAGAATCTCTGAAGCCGAGTTATTGTTATCATTGTACGCAGGGCAGAAGAGGAACAAAATCAGGCTTGTGGCCAGTCCCGTCTATACTCGTCACAAAGTCCCCAATGACGACCTGACTGCGCTGCATATGCACAATATTAGCATAGTGCTAAACCACCCTGTGTATTTAGGCATGTGCATACTCGACCTCTCCAAGCACCAGATGAGTGACTTCTATTACAACACAATGCTTACGGAGATCCGCAGTGCTGTATTTTCTAAACTGCTCCCCGGGGCATTGTTCCGTTATGACCGTCATACTTGCTACCCGTTATATCACATGACTCAACAGGACCGTGTTGCTTTGCATCCATAGCCTCTAATGAATCACAGCGGCCTTGTTTCACGGTATCTGCAATATAGCCCGAAAAAACTATTTTCTCATCTCTCACAGAATCCTAATCCTTTTTATGTCACAATTCACATAATTCTGCGCAAAGTTCACCTCGGCTTTCTGTTTGTTTGCAGTATTCATTGTTTGGGCATTATAGCAGATTAATAAACAGTTTGTTTCTAGACAAGCTTAGTTTTTTATTATCACATCACCCGCTACAAAAACAACTCCTCTATGATAAACTATTTATGATATATCCAGCTTTAAAACCTGCAGACGTGGACATCAATAATGAAAGAGGGCAATTTCAAATCCTTAATATGAATATGTGGTTTGATATCCAAGTCTCATGAAAAGCGCATTCTATCGAACGCTTGAGATTTACCTTAAGTTACAATGTGCAGATGCGAATACAGGCCTCATATGTCACAAGATGTCTGAGCAAAATACTAACTGTAGTTTGTGGGGAGAAGGACGCAATAAGTATTTTATTTCGCTAACGTGAAGGATACTATATCGATATCGTACAATAATGTCAAGACGCCGATTGATTTTGTATTCGCAAATTGTAATGAACTACATCTTCTTATTACATGCTTCATCATTTAACGCTTAGAGACAAAGAGTCCATTTGAACATGTTTCGAAGAGTAATGCTTGCATGAAAGGGGTACAGATAAGGAACCGCTTATCAACGTGTTTTCATGTTGCTGAGCAGGGGAAAGCTACAATCTTAAAGCATGTGTATTGTATTTGATACAGGCAGGACATTAATTCACTTCGTTAGCTTTGTTATTTCCACACTACCCATGTTTGCTCGTAGCATGTTTTTCATTCTTTTTCACTGGAACGAACTCCGCGCACCTTGCCGTCGGTAATTTATTCTCAAAATTTAGGTATTCTTATGCAATAATTTGTTTCTCAATTGAGGTTTCGGGCTCAAAGCGGACTTGATGCCAACGCGAAATATTGGTTATGATGGGGTTGTATATGCCCAGAATGCTTTTTTCTTGGGAATAATCCAGGTCATGGTTGCCTTAATCAAACCAGATTCTGAGGAATATATAAGCAGTAATGTCATATCACTACGATATAGGTTTCGATCACACCCGATAATTATTATTACATACGACAACAATATACCACACACGAGCACATATAGTTTAGCCACGGTTGCTTACAATAGCGACTATCGTAATTTCAGAATGAATGTAAACATTTTAGTTCACACTTTGTGAAAAAATGTTTCTTTACATTTAGTCAAAATTCTGAACTGAAACTATATCACGTATTGTTATGTTGGTCTTTCTTATACATTCCAAGAGCTATTAAGCTATCGAGTGACACAAACGGTCCCAATTTCTTTCAGGCAAAGACTTGCATGAATTTAACCAACACATGCAAATGAGACTGCTAAAAGTTAAAACCTCAGTCGGAATATTTATTATCAACTATACATTGATTGTTTTCTGTTACTAATTAAATGATGAATACTTCATTGTGTTCCGTATCTAGTTAGTGGCCCATCGGGATCGGCGTCTGCAAGTTATCTACCTAGCAATGTCGTATTATGCAACGTCGACATTTTATTTTGCATTAATCTGGTACATCTAAATGCTTTGTGGTCATTGACACACTGCTATGAGCACTTGTTATCCACTAATATTTAATTAAGAGCAATAATTACATTGTCTATACCAAACATACAATGCCACGCAATTCGCAAGTGTTCTTGTATTCGTGTATTTTGTCGTGTGAACGCTATGGGTGTTCCGAGTGTGTCGACGTAGGCGCATGACCTCATTTTGTGACCGCGATCTAACTTCTAATTCGAGCGATTTAATTCATTTTGAACATCAAAGCAATGATCACGTTACTAATGAACATTATGGTGAATAATGTAAGGGCAATGTCAGCCACTGGGAAATGCCATGCTCTCTTCAAACTAAGACCCGCCAAGCAATTGACAGAAGCACCTGCTAAAACATCAGGGGGATTACGCAGTATGCGTGCAGACGCCACACCCATAAAGAGACATGAATAGGCGACAATTCATCTTGTCAAGGTAATCACCGATTAGTTAAGATACAGATGCTGTACTTAGACGTTTTTTGACATGTAACAACTTTCTAAATACATAAATATATATAATCGGATCCGGCGATTACAGCCGCATATCGTTCCCGTCTTAATCGGCGACAATGGGGAAAATGGTACACATTTCTTAGCGGATACACAAATTGCTGTCACACATATTACATCAAGTGTTGCTGTAAGGCTGATTGCTGCTCGAAATGGGGCGAAGCACACAAGTCGGCCGAATGCATTTTGAAATATACGACAAGACTTGATTGTCTGTAAGGATCTTCATTTCTGTAACCAGAGAACTGCTAAATAAATTGGCATTACTTGAAATACTCTCAATATCTCAGACGACCTTTTGTTGCTGTCAGGCATTTGGCAATGGGGTAATTGGGGACAGGGCAGCAGAGCACAGAATGCCTGGAGGGAACAGGGCAGCTGAGCGAGGGCAGCCTTAGTGGCGACAACGGCAGCAGAGCACGCGTTGTCTAAGTGGGGACAGGACATCACAGGACGGGCCGCGCCAGGTCACTGTCACACCCTGGTTGAATTAAAAGCACTCAAAATGTAGTATACATGTAGGGATAGATATATATATATATATATATATATATATATATATATATATATAGATAGATATATATATAGATATAGATATATATATATAGATATATATATATATATATATATATATATATATATATATATATATATATATATATATATATATATATATATATATATATGTATGTATAATATATGTATATATATATATATATGTATACTATATATATATATATATGTATATGTATATATGTATATATATATATATTTATATAAGTATATATATACATATATATATATATGTATATATATATGTATATATATATATATATATATATATATATATATATATATATATATATATATATATATATATATATATATATATATATATATATATATAGATATAGTGGATCTCTTTAACAGACCCTTGCTTTCAGCTGAATTGATCTTAATCGAGATCATGATTGGACATGTTCATTTTTAGTATCTAGGAATGGATGACTTCTAGTAATGGTCCATTTACTTGACAAAATCAGAATGATTCCGTCCGTGATAAAAAATTTATTTAGTCCCCATCAAGTAGAATTTCATCATGATAGAATCAAAAAGTTATTATCAGTTAGGCATGGCCTTGACAAAATCTTCCATCCGACCGTGATAAAAATTTATTTAGTCCCCATCAAGTAGAATTTCATCATGATCAAGAATAAGTTGATTTTAATCAAAAGTTATCTTATCTTTAGCAAAATTTCAATTTTATGTGCGGCCTTTGATCTAGCTACAGTGATCGTGATCGCTAGTTTTCTTATATGCTTCAGACAAAAGGCCGATATGAGTGATCGTACCACTTGATAACGTGGTATGTCCACAGCTCTCGTCTCTAGAGATTTACCCCTTACCTCCATCACCAAACGTCAACCCATATCCTCAGTGTAGAAGACTCCTTGCATCTTCCGAAATAGTAATAACGGGCTTATTTCCTGTGCCCTTATATTCTCTCATGTTACTGTGCTGCTCGCTGTGTCGGGCTAAACATTCTTTTTATTGGTAGCATCCTTTATGATATGGGGATGATCTCATGGTCACCAGTCATAGCACAAACAGCTTCAGCAATTTTTTGTAAGACACCAGTAGTGCTGTTGCATATTTAGATGGGTCTAAATGAGGGCTGTCAGTTTCGGGCAAACCTATCAACAGACATGCAACAAAAAGACCATAAAAAGAGAATGTTGGTCTGGGCAGGCAACAGATGGGTCTAAATGAGGGCTGTCAGTTTCGGGCAAACCTATCAACAGACATGCAACAAAAAGACCATAAAAAGAGAATGTTGGTCTGGGCACGATATGATGAGCTAAGCCTCTAGGCTTGCATTACAGAAGCCGATTGCGTTTTGTACTAAATAGTTCACTATCAGCAACCATCGGACTTTGGTCAAGGGAGCACGTCAACTTCATAGCTCTGGAAGCAGAATCTGAGAATCATTGGGCAGCGTACACCGTGGAAAAAGTTACGAATTCACAACTCCTAGTGTTGAACTTCCCTCGGCCATCAACACGCATCAAAACTTACTCACGAATGCCAGTTCAGAGTTCGATTTTGTAATCGAAATGGGTACTTACATGGTTCCGTCATTGTGAGAGAAGGGCAAGGCATGGGAATCCATGTTAATATTAACACCACAGGTTGATCTATCACAAAGTAATCAACCAACTGATTCCCATGTCTTCAGAGAGGATCCGCCAGCGACACATGACAATACGCTGTAATATGATTGCTTATCTGTTAGCAGTCTACTAGCGCATCGGCTTTGGGGCTAACAAGTATCCTACAACAACAAATAGAATCCCAACTGCTGTAAATAGCGCTTCCCACTATTTTTCAGCAACCCATCATACTGCTCGACCAACTGATCTAAATTGCCTGGATACAATCCTTCCTATTATTCGAGGTAGTGCAGCTGCTGCCTTTTCTGCATGTTTGGCCAGAACTTGGCCAAGGGCATGCACGTGCATAATGGCCTCGTTTAGTCGTCTGTTGATTGTCTCCCTGATGCTCCCAACTGGAGACATGCTTGTCTATTTAACTAAGCCGAGCTAGGTTGATGACCAGCTCACCACGCTGGGCTTAGCCTTGTCAAACCATATTAGCTCTCGGAGTGACTCCCCATCTACTTTATCTATGTACTCAGGTCTTCTACAGCGTTGTGAACGCCTTTTAGGGAGAGCATGTGTATACCGCGTAATTAAAACTTCTACCTGAGTGGTTTCTCGCCTACAAGCTGTTGTCTCTGCAATAAAAATCGAGATGATACGTCTGTGTCATTCTCTACAATTATGCTAAATGACCCACGCAAATTGCACTTGCAATTAACACATATTACACCCACTAGATATATAAATATCTGGGTGCCTGTTGCCCGGCCTTTGCATTCGCCCGGACAACCCAGCGGAAGTAATGCCAGTTATCACTGCGGCTCGAGGCTTTTACCTTTTGGCATTTGCATTTGGTCGGATCCTTCCAGCGTCTTCGGAATGTAAGTACTTGCTCCGCCGTTTCATTCTTCTGTATTCATCAAGTTCGAAACTAGGGTTATGTTTTGATATCACTTAGTGACTTAAACTCAGATAATAGTTTTCTGCATATCATGTTAATGTGAATCATAATCGCCAGAACTTGGTACCGCACCATATGTTATATCACAAGCGATTTTGACTTACGTTTCGATCGCGATTATGTAGATTGCGAAGTCTGCATTTGATCGAGTCATAATACACATTTATGGCGTTTTATGTGCAAAGATGTGGGACATTATAATGAGTCATCCGAGTTTCAAGGGTGTGGCACATGCGATGGACTCTGCGGAGGAACAGAAATCGTCTACGGAGGCTGCTTCTGCGATCCTGCCTGTCTACTGTACTCTGATTGCTGTCCTGACTACGAAACTAAGTGTGGAAAAGAATGGTCGGAATCGGAATCAATATTAGATCACAGATTACAAGAGAAATACAGTGGGAGCTTTGTTTGTGAGTCGTTCTTTAGTGAAAAAAATCAAACGTGCCACATTTTTATCGAAACAAAATGTCCTGAAAATCTTTCTTTTGAACTTGTTCAATTTAAAGATCGATGTGAAACCTATCGGGATCCAACAGACATATTGAGCCGAACGTTGGTATTTGTCAACGCAATCATGTTCCAAAATATGTATTGTGCTCTTTGCCATGATAATTCATACGACAGTATCTTGAATAATACAGACAGCCAAATAATACCTCCTCAATTCTACTGCAAAGATTCTGTAGCTATTGTGTCCCAAATTCAATCTGATGATGTCTCCTCTCTGTTACAACTCTTTGATAGACATTGTTCGGTAAATTACGGGATCTCCCATTTCTGTCGCAACAGTCACATCAGGTGCAACGAGTGGGTGGGGAATTCGTCTTGCAGCAATGAGGGAGAGCTTGGCGATTTATCGTTGATCTGCTCAGCTTATACGTCTGTTGTAGAGGTTGTCACACATAATTCAAGTAATCCCATCTTCTTCAGAAACCCGCATTGCGCCTGGTGTGCCGGTTTAGTCATTATACGTGCTCCAATGGCAAGACATTCACTCCACGGTCTTTGGCATTGCAGAGTTTCGGTATGTTATTTGATATAACCCAACCAGATACTGTTTCTTTTACGTACGATAAGGACATTATATGTCCCGTCGGCTTAGAGTATGACTCAGTCGATGACGTATGTGTTCAGCGGTCATGTCCACGGGAGCAGATATACATCAACAATGATTGTGTGTTCCTTAACGATACTACTTTGCAGTTACAGGCTGTTTCCCTCAACGATATTATAACTGTAATCTGCATTTGGGATTCCCTTGCATTGTCGGATAATGTTACTGCCATACAAGGCACAATGCTCCAGTCGTTCAACTTCGCCTTTGGCTCATATTCAAGTGTTAACGCGTTCGACGTTTATACCATACCAAAAGCAATGGAAAGCTTTAAAACCAAAGTTGGTTTTCTAGACAACCTCAAGCTCCTCAGTACCACAGGTTATCGTGCACAAAACAACCTAACCGTGCTGACGCTAATGAAAGTGCGTTTAGAGAGCTGGCAATTACGCTACGCTGCATTCCGAGAGAAATCATCGACAATGATGCATGATTTCGTGGAAGAGGCAAAGCAGTATGGTTACTTAAAAGATATGTATTCTGTGAACTATGACCCTCAATGGACGAATCATTCATGCGTTGATGGCGACATGATAGAAGAAAATGACTTGTTATTCCTGCTTACGAGCACACAAATCGTAAACAATTATGATAATAGGGAGTTAATTGTCAACAGAACCAACCTTATGTACGGTGTCCAACGAGTTCCACTTGTAAACCGAATGAAAAACATTGCCAACGGTACACGTCGAACCGAACTCACGGCACTTGTTTGCGAGACTCCCATCTTAGGGTGCAATTATACACTAGTCTCGAAGGATTTTACGATATTGGATAATTGTATTTTGCGAGTAACGTCGGGTACAGCTGTATCTTTAGTAGAAAAGGGTCAATACTTAATTTTGCCTTCAGGAGAAGTTATTGTTTGCACACAAATACTTAACATGCATAGGACTAAACATGCTAATTCGGTGATAGAAGGGTATATGTCGTTGGTGGGAAATATTCTGTCGATTACCTGTTCAACAATTATGTTGCTTACATACGCACGCTTCCCGGTCCTGCGCACAATACCTGGAAAGTCACTCATGTTCCTCTGTGTTTCATTAATTCTATCTCAGTCAGCATTTCAAGTTTGTCCTTGGTTCGTCAATAGACCTTCGCTGTGTGCAGTCTGTGGGGCGTTTGATCACTATTGCTGGCTAATGGCGTTTGCATGGATGACCGTATTGGCATATGACGTGTCGAGGGCATTTGGATCAATCCACCACCCGAACTCTTCCTCCAGTAAGCGGTTCCGTATTTATATTATCTACAGTACATTAGCGCCTATAGTGCCTGTCACTGCGTGTACGATTCTTATAAACGTTACTGAATTGCCAATCTATTACAATAGCAGTGATAGATGCTGGCTAGGAAACGAAAATGCAGTACTTGTTGCATTTGCAATGCCAATCACTGTTGCTGTTGTCACAAATTTCGGGTTCTTTTTTAAATCTGTTAAAAGCATAAGAATGAATAGAAATATTCGTAAGTTTGCTTCTACTCGTAAGTTACGCGAAAACGAGCATACCATAGCACTGCGTATATCAAGCATCATGGGATTTGCCTGGTTGTTGGGGCTTTTAGCGGAATTCAAGCATCTGTCATTTCTTGTCTATCCGTTCATATTTTTCAACACAATGCAAGGTTTTTTCATTTTTGTACAATACAGCTTGGGTATCCATGGCGCTGATGTTGATGTCAAACATTGTTCCGCTCACATAGGATACGATGGCTATCGCTATTAAGGATGTCTTACGAATAACACTGTCGTCACTGATTGTAAAATAGTAATTAAATGTAATCTGTAACAATAAATAAGCAAATTATTGCGCAAATGATTCAATGCTGATTCAATTTATTTTTGCGGTTGGTTCCAAGCAACTGAAACCAGAATTCTAATGTTTATTTAAACAGATATAAGGCAAATTCTACTTAGAAAACATACTGCAGGGAGTAGCTCACAATGGTGTATTGTTTTGAAAGCGGATATGTGACTCTGATGTGCAGATTGCTAATATCTAGAAATATGTGAGTATATTTGTATGAGAAATACTATTTGCCATCAGGTTTTGAGAAGGGACCTGATTCCATTACATGTAATGGTTATAAAGCGACTCCTGCGTTTATCAGCATGTTGACGATTTTCATTGGAGGAACGACGTTAACCATTACATTCCTTGCCGCTGGTTTTGCTACATATCTCACATGTGAATAAAATCCACAACCAACATCCGTAACGTGTGTCAATTACATATGCGCATTTTGTAGGCCCAGGTTACGGGCCTGTACATTTCACGACGACTTTTGGCCAAAAACACGGGTCGCATTAGGATGTTCACAATAATTCATATCGCGCAGTGATTACCGTCATTGATGCTACACCAATTCAGTAGCGACTATAAGTTTAAATTTATCCAAAAAGAGGAATCAGACCTCAAGGATGCAGTTTCCAATACAATATCAAATGAGCCATAATGCACGGACACAGCGCAAACAGAAAACAATAGAGGACATCGTCTTATACCCTTGCTGTCTCCCAACGCTAGTGTCAGAGAACAGCAGAAGACAAAGAACGAAATATGCAGCAGGCAAGGGATAGAGAAACCCGAGGAATCCACGTCAATGAAGACGTTTTTCTACGAGTGCCTCGACACAACAAAACTGTTATTACCCTTACGAATCGGTCGAACGTATAATACTTAGCTTAGAGAGGATTATGAGGCAGGATGTCCGTGATCTACACTATGTTAAAATATACTATAACGTCTGTTTTAATTTCGTTTTTTTTTATCATCATTAAGTTACCAAAAACATGGCCGACTGAAATAGAAGCGTAGCTGTTTAATAAAGAGGGCTATATCCCTATGCATAGAATACGTCAAGAACGCAGCAGTGGTGGGGTATCTCTTCCTTTTTTAACAACATTTTATGTGCAAAGAACGTAATTATATTCGTAACTTTTTGAACGATGATTCTGAATAACCGTTAATGAACCTCCTAAGAAAGTATTCGAAACCAATGAGAACGTAAACCTTTGAGAAATCTCACATTGGGTCATGCAAATGTACATTGCTTTCGAGCGGGTGATTTTAACATCTACCCTATAAACGTGAGTAAATACATACAGCAACTAACTTAATATATATTCGATGTTATCATTTTGTATGGTAAAGAAACCCATAAGGATAGCAGATACATATGCTTCTCTGATCGACCATATTTGTATCAATGCTGTTGAAGGTTTCAATGCTACAGATGCAGCGGAATATTGCTTCATGACCTAATCGATCATTGTCCTATTTATCTTTTCTTAGGACGAATTATGTCCTCGATATATCTACAAATATTACATACCAACCAATAATAAGTATAACTTTTAAATGAAAATGCGCGAAGCAAATATGATTTGAATTAAATTGTTAGCTGTGATAGCGTTAGTTCCTTTGCACTTGTTACAATTAATGCATACCTTTTAAGAAATTTAGTAAAAAATATAATCATAAGCAATTGGTCTATTTGGCATACAAACAGCAATGCATAAAATATACCAAGGAGCCTTGTTCTTTTACTAAGAAACGGTATGAAACATACTTTATGTTTTCTAAAGGTGACATAATTATACATGAACTTGAATTATGTTGATAGTTGACAGCAAATGAATATTACGGATATGACCACAGCCGCGCCACTGCGGTCATCGATGTAGAACAATACCATGTGGATATAGGGAAGCAGTACACGGTGGTTGTTGACGTGAGCGTTTATCAGCATTTTATCTGGTGACTAGTGTAATCTGCCTTATATATAAATATTTTCATCTCTCCACAAAACTAATATCAGAAAGACAGATTCCTTTAAAGTGCCTATCGCACGAAACATCATGTTATTTTTTTCGCCACATTTACGAAAATATATCCCAAAAGTACCTAATCTGTCTATGTATCAGTCGTCAAAGTGCACGCTTTCGGATCATAATTCGACTTCAAAGATGAGACCGGCATATCGAGACGACGAGCTAATGAATAATTAATCGCCTCCGCTGGTAATTTCGCTATATCATCGCTTCAGGAGAGCGACAAAGAGACATGGGATGTCACAGATCATTAGCAGACCATCGTTGCTTCGTCAGCATATTCTAACCAGAAATGAGCGATTCAGACGTCTCCGATGAAGAGAAAAAGACACCGGCGATGTCACTGCTACGCCTGGTACAGCGGGGAATCTCTGAGAACGGGCTTACTTCACTGACGTCACACGCCTGGGTGTGACCTAGATAATGGCTGCCGCAGCGCTTTGTCGGGCGCGCTTATTTGAGCTGACATTGTATCAAATTTTTGCCTTAACTGATCAGATGCGACGGTTATTGGACCGGTTTGAGTTTATTGATCACATAATGAATTGATTTCAGCGAAGTACCTATAACCGTGCGATAGGCACTTTAAAGGTAGGAAGTAGAAAATATGGTGGCACTCGTTTGAGGTATCAGACCTTTGAGCCACCTGGCGAAATGTTTTAGAATTTAATGTATAATTATTGTGTAAGAAATAGCACTTAATTGGTAAGTACATTCAATACTAATATATACGTCTCAAATACGTCGACAGCCTTAGCCTTTGCGCCAATTTTAGTTAAACTGGTGATGCATTCCTTCAATTGAATATTTGTTATCTTATATTAATCATGTAAGAATCAAAGCCCTAGTTTTGTTCATAACGATTTTTATATGCCCAATGTAAGACTGACTTTTAGCTTTGATACTATGTATGTCAAATTTAATTTGCTTAATATTCTGCTGACGTTAAAGTTACCTTCGGTACCAGTGCGTGTCTTTATCATCACAAGTGTGTATTGTGCAACTGCAACTAAGTTCACGATTTACTACAGGAGTAATCCTGCTATGCAATACATCTCGGGATATCAATTTGTCTCACGATTAATGCACTTCTCAACATCTCAGCTGGACTGTCCTATGTCGCAGAGTTGTCTACTTATTTGTATTTTGTATTACAAGTATACGCATATTAGCCAAACAAAGTTTGGAATGACATGAATGATGTATAGCCGCGGAAGTCCTCGCGTTCTATACGGTATGATATCGATCTAATAATCATAAAACGGATAATGGGATTCCAATACAGAGCTGTCATTCACTCGGAAATCTAATATAGCCGCTATTGCCATTTAGCTGATAGCTAAAAAACAACAAATAGTGGTATGAAATAATCTTGTTCAAAGGCTGATGAACTGAGAACTGTGTGTTCACTTTACTAATGGACTCTAAGTAAAAGCCGCCGGGCTTTATAAGGTATCAATTATGCCGTGAACAGTTAGATGCCTATGAAACACCCTGGTCAGTCATTCATAGTAGGAAATAAGGCTAATCGTACTATTCCTGAGCAGAATACATCTTGTTAATACCAGTATTCACAAATATCACAGGACAGAACGATAGGCAAGCAGTTCTAATGATTGGCTCAGAATTAAATTATTTAATGACAAACGATCTACGGAGAATTCAATGACATTACAATTTTATTTCAGTACACTTAAGTCAGTCATCTACACTTATTTTGCTTAATAATGATACTGCACATATCTGTGATGCTGCTCACGCATTTGTAGTCATAGACCTGGAATGTTCTCCAATCTGTTGCACCTTTCTACGAAGTGACCTCGGGGTATAGTTTATTTACTCAATGAATATCTACTGAGTGAGGCCTGGGTATGGTTTATGTTCATCCCACACCTCTGGAGATATATTTGATGCTCGTTTGGGCTTCTGATTGCTGCCTTGCTTGATAATATATGACTTAATGTCGACTGGAATAACTAGAGACTATCTACAATACTAGGCTAACCATGTTCTTATGAATAGGAGTTTTTTTTGCAGCATTTTGCATCCAGAGCTATTGTGATACGTGCAAAGGTAAGATGTAAGTTTGGAAATATTGCGTGTTTGTGTCATAACAAAATTATGGCATTTCTTTACCACCAATTACCATCGCGTCTGTGTGTAGTGTGGGCTGATGCGATAATTGTCACCATGATGTGCGGCGATGCGATAGGTTAATGATGCTTCAAACTTACAAACCAAGCAAACACGAGGTGACCATTATACCGGCTGATGTTTTTGCTTCTTACCATCGATGGATACATATTACATATTTGCATCACATGGTTTGTGTTTTGTTTGGGAAATAAGAGCCTGGCATAAGTTCTTAGTTCTCGTTGAATTGTTGCCCCTCTGCGTTTGCTGGTTTACTAAGTACCCATTGTAGGCTATGGAACTTGTCTGACATCCCTAATTTTGTAATTTCACCTTCAACTTTATGAAGTACTGCTTGCACGTGGAACTCGTCACTATTCACACCATTACCATACTGCTAGTGCAGAATGTATAGGTGTAGCTTTAACCGGTAGTTACTGCCACGTAATTTGTCACAGCCGTTTTGAGTCAAGGTTAAAAAACCGTGAATATTCATACTATTCAGTGGTGCATACAAAATGCCACCCCTTTTCCGTTACAGTGGGGCGCGCCGTCGTAGACTGGCCGGCCTCGCCGGTCAGTGGCCCGGAAGCTCGGGAGCCATCAGTTCCTACAATCAATAGACTGTCACTTAACTTACCAGCTCGAACATATCTTTATTCAAATAGACAAATAGTTAAAAAGAGAGACGTAACACATCTTTCTTTGGGGTAACACCAGACACCATAATGCGATCGAACCAGTAAAAATTAAGTAAATCAAGAGGAAATTAGTTTAGATTAGGTGAATATCTGACACTTGTCTTTTGACGTGCCATATTAATTTCGTTACCTCTTTGTTAAAGCACAATTGCTCAAAACAATAAATATCAATTGCTCGAATCAGGCATTTAAGGTGTATAAATTGTATGCGCACTGATCAGACCTTCGAATAGAGCCAAATATCCTACTCAATTTGTCAACTGTTATCGTATATGTGGGGTATGTCATCGTTGTTCCCTTGCATCTATGCAATATAGCTCGAGTTTTTTTTATTTTAGAATATATATACATCGTGCGATGTAGTCCTCGTTTACAACTTTTTGCTATTAGTCTGATTATTAACTGTTGGGTTTTGACAAATCAATCATTATTTTCATTATTTCAAACAGGTATTATAATAACGCTTATAGTTCTAGTAGGCAAACTGGGTGAATACATTACTATATTGCATGCTTGAACAAACAAATACGAGTCCAGAAATTGAACTCTCGTTGAGTATATATAGTATAATGCCAAATGCAATGGGGAAAAATACGGAAAATAAATCGGCCATCATTAATAATAAGCGAAAATAATATGCCGTGAAAGACAAAGCTATGCCGGTCCTGCTTTTCTAGTTAGAGACGCAATAATATACTCTATGTTTTTCTCAATATATCATGATCGATTGGCTTGGGTAGAAGATGCATGGTCACGTATATCTGGTCATTTTAATTAGCAGCTTATACTTTGACGAGCAGATACAAAGCCAATTAATTTTGATTATGAGTGTTTACACTGTATCTACATATTCTTTCGCGATTTATATCACATAAGTGGCTAATTTCGGAATACTTGTTGCCTACCACCGGAATATGCATTGGCGTTTGTCAAAGTAATGAATTGTATACCTCATCGTGTGCACCTTGTTAAAGTAACTACCATGAAACCAATGGTTAATCACCAAAGTCATGCACGCTTCAGGGTTAGAATATACAAAGTGATATGCGAATTAAGCAGCTAAATATTTTGATTATTTCCTCATTTCCGCATGTTTGTTACTGATGGCCGACTATTTGTCTGGGACAAATACATCGCGTTTGCGAGTGGTTGCGCAGTTCTGCAGTGGAATTGGCTCAATAGCGCATTGTGAAATTCCTTCATCGACGCATTCGTTATAAGCGCATATTGGCAAATGATGCATCTCAGCTGCCTAATTGACTGCAAAATGTGAACAAGCTAATTATAGGGACAGTGTGGTCTTGCAAAAACACAGCTTGAGTGACCGGTAGAGTTGAAATGGCTTAAAAATATCCAGAATTATCGCTCGATAAAGGCATATTAAGTATAATTTTTTGTTGATTGCAGAATGTAAATCTATTTCAATACAATTTTCATAACCGATATAACTTAAAATGTCGTCATTCTTGCTAGCAGTTCAGATTGAATTAGTAAACACAGCAGATGTGCTATTATGGCATTTAACATGACTAGCTCTTACTCGGTTTAAACCTAGCGGAAATCGTGCAATAATTCTATTAAATGATATATGAGTATATATATGTTTATATATATATATATTTGTGTGTGTATATTTATATCTGTGTATATAGATATTCATTTTGATATGTACATATATATAGGGTTAGAGTATGTAGTGTGATTATAATTTATCCTTTGACAATGTGAGCAACTCTCCACAATGTATCGCTAATGACACGCATAAAATGGGGGCAACCATATGCTCCGCTGTGGCAGTTGCTTGATGAAACCATTATGTTAACTTTTGATGCCTGCATTAATATGAGAATTCTATCGCACGTGATATATTTAGATCATTAAAACTAGAAGGTGATCAACTGACTGGCAGCTTAATTCGGACAACAATCATTAGAATGGGTTCTATTGCATTCGCGTCGAATTGGTTCAGCGATCACTGTATTGAGATGTAGCAGTTAATGTTAAGCGACGCACATTTTTTTAACAGCAAACCAACATTATAGTATTGTCGCAGTTTACGAGGAGCATGTTCATTGATCAATATCATTCTTTCTGATATGCAAATGCCATGAAGTTCTTGAATGCCATCATCAGTTTCTCGAATAATGCTATCGTTAGTAAGGGCTGCACGTGTGGCTGCACTCAGATCTTTACTCCATCTTTGGAGGCTTAAGGACGTGCACTTACCCGTTGATTAAAACAGTAACCATACCTTTTGAATTCCACCACACTGTTAGCTCACAAGCTACTGGGTTGATAATCAGCCGCTAGCGTACAATATAGCTAAGAGCGGTCCGTATGATTGAAGTAGCTAGCTGAATAAGCAAAGCTGTCTGTGGCAAGCTTTTGATTAGAGAACGATCCATAAATTATTCTTCACCTTGCATGGAGTTATTCAGCAAGGGCATTTTTCTTTATCATCATTAGTTGCGATAAATATTATGATTATTACGGTAGTGGCAAATCATTCATCTTTCAAAACATAGCAAAAACATTAATAAGGCCCACATGATAAAAATGAATTCCTCAACATGGACCCATTGCCTACTGTTGAGGTTAGCGCAGATTCGTGTTATTTGCCAATAACAACAAGGGTCTCTATCTATACACGCCAGTTAACACTACAGGGAATTTGTCTTAAGAGACATTGATGCACACACTTGAGTAGTATATTTGCTGCTCAATCAGCGGTTTGGTGGATTAATATTGAGTATTTTCTCCGCAAACAGCAAGCAATGTAATATAGTATTTCTTCCATGGATTCATACACATATGTCAGTGTGCTCAAAGAGCTGAACCTCAAACGCTTGTCACTGTCCAACCCTGTGATGTTTTGCACTGAAAGCATGCGTTCATGTTGCGTGCATGATATCCCAGTACATACAATGGTTTTTCGCGTTCGGCCATCAAACCTTTCCAGTCAGTATAAAGATTGGCAAATTGGCAAAGCATAAGGAAAAAGTACATATTCATACCAATTAAATGCGAGCTATAACACTGCCACGAGGCATCGTGTGACAGTTATTTTTTAACTCGTTTGCTATTATGTTATAGTATTTTGCCGAACGGTTAGAATCATCGTTAAGTTATAAAATATTGTGGTGCCTCGTGTCCATTAGCATTATTGGACTTGATGCATTAGTCCAAAACGTTTTGTAATTTCCTGGTTCAAGGGTGCAGCCATAGGTCTTCCACGGGTGCGAAGCTTAAAGTAGAACCTCCGCAGCTACCCCCAGTACAGCCATCATTCAATTACAATTTGCGGCATGTGGTGGGCGATTCCAGTCGCTGTGTGTGGCAATGGTCAGACTAAGATAGAAGCTATTGCACCAGTATTGTACCATTTCTTTTCCGGACAAACTGCAGAGAGATGTTAGGCAGAGCTTGTATGAAATGACGATTAGTTGTGACAAAGCTATCACGAAACTTCCTTCAAACAACATTTGTGGTGTGCAGCAATTAGTTGCACTTCGATTTAATTGGACTTAGAAATGGGAAAATGACGCTGGCCATTCCCGTATTTACCAAATACTCGGAATAAGTAGTATTCAAACTTGCATTCAGCTACCTAAACTTAACCAATCTGCAATTTCTTTTCCATTAGGGCTCTTCCCAAAATCGAGTAGGTAAATATAAGATTCTGAACCTCAGTCAAAAACTTACAATGGGAAAAGAGAGATTTTCACAAATGCTTGGTCTATTGCAGTGTACCCCGGGGGCCGGTTCATTACCGACCCCATTCTTTCGAACTTAACAGGTAGATTTATTCTGCAAACGCGAAATATTTAGACGTTACAACAATATTGTTTTGTAGTATGGTTGCGACAGAAACGTCAAGGATAGTAATCCGTAAGGAGCTACAGTGGCTAAAATCCAACACATTAGTACACAATGTAGACATACCCGAATATATAGTTTTTTTCCACCATTTTTCTAGCCATAGATGGACACGTCGATACAAACGGTGCGTTTTGGCGATTTCAACAGTGGATGGATACACATATCCAGATAGGTATTTTTACAACCACCATCTTATACGTAATTAGTAAGATTCAATGAGCGACAGCAAGTAACTTTAGCTTAGATTAACAGGGAATACAGATGGCGACCAGGTAAGAAAAGCTGATGGAAGGGTGTGCTGCTATATGTAACAATGGTGTTGAAATATAAAATTGCCGATATCTGAACCCGTCAATACATAGCCGCCACCGATCTTTACTATGTTTAATTCATATTATTGGTTGGTAAAACTGTATGAAGAATGCAATTTTGTAAGATGATTATAATATGCTGCACGCTAGTTTGTGTCTAGGATGGGGTTAATCGCCCCTTGGCATGGCAGCGTGACATGTTCCTTACTGGATTATGACACTGCATCTACACCCTCACTATTCCTTAGATAATTAAGAGCAGGTTGTAGCTTATCATTTGCCGGTCACCAGGGCCTTTGAGTCTGTATGGTTAAAGTTAATTGCCACCTCCGATGGCTCACAGTCACGATAACCAATAATAATATCTGCAACTAACCACAACTCCCTTCTCCTGTCGCGCCTATTTATCGTGATGTTCTATGACCCTAGCTCGCTTATTATTGTATTTATGTCCTATTTTATCTCACAATCACTATGCCGTATATCATCAAAACACGCAGCTTGATGTAATATGAAATGATGCACCGAACGCGGTATGACCCGCCATGGTACCAAACTGAATTGCATGCAGTCCTCTCACTTCATTTCCTAAAATGGGTATAAATATCAAGAAGACATTGATTGCTACTGCTCATAAATTGCATACAGTTGTACCTTTTAACCGCTATTGTGCTTAGTTACGTCGCCAGTAGTGTTATTTAGCGAAACAATTTAAGTTTTCGTGTTATATGTATATATGAAGCTAGGAAGTATTACTTACCTTTTGCATAGCAGAATAAGAAAACGAAACTCACCTAAATTATGGCGGAGTAAAGCAATGTTTAAAACACTCAGCGTGCAGCTTACTACCGATTCGATGAAAAAACTAATAACGAACTCGTTAATTACGTATGTTGAATTATAGGAATATCTTTGGCCTCGATATATATTGAAGCTCTGCCTATTCATATCCGTGATATATTGTCGCCTGCAGCGAGTTCATGATCAGAAATATGTTGTCTTAAAGATGTGATACTTAAGTCAACTGCTTGGTCGCAGAGGATCTGGGTATCATATGTATCTGAAACGCACAACTAGCTGCAAACTTTGTCGCATCGTCTGAGGTGAGCTCACAAAGTAGATTTGTTGTGCTCGATTCAAACAGTCGACCGACAGTTAACCATAATACAGAGCATTAATTAAACGTATCGCGCCCTACAATATATACTTTGCAGCGGAGATAACTATTGCAATGTCTAAACATATGTTTGTATTGTTTGACAATGGGCGGCAGACTTTTTACATAGGTGAAATAATGATACAAGGACTCGAGTGGCATTGGTTCTGTGACAATTGCCAGCGTGTAAAATATGATTCGTAGTTGGCAACACCTATCACCCCATTTCCCAAGGAATGATCAACATAACTGAGACCAGGGGATATCCATGCAGCATTTGTGGTGTACAGAATAGCAAAGTAATTAAATATAACTTACACAATTAAAAGCATTAACATTTGCTGTTATTTCTGCATATTGGTATTGATTTACAAGCTGAGACTCTACCGTTCAACCCTGGTAATAGTGAGTGTTGTGCATGGTATTTGTTCCAGGTGTGGTTTAATCCATGGAACTCATAAAGAGATCCAAATGTTACACACACGACAACAGCTGCACTTAGTTGACAGCCAAACACTGCAGTCATCGATGTAGAAAAATACCATGAGTAACTGCTGAAACAGATTAACGGTTGTTTACATGGGCATTTTTTAGCGTCTCATCCTGTGACTGGTGCCTTCTGTTTTACCTTGTCTTCCTAATAAATGCATTGCCATCTATCCATCCACGGCGATATCAGCGAGACACCTCATCAACCACGATAATCACGAAATGTTATATAATGTAGTTGATAAATATTGTACAATACCTAAAGCTGCCCTGTGCCTAGTATAAAGGGAAATATCAGCGTACGCTGCTTAAGGAATTTGTTTTGCATTAGTAATCAACATTAGAACAATCAAATCTGCTTAATATTCTCATTTAAGTACCGAAGATTAGGTTTCACGTGTCTTCATTCGTCATCACAAGTGTGTAATGTGCAACTAGAGCACAGTTCTCGATATCTGTGGCAGTTTGCGTATCAGTCGTATGTTGGTTTTCAGTGGTGTGTGTCAGCGACGAGCATTCAACGTTTCATCTCTAGTAGAATTCGCCGCATGCAAGCAGCAATATAACCTGTAGCTTTCCCAGATGCGTACAGCAGAGGTTCAGCAGGATGTACCATGGTCCACAGCGTCGCGCAGGTGTTTGGTACAGTAATATTAATCTTCACACACGGCTATGGGCGTGAGGAAGATCTGTTTAGTTACGTTGATATTACGCAGACTACCACCTGCTTGCGTTAGTGAACTGCACTACACTGCCAGGGTGACATTTTCTGTGTACAGTAAGGTTTCAATGAGGCTTGTCAGATGGATCCAATCCGAAGGTATGGTGCATTATTATTATCATCAACATCATTAATTACAGACGCGATATCACCTTTCAATTGCAATTTTCGTAAACATCATTCTTGTATTGTTCTTTCAAGTAGATTGCCAACATTGACTGATTATGAGGGATAATCGAGAATTCTGAATATACATCTTGTGGCGTTGACAATGTACTTGCGGGATTATTTCATGAAACTAAATGCATGGAACCAGCGAGGATGCATATGATGTAATAATTTCTGTGTTCGATATCACCTAATTGGCGTTCAACTTGAAAGGGCTTTTTTGCCAGGTGTGAAGTGGCGACGTACTCGAACACATTCGCATATGTTTGTTTAGTAGTTGTTTATGTTCGTTGTGTCCATCGGTAGAAAGAGTGGAACAGCTATGTGAAACGAAAGGGTTCCTGCAATTTATTTCTATTCCATTTGCATTCCCATTGAAAATTCGCAACTCATTCAGGGTCAAAGTCCAGATGAGTTTTGCATGCCGTATTTAGATATATCTGCTACTTACGTTATTAACTACGTCAGTGACTGTATTTGTCAACATATATGTCCCTAATACACTGATCTATAGATTGGCTAAAATCGGAGATAAATAACCTCATTTCTAACACTATTTTCTGAGGTATCGGGTGAATCTTATGTAATATTTTCCCATGGTTTAACCACACCGTGTCGAGCGCTTTTGGCTTGGTAACGTCCCAATAACGCGAGAACAGTTGACATTTTCAAGAGTGTGTATTTGCGTAAGGTATTAAAAGTCAAGAATAATGAATCCCTGCAAATTGTCTTACCGCGAGTGCTCAAATAATGTATACGGTGAGCTAAGTTACTTTAAAGCCCGAATCGATGCTTTATCCTTTCGACACCAGCTGAGCTAGTCGCTATTCAGGACATATGAATACTGTGTTTTCTTAACTGGAGCAAAAACTGTCTTAATCTAACTACGAGCAAAAAATAATTGCTATAGCGTTATCAGCCGCACATAAAAGTGATTAACTATCCTTTTATCTATTTGCATTTTGGTTACTAAGGTTCTCATCGTAAGCGGATCGAACTCTTGTTCCCTCGTCGTTTGTCGAACAAATCGTGTATTATCGCCTGTAGCCGATTGCGACGACAAATATCTGATATCTTTGCATAACCTTGAATAGGAGAGCTTTGATAATCATAGAAAGTATGTTGCTAATGTTACGAACATTTATACAAGTCTATCAATGATAATAATATATAAGTTCTAGGTGCTAAATGCAAAACGCTTGGGCGGTTATTCCTCAAGAATGAACCAGCAACGCCGAAAGCTCTGCGCTACCCCGCTGCTCACAACGTAAAAGTTACATGCGATTGGCATCGGTTGGCTAATCTTTTCCTTGAGTATAGAAAGCAATAAGATCATGGAGCCATCTTAAATTTGGATCGCTGTATCACTGGCAGCCAATGAAGTTAGAACAGAACCAAGGGTGACGATCGGTCGATTCATTTTACAGATATTGCAGATTGGTATATATGAGCCATTGCCTATGACTACGACCTGTGGTTACGATGTAAACATGTTGGACAACTTTTTCGACGAAATGAAAAAATGTTCTGTTTTTTCTTCATTCATACTCAGATGATGCTGACACATCCATGCTTGAATCTAGGCTATGCAGAATTGCATTTGTTCTATTGCGCTATAGAGGAATTTGGTATCACAGATTTAATTTAGCTGGGTGTTACAAACATATGGGTCGTAATTGATATCGGAAGTTTGTATTAAGAGATTAAGCGTTGATGTATAGAGAGTGAAGTGCAGTAGCACAAAGAGTGATCCATGAGGCACACCACAACTTACAGCTTTTGGGAAAGACTACATGCCTTTTGTATATTTACATTGCGTGCGGCCTAAATGATATGTGATGAGCCAATTTTACGATACCCTATGATCCACTATGTCAAACGCAGCGAATATGTCTAAGAGCACTAACACTAAAATCTTCAGTTGGACCAGCGCATGAGTAATGTCGTTTTGTACTCCCGCCAGTGCTGTTTCATTGCTGTACACCTGTCTGTATGCTGACTTGTATAGTTCCATCAAATCGTTCTCTTTCAAATATGGGCCGAGATGTGCAGCTTCTTTATTATATCTAAAGAAGAACTCATTAATCTTGTTGACAATAGAAAGAATATTTCACTGTACCATTTGCTAGGCATGAACTTATCATGTCTGCGTCAGCAACCATCGACATTTAAAACACGTTCCCGTTTAACCGAAAATGCGCATAATTACCATTGCCCGCAAAATACAGGCAGTTGCGATGTCACCCGAGGGTACGTTCTGCTTGACAATCAAGTTATCGTTGAATATGCATATTAATTATAAAGGTAGGGTCCAATTTCCTCAATGCCATGGGTTATCATAGATTTGATCCTTGCAGGGAATAGATGTATTAAGCCAAGACACTTGTCTATAGGAAAAGTAATTTTATAAGGATGCAACAATAATAATTAATATGACTTCAGGCGAAACACACTGACCTGCAAAACTAGCGACCGCGGTGTTTTAGAGCTGAGATTGAAATATACAGAGGCATCATGACATGTGTCAAAAGAAAAGGGAACCCCAATGTCAGAATTGGTTGCGTGTTGCTTAGCAAAAACGTCTTTTCATTATTAATTGAATCTATCTATTTATTGTGTGATAGCATGACAATCACACCTCTGATAATAACCATTTCCGAGTCTCTTGTCGGATATGTAGAAAGCCATCCTGAATTCATACGTTGTCCTTTGTGCTGTCATTACGATCACACCTTAGAGAATAAATACACTTGAGGATTATTGTAAGCCAGCATAACGATCAAACCCTTGGGAATAATCAGAGCCTGTTGCCCTTTTGGGAGTATGCTCGAATACAAAATATCGTTTTTTCGGAGAACATGCTTGCCAACGTCAACATGTTATGTATGTTTAGCACTGATTAGTGCGGATTACATTTTGCAAACCCGATGGTAAATGGTTAATTTTCATGTGACTGAAGGGTTAACATTGTTAATGTCGCTCGTCTACCTGTCATTTAACATGTTTTCCGTACCACACTTCAGCACCCTTCATACATGATAAGAGGTGTCTGGTACTTCTATGTAAGAAAATTGTGAACTCGCTACCATATCAGTTGCTGTCGTGTGTTCTTAATAATGTGAACGATCAAACTGTGCTAGTACTCGGCTCTCGTGATGTAACAGAAAGTAAGCCCTATGCTACATGCTTGGATGAAATCATAGCCGTTAAATGAGTTGATATGTTACAAAACACAGGGTGGTATGGGCATCATACGAGTCAACTTTACAGGGTAGTAGCAAACATATGCACACATATTTCAGGAATTATACCAGTGCGACAGCTTTACACTTTGTAATCCGGGTAAGCATAGGTTCAATGGCCATTTAAACTTTACATGTAATTGTTATTTTTCGCGATCTCTCCACACTTTCCAGTCAACTGCCGCACGCCAATGCTCTTAAATAGATTGTATCAGAAATGATAGACCACGGTATATGTTAATGCGATACAACATATGAAATTAGAGCCCAGAAAATTCAATTTGCTTGACAAATGGAAAATAAATTCGCCCCGCAAATGTCATTTACAGAGGTTTTAAACAGCGCAAATTTTTACCAACTAGTGCAAAAATTGCAACTCAGCTATGGATTTTAAAACCTTATTTTGTACTTTGCGCCGTCTTCAACCCACAACGTTTGTCCAGAATGCCCTCAGATCTGATCAATTTCAGGAGCAGTTCGGTTAGACACGCACACACACACACATATACAAAAACACATACACACACACACACACACACACACACACACATATATATATATATATATATATATATATATATATATATATATGTGTGTGTGTGTGTGTGTGTGTGTGTGTGTGTGTGTGTGTGTGTGTGTGTGTGTGTGTGTGTGTGTGTGTGTGTGTGTGTGTGTGTGTGTGTGTGTGTGTGTGTCTGTGTGTGTGAGTGTTTTTGTTAGTTATTGTGCCTGGAGAGTAAATTGTCGTCAAAATAATTAATTAGAATGAAGCTCCAAAGGGTCATTGCAGCATTTGCCCCGAAATCAACGAGTGTTAGCTGTTCCGCTACAAACCATTCATTCCGATTCTGCTATTACCTATCGTCGTCACTCACTTGTATCTGTGCTCAATTGCGTCATTTGATTAAATCACTGGGCTATATACCAAAAGCAACCATGAACATAGTTTTGATTGGTTATGATATATACCAGGATCATTGAAATATCTAAATGAATCATCGCTTCACAGTAAATCAGGTACACGCTTATTTCCGCTTGCCTGAAATTGTTTTCATACATATCTGACCGTCATTCAACAGCCTATTACGCAGACAACGTAATCTGTTTATGTGGTCGTATCTTATTCTTTTTCTAATGTTGTCTTACACAACTCATATAGATTACTTACCCGCATTAACTTTGACCCGTTAACGGAATATCACCCTACATCGAATGAGGCCGCAACAACAGCAGGTCAGTGTTAATATTTGTTCCCTCATTAAGAATACACAGATAGTATGTTCACGTGGATACACTCGGGTTCAAGAGAAGTTAACGGCTGGTGCTGAAAACATTAATTAATTGCATTTGGTGTAATTTGTCTTGAGTGACGGGGTTTGCAAGTTTGCTTGCGAAACAAAGCGTCATTAATTGGTAGATTGTTATTGGAGCCGCAATAGCGAACATAAGAGGTATAACGTTTTTCCCAACAATGCGATCATTCCAAAGCCTTCCTACACACGGCTGCGAACGCAAGATAAAGCAGGCATATGGTTCCTTTGGGAACAGTTAGTGGAGCAACATGAGCTGTCGACGACAAAAAGTTGTTTCCAGCAACTGAGCTATGTCTCCCCTGCCCACACGCTACCTAGTTTGCTGCTTCACATAGAGTGTATTGGTCTAGTTCTGCATTTCAATGGAGCTGGAGAGCCACATGCTTCCATAGCGCACGGCAGATACAAGACGCGTCAGGTAATGAAACTTACCTCTAGAGCAAATAACAATCATGTATACATGGCATTTCAAATCATATTAAACCTTCTCCGGTACATGAACCAAAAAATATAAACAAATTGATAGCAGTTTCTTTGCTATTCTGTTGCAGTCATCTGGGCTCGACCTGCAAATTTCAGATTACACATTAAACATGCTCAACCCTTGTTGCGTTAAACTCGCTTTGTTGCACGATATGTGTCAAGTTGGTATTATGCGTGGGTGTATATTAAACGCCAGGTTGCGACCATCCGCCGAATATACCATTTATCTATTAAAAAATATTAAAAAATGTCTTTCGGCCAGATAATTGCGAGGTAAGGTTGTCTACCAATCAGTGCCAATGTATCACCGGAAGACATATTCCATCAATAAGAGGCATATTCGATCACGGTCACGAAGGGTTCGCAAGTTTCTAATATACGATTGTGTACCCATGAGGTACGATGAGCAAATTTCAGCAAAATATACCGCACATTTTCAGTTTTTTAATACGCAAAGACATATCGTGAAACTCTGAAGAAGGTTCAGCCTAATTGCTAAGGATTTGTATTATAACCCAGTTGCTGCAAAAGCCGCTTTTTGCAATTCATATCTGCACCAATAACTTTGCATGCCGCGAAAAGCGATAAAGTGGCCTAAGGCCATGGCTTGTTAAAACTTATTACTGGATAATTGTCCACTATCGAGTTTTTTGATTGTCTTAGGCTATATAATAATATATATATATATATATATATATATATATATATATATATATATATATAGAGAGATATAGATATCTATATATATAGATAGATATATATAGAGATAGAGAGATATATATATATAGAGATATCTATATAGAGAGATCTAGATATAGAGAGAGAGAGAGATATATAGAGATCTATATATCTCTCTATAGATAGAGAGAGAGAGAGAGATCTAGAGAGAGAGAGAGATCTCTCTAGAGAGGGATATATAGAGAGAGAGAGAGATAGAGAGAGAGAGAGCTCCTCTCTAGAGATATAGAGATCTCTCTCTAGATATAGAGAGAGACTCTATATATATAGATCTCTCTCAGATAGAGAGAGAGAGAGAGATCTCTTCTCATAGATATATATATCTATATATATATATATATATATAGAGATATATATATATTTATATATATTCCCTATATCCATATATATGTAGAGTATATATATATATCCATTTATTAGATATATATCTATATATATATATATATATATATATCTATATCTATCTATCGATAGATATATATATCCAATATATATATATATATATATATGTATATATATAGATATATATATATATATATATATATATATCTATATATATATATATATATATATCCCATGTAAATATATATATATTATTTAGTAGTCCCATGTATATATATATGTATATATATATACATATATATATGTATATATATACTATTTATTTCCCATAGATATATAGAGAGAGATATATATATATATTTATAGATATATATAGAGATAGGGGTATTATATATCTATCTATAGATATATATATATATTATTTATTTCCATATGTATTTATATATATATATATATACATTATATATATATATATATATATATATATATATATATATATATTATATCTATATATATATATATATATATATATATATATATATATATATATATATATATATATATATATATATATATAAATATATATATGTTGTCCCAAATAATAATTCGTTAACATCTAGACATTCTATAGATTGTGAATGTTTGCCGCATAGACCAAGCTAATACGGAGTGCCAATGTCATTTGTCATCGAAAAGGGTGTGTCACTATAAGTACTTACCTCAAACACGTCATCAGAGTATCAGGTCATAAATTGAGCTCCCCAATTGGACACCCCAAATAGACACCTAAGTCTCGCCACGCTGAGATAAGGGATTGTGCACATCTTAATAACGACATAGAACCTAGGCAGACTGTTACAACACCCTGAAGGTTTAGAGAAGAAATTGAAACAACCTCTGGCGCAATTGCTTTGCCTACATGTGCACAATTGTGCCGCACTAGTGTTATCGCATACTCTCATACCATCTTCTTCTGGATGGTGGCATCTGTTCTTAATTCTTTAGGAGAGAGCGGTTCCATGTTTATGTTCCACATTCCAGCAACAAAACTCAAAGCCCATTTAATCATAAGGTTCAAGGGCAACACGAATATAGTATCCATGTGCGAACACCAGGTATGGATAGCTATTAAGTTTGAAAGTTCGATCGCAAAGCCAGTAACACTAACCCGACACATGTGACGATCCCTCTTGACCAATTGCGAAGGCGTGTGCATTGTCACTGCCATGTTGATGGCCGACAGGACGACCCTCTAAGGCCCCCATAACACACACAGAAAACTACGTAGGCATTAACAGCCTCACTTACATATTACTTCCTTCACTTCATTAATACAGCGATGCCCTCATTGGCGAGAAGGCCGTGTGAACCACAACAGAAATAATAAATTTATCAACCCGTCGTGTATCCTTTGTCTTACTTATAGCATATATATCTTAAACCTGCTGAAAAGGCTTCCGTGTTATGATTGCTCCAATGCAGGTGCGGTTTCCAGATATCGATTATGTGTACGGAAAAAAGCTGGATATTTGTGATGCCTTCTCGGTCATGAAACTGACAAATAATGCCAAATATGAGAAATATGCCATGGTGTAGTATGAGCGATAAACAATAGGCAACGTAATTAAAGTGTCCCAGCAAAAGTATCAACGAAATCTTTCGTCACCACTTGTGTTATGATGTTTTCGCTTTTAGTCGGGCTGACTGTAGAAAGCTTTACGTTTATTATAAGTAAATGAACATAGCATATTTGAATGTATTCATTTATTCCTTCGATAATCCTCATCGAGATTCAAGGATGCAGGAAGCTATGATCCGTTGTTATAGTCAACCATTTGCTACAATTAGTTACTACATCATATGCATAAGATTGGACAACGTGGAACAATATAACATGCCAGAATGTTCGGGGCCTTGATAGTTGAACCATCAATGCCAACAAGCGAAATATAATGCAGCTATATGTGCGATCAGGTTTCAAAATGATTGGACTAAGAGGCCTCAAAATAGTTAATGGCCACCACGTGCATCGACTTTATTCACAGGTGCTATGACATGTTTGATTGTAGTACTAGTTGAGCACCTTTCTGAGGCCATGCAATAAACGCTCATTAGCAAAACAGTGTAAACGGTTTTTTTACATTCATAAAAGTTGTTGCTGTCTGATTAAAACACACTAAATTGTTATTCCCGGTGGCGGGAAGACCGATGCATTGACGAGCGTAGATCACATTTGGCGGTACAACTATGGAGACAAGGTGATTGTTTGCCAGTACATTTCTGCTGATCGTAATCACACTTCTGGAAAATAGCTTCTACAGAACATAGCTTGCGTCAATAGATAATAACCACATGAGTAGCAGGTATTTCATAGCTTTGCGAATGTGTTGATTAACCTCTATATGAAGTTCATTGACCTGAAATGAAAAGCCATCGTGTTACACAGAGGTTACTGGCCCGAAACACACCACTTAATTAACAGAAGTTGTGAAATATTACATTGATTGTAAGCAATACGTTAAAGAGCTCTTCGGAAAGGTGTATTGACTACACACAAAGCACACATCGTGTCCTTAAGTACATATTGCTCACGATGGTGGCATATGATAATTCAGCTTATATAATTCTTCTCGTTTTAGTATTTTGTGCAATCTATTTGTTATGTAGTCCACCTGTAATGCACTCTTGCTTCGAAATGGAGACAAAATAACACCATTCCATAAAACGGAATTTGATATTGCTGGCGAAGCAAGAGGAAACCAAATTACATTGGCCGGCTAAAGGAAAATCATTTAGCTGTGTTGCTGTAGGTCTACAGTGCAAAATTAGCTGAATAAAACTGCCTTCTTGTCCAGTATTTGTGTGCATTGTATTGATTAGTTATGGTCTTCAATTGTTATTTTCACGTACAATCACGCCGGGAAATATGTTAAACGTAACAGGACATATCATGACCCGATCACATCTCTGCTACCACCCTTCTCGCCACTGACTTATCGTGTTCGGTACGGATTTCTTCCATAACCAATAAAGACATGTGGCCGAGTCAAATTAAGCCTTTCTAACTTGATCAATCAATTTGATCACTAGACTAAAACAACCCACCGCCCTAACCCTATCACAGAGTTGCCACACGGCTTCAGAATGTCAACGTTGATTGCTCCTGTGATTTCAGTTCAGGATGATTATGTCGAGCAGCAGCGTTATTACTAACGAGCCCGGTACAATACCGCGCATTATCTTGTGTAGTTATCACAGAGAGCTGGCTAATGAATGTAGAACCTCAGAGCACATCTAAAGCACACTTGTCAAAACGATAATATAACGTATCATCCAGGTGCTTAACTGCTAGTGGGATGAATCGTGTGACAAAATCGTTGGTTGAACATAGTTACATATCTTTAAAGCCAACCTGGATACATCGCAAGTCATTTTCAAATCGCTAAGGGCATTGTACTCAATATTTATCAGCGCAGCAAATTTCTTAGGAATGTTTTTCTTCTGTTGAATACTCATCAGTAAGAGGGTTTCTCTTATTTCACTGCTGTGGCTCTCCGCATCTGTTTTCATCTTGGACTAAGTTGTTTGATTGGATCTTCAGTCTCACAACCCCATACCATAATCTGTGCAGTTAGTGGCATATCCATAGTGCATTGATGCTTACGTCCTTCAGATGGCGATGAATGAAGACGCATCACGGTAGTAGATGCCGATAGAGGTTAACTTTATTATCGTCCGAAATGTGTGACGAAAGATGTTGATATGCTAAGAATGGCTTTTTGTTACAGTTAAAGAGATGTGTTCTGTTCCGTGGCTTACTCGGCCGGTCGACCTGTGGGGTAGGCCGGCGTCCGTTTAGGGGCGGCTTTGATTGGTTGGCCAATGAGGGCACAGGCACCGCTTAATTATGGTTGCAGTACAGCCGCCTAAATTTTAGAATATTACTTTATTACTCCCTCTCTTTTAAGGTTGACAATTATCCATAACAAATGGTATACGAATGACTTATAGGAGTACTATTTTGAACAGTAACTAAATAGAAGTTAAACTTTAGAAATAATAATATTCATATCAATTTACTTTCCCTGACCCTCCCGCACGCACTCATCTCCATCGACTGCTTTCCTATTCGTCACCCCAGTCATTGCAAATGGCTGGCTTGGTCGATCAGTCAACAAGTGCGTTTCGACGCAATTACCCCTTTCAAAATAAAGCCTAAGTTTGTAAACGCCCGCGGGGAACAGACTGACAACGTCACTGCGACTTATCATTCACTTCAAAAGGCTCTCAAATCTCAGTCCATTGTCAACAACATAGCGATGTCAGATTGCAGTGCTGGTCGCAAAGAAGAAGTAAACACGATCAAAGTCGGCCATGTCTCCAGCGCCCGTCTAACTCGACGCTGGCAGCTGCTAGCGGGAAACTTGTTACCTAATCCTTCATTTGTGCAGGTACCACACCGCGGTTTGTTGTAATAGGGATTTAATCCGTAAGACATAATGACGACTCTCGCCCGGTTCTCGACCTCCGATTTTGCCTTTTAAGGTTTAGAATGATTCATTTTCGGTGTTTGTCTTTCAATGTAATTGCCTCGTAATGCTACTGTGCCACACAATAGCGTGTTTAATTGTTAAGTAAACTATTTATAACAGGCTGTATGCTGTGCGACGATTGCCATTTTGTGTGATTTAATCAAAGCTGCCATTTCTTTTTTACGTTGACGTTGTGTCCTCTGTGCTTTGTGATGTATCAAGGTGTGAATTACACAAGTCGACATTAAACACAACCGCCCAATTCTTGGAGACATCCAGCCCAAGTAAATGTGTTCGTTAGTCGTGACGGCATGGAATAGCAGCAAACATTTACTGTACGTCATCGTAACGACCAGTTTCTTCTCAGGGACTTGGTGCGCAGGTAAAAGCGTGTGCAAGTAGCTACCAGTATTGCTTCGTGTAAGTGCTAGTCAGACCGAGGCTCTTATGGTCGTGTTATGAATACGGGGTCCCTTCTTTCGCAAAAACAGCCAACTCGGGCTTCAATGTTAGTATCAGCCTTTGCTGTAACGATATGGTTACAACTTATAACGCATGGCAATACCATGTTCTTATGTGGATGTGTGTTAATATGGAGAACGTTTTGCAAAAAGCTTGCCATGAAACTATTTTGAATGCTCTTTGTCAAATATAAAGCACCGGCAAGTGTCCAATCTAGCTGCATGCTGGTCTGTTATAGGTCGTGTAACAGTCCAGTGCTTAATGTGAATCCGATGTAAGCCAGGTTATTAGATAAGAGACAAAGTAACACCTGGCGCCCCCAGCGCCATAGGCTTTACCTGCACCTAAGGCCTGGTTCTCAATTATATCGGTGGAGAAAGGATGTGGATCTGTGGTCCACTTTTGAAATGGTTCTTTTCAGCGCCATAATGAAAACTGGGCCAATTAGCTGATAACTAAGCTAAGGCGGCAGAGAGTCTGAGGATATTTGTCGGATCCTTCATCAATATGTTACCTCTATTTAATTATATGGTACCTCACCTGCCGATATAAACATAAACTGTCACCTGAAGCAAAGGCTTTTACAAATACAATCGAATTATAGGAACATTGGACATACGCTCATTCATCATGTTCGTAAGTCCCGAAATATTGTGTGTATGCCTCGGCACCTGTGTTGATTGAAAACTAGGTAAACTTACCTATCATAGAGAACTGGTATTCACTGGTAAAGTACAAACTTCGTTCGGTTACACGTTTTAGGCGAGTGATTATCATAATACGCTGTAGTGGAGTTCACTTTAAGCGCTTACATGAGCACTAAGCAGTTATTGTGCGCATCCTTGAACACATTAAGTTTACAGAACAAGACGGTTACAGGGGTATATGGGACACGTTGTAACCTAGGGTGTCTTACGTCCTTGAACGTGCTTACCGTGACTTCTGAAGCTTTCAGCGACCACGCAATTCGGTAAAGGGGACATCCAATAAGTGGTTAGCAGTCTTACAGGCGCCCATGAGCTACCTTTCATCCATATTTGCAAATTATATTAGGTCTGTTTTTGTAAGTCTGCGTGCAGCAGAGCATTTGCTTTCTCTGGAAATGTAATTGCTAACATACCTGCTTGAAAGTACCACAGCATTCGAACAATTCATCATCAGCCTTGAAATAACACAGTGTCTCTGTTAAGTATTATTTTGTGCATATCAGACATAATTGATACCAGGGGGATCACCAAACTGTCCCAAAGTCATTGTTCTTGAACAGTGTAGGCCAGTAAACGACAGAAACTGAGCTTAATTGCCTCTGCAAACCCTTTATGTGCTACATGTGTTATGCGCTCGACACATTTACATAACGCCTTTGTGTGTATCGGCAATACCATTTTTCATACACGACGTCGCAGCGGTTGATGCGGTATCACTATGTTCCTGCTTATCAAAGCAGAATGAAGATTTTCACTTGTAGTGTTGAATCTTTGGCCGAGTAAAGAAAAACACCCCAAACGCTTGTACAATCAAACAGTGTGGTATCGCAGTAATCCAAACCGTAATAATTTGGTTTGCCAAGTTGCTAGTCCAATTTGTCGACAATAGTCACGATGCCTTTATTTTTCCGCTCATCGTCCCTTAGCTTACGGCTCTCCGCTCTGTGCCATATCTTCTTGTTTCATTATCAGGTAGGATACACCATCGGCATACTCTATTATGAGCGTTATTCACTCTATTCGACGAGCATATTCCTTTGCGCATTGGATATGACGTCACCTAAGGAAAGGAGGCTTGGATACAACACCACACAGCTGATGTTTTATCTGACTCGGGATCTGCGTACGAAGATTATCGCGTTCATTTTAGATAAATGTAATGCTGTGCTTACCCGTCACCGAGTGTTGATGTAAAGTGATAAGAAAACACTTCGCTTCCCTAGAAACTGACGAATGGAATGGCATCGAAGCGCCGTCAAAATGAACATCCGCGGTCCTCTGATTGTATATTTTGGCTTGACCTCTTATCCTGTAATTCACATCGATTATGTATTGCACAGACGATTTTATAGTACAGGATTAAAAGGAACAAAATAGATTATGGTAGTTTCTCGACATCTGTGTTATGAATTAAAGCTCGTTACTTATTACACGCGTTTACGTGCCTATCCTGTCATATTAACGGTTGATGTCATACAAATGCTCTAAATGATGCAATGAAGTTTGTTTTAAATTTTCTCCTCTCATTCTGTTCTGTTTTATTACAGAGATGGCGGACAGGCACAGAGGTAAGTAATGAGCCCGTTGATTAAAATTTGTATCCAATAACTTGTAACATAACTTTGCATGCTACACCCCAAGGGACATGAGTAACTAAGATTTAAATTTTAACGCGGTATTCGCTAATGTATTATATACATTCATGATAAAAAAGGGTGCTGGAAACATGCAGATGCAAAATAAACATTATCGGGGAGGTATATCGGGCAAAAACAATAGCGTCTTGCTCAACTGATTAAATCACATGGTCGGCAAAGATAATACCGCATGGGTATAGAAGTGATATTGGTATATCTAATTGCGTTCTTTGTTCTTCTGTCGCATGCAGGACAAATAGGGTACAATGATAATGAAGTTAATTGACGATTGTAGTAAGCGTTGTAAGTGACAGCGTTGTTTGCCTTGCAACGTCATTTCCTTCCGTATTTGTCACCCAAAATGCATCAGAAAGCTCTGCCTACGAAAATATGCATCTGCCCATTACTGGCTCTCACTGTGCATTGATATGTATTTTGGTGAGGAATACCCATTACAGAAGAAACTTTAATTGCATTTGTCATACACAAGTTGTTCCAAATCAGGTCAAATGCAGATGCTCGTCATTGTGTTACCCAAATGCAGAATACATTTACATAGATAACCTACGAATTATGCGTTTTATCATGCGATGACGGTATTCGAGCTGCGTGATAATACCACAACAAAACCTGAGCAACAATATTATCACATCTTACTGCTCGCTAGATTGTTATGCATATCAAGCCGATGCTGAGAAAGCTATTTCATTACGGTATTTTTCACTTTTGCATATATAGTTTTACGTTAAACTTGCCGGCGGTCTACTTATGTCCTTTTTGAGAGGTATACATGCAGGTTAATCACTTCGAACAATCATCTTTTCATAAAAAAATAAGTTTGTTCGTTCCATTTTATTATATTTAGCCATGTGATAATAAGTAAATGCTTAAAACTATATTTACCAAACACGATAATCCCTCGAAAGAAGTCAAAGAAGAACACGAATCTTTAGAATTAAGCGATTTCTTTTCAAACCTGTGGTAAGAAGTAAATTAAACAAACAAGAACACCTACATATTTCCGGATGTGTTTATGATTTTGTCGATTGTGTTAAAAACCTAATTAGTATTATGATCGTGTTGCTAGGAAGTGAGGACGAAAAGTCTATATATATGGCTTTTATTATACTTGGCTCCATTATCATAAAAAATAACGCCTCGGAACACGCAATTGCAAACATATATACGCTGGTCAAGATGTAATAGGATTGATTGTGGTAAACAGCCAGATCTGTGTTCCGATCCGGAGGATACATTAGTGTCAACTGACTGTATTACTGGGCTTGTTGACAACGGAATATCACTATTGGATCAAGCGAAAAACGACAGTCTTGCAGTTGGCTCATGATTCACATATACGCAGTCTGTATTCAAAATTGCACCGTTACGACGCATAGCTTCTTGTAAGATGTGCGTGAACCGTCTGTGTTAGTTTAGATGACAGCATTTTTTGCTATTGAAAAACTTCGAATGCCTATCATGTTTAATACGTAACAGCACACAATCACGAATTGGATGCCAGACAAAGTAACAAACAGAGATTGAATTAGAATAACAAAACTCTTCACGGCTAACCATCGATGAGAGTGACAGTCAGCCAGCTGGGATATTATTTTTATTGAGTTTACTTATTGCGTTTAATGTGCTAGCCCCTTTGACGACTGAGTGGCCAAAGAAATCCGCACTCACTGTTTTATTATCTTCTTCCTGATGTTTATCTGATATATCCCAGACATTGTTACCGCGTAAGCATGGGATGCATTTAACGTCCCGCTGCACATCTCCCTAGAGAGGATTAGGGTACATTCGATGCTTCGTATTACATCCTTACTTTGCAATATGGTGATATGCGTCTTACCATTAATATTATTTTAGGTAAGCGATAGGTGTTGAGCTGTGATTTATATGCCTTTACAAGTATTTTTTGCGGAATGTTTATAGTGTAGGATATGTCAGAAATATCATCAACGGTCATGTTTGTGCTAGTTATAGATAGGGGACAAGCTGCGTACTGCTAGACTGCAAATATGGGTGGAGGTCTTTAGCATCAGATCAGATTACATTTGAAAGTTGTCATTCAGAATCATTGAGTCACCTACGACTGGCATGTGGTATCATCTTCGCTTGAATTCATCACGTGGACATTACATCCAGGGTATGCTAGTTGAATCAAAGAAGGTTTGTTGCCTTGTACATACCTTCGTTCGTACATTGTAGGATTGTGTGCCGGTTTGCCAACGAATGGTTCATTCCTCTGACAATGAACATATTTGGATTTAATATTGCAGGTGTCACAATTTTACGACAATATTCATACAAAACACGGCAGCAGTAAGTGTGAATACACCAATTCTATTCTAAATGATATGAATGCTTGAATCGAAACGCAGGTTTGGAACGTAACACAAATTCCTGTCACCAAACCGTTTGGTGAATGACAATAATCCTGTTTGCTCAATGTACCTCCTTAACCCGTTCCCTAGGATGATAAACCAAAGCGATCATCATCGCAAGTATGAGATTCATCCCCTTCGTCGGGCAATGTTAACTGTTAAAAGTAGCCGTTGTTTCCGTTTTTCTTCGCCTTGTAACCAGCGTGGCCTGGGTCTTTGTTTCAGACCATGCTGACCAGTCGTCATTACACTTGACGTGTCAAGAAAACGCTTAGAGTCTTAGTTTTATCATCCACTCACCAAATCCGTTGTATTCAATTATTTCCCTCAGCTCGGCGACATTTTATATTACTGAACATAGACCGACTGGAACTCATTCGAAGCCAACCGTGGTCAGTGACACCTTAGTGCTTATATATTGTTTTAGATTGACATCCGCTAATGAGATAATAACCAATGTAGTAAGCAGACCTAACCAAGTTGCTATATGGATGTTTTATGCGTTCCCAGCGTGCAGAGACGCGTTGATTTGGTTCAATCAAAGTGGTTGGGTGACTGTAATTACTTATTAGTGCAAAAGCGATGTCTGCAAAGTCAAACTGAGAAATGACAAACGGTAGCAATTAATCTCAGTCCAGTTTCCTGCAAAGCTGTGGGTATAGTGTAACTGGGTTGGGCGCATTGTTAGGATATCAGAAATTTTACAATTTTATGACTTCTTCCTGACGATCACTATTCGCTCCAAGGGGGTTATTATATAACTTTATTAGGCACTTGTTAGACCCCATTGATATTATGCAATTCAAGTGTGGCCACCGTTCCTTTACCATGACATGTTACAGCTCAATAATCACGAAATATTTTTGTCGAAGACGACTCGTGTGTCTCTTCTTATTGCTCCCTACGGTACCACAACTCGCTTTATCTAGCATTTGCAGCGATGTTTGGCTAGTCAATTAGCTTACGCACGTCGCATGAGAATGATCGAATTATTTGAAAAATTTAGGTGCCATTGGAGCAAAGATAGCAATAAACCAATTAGCAAATGACATTACTGACTGGGTGTTAAGCATATGCAAAGGCAGATTTCCCGTTTATGCCAGGTAACACATTTAGACGCTCATTTAAGGCCTCAATAGGTGCCGTTGATGAGTTACATCCTGCTAGGCTGTCCAAATGAGCGTTTCATCAGAGAATACTTGATGGCGAAGCAAATGTATTTTTACAAATGAGCCGCTGTTATCAGGTTATGGCTACATCCTATTGCAAGCAATATCCTGGTTATGATGTGCAGCTGCAATAGGGCGGGAAAATACGTGTTATATGTGAAAATATTGGCAACAGGATTAGGTAGAGCCTTGTCATACGACAGTACGACCCGTTTAATCGAACTGAATAACGTTGCACCTTATTTACTTCACAACCGAATAAGCGCTTGGAGATTGGATACAGATATATTTTTTCTCTTAGGAAGTAGTCGTTTCATAGGAGTCCGATGAAAACTCGGCATCAGTACGCTTGTCAGCGGGTTCTACCTGTAATATACCTATACATGTTCATTAACTTCTCTCTAAAGACTATTTTAACAACCAAACGCATCAGGTTTTCAAACAACTAGCTACGATGTTAAAGCTAGGTGGTAGAGCCTGTCATGCTATGGATGCTCTTTATGGTTGCAAAAGACCGCTAACTTGCCAACTTTGATTCCGTGAGCATGACAATACATTTTACAGTCCATTTCAGTCAATTACAAGTCTAGCTAGAGAGCATTTGCTTCCATCAGAAGCAAGTTTCGTTCCTAAAGAAACAAAACAGTCGTTCGTCACAAAGATATTTTTTTACATTGTAAAAAGAAAGCAGCTAGAATTGAAGGTAAATTGTGACTTTTGAGTAAATTAATGATGCTTTATTGTATACCGAAACATATCCACATATATTGTAGCGAAATGCAAATTACCGATTTTATTGGTCTTTCGCATTGAGAATAGCAGAAGAGAATTATTTTCTAAGCATATTTCATCGTCAGAATTTGATGGTCTCTGAATTAGGGATAACCATTAACGCGATATACACCATAGAATTAGCCTTGTAGAAGGTATGGTATGCAGCTTGTCGGCAGGTTATTCGGGTGTTGCTTAGAAGGGGTAGCCATTGGTAACGGCCATAATAGGAAGTGCCTCAAACAAGGATTTGTGGGATACTTTGTCATCGCGAGCAAAGCGCGGGCAAAGAATGGTGCGCCATTATACACATATTTACAACGTCGTAACGGGTGCTTCCAACTGCGCTGTGAAATGTTTACGGTTAATCTATATTCCTCACTCTCACCCAAACGGGCTACAAATGGTTACAGACCATCAAAGTGGATCACGAGATTTACGAAGAAAATGATTTCATTGTTATTACCGTCTTGGTAACTTCGGTATCGGCTGATGGCCTTTTTTGATGTTACGTTGTGATGTTCCAAGAGGGCTTCCACCCACATAGTGGGAAAGATGCTGCTTAGCTAGTTGCGCCTTGCAACCGCACTGTGCAAACCAAAACTCTCAAGACTTTTACTCGCTGCGTGGCACTGCGGTATGTGAAAATAGATCCATCGCCATTGTTATGGTCGCATATACACTTTGCGTACTCGTTGTTGTCATTTATGTGAAACGTGGTCATGCCTACAAAGACTAAAGTTCGATGGTGATGATGTGTTCTTTGACCCATCCTTACCGACCTTGCTTAGGGTGACCGGCCCGCCTTTAATTGAAAATTTTACGAAGACTGCGGTCGAGTTGTGGCTGAGGGGCCGAGACTTTGAGGCTTCCGTTTCAGTTTCAAGCACGCGTAGGGGCAATATATTTGCTGTCAAATGAGGACGAAACCATCGCTTCAATTTTCACGTTATTATTCAGGGTGCTATATGGTGGGATTAGCATTACGAATTCGATAGAGGGTACAGCCCACAAGATTAAATAAGATGAAATCTACATTTTGCAACCTTAGTGAGAGTACACACAGCAGTAGTGAGTTAGTTATAGGGCGGTTCTTGGTTTTAGGGAGGTATTGTGCATGGATGAGTCGATAAGACCAAGCGAAAAATATTGTTCATTGTACATCATATATATGGGAGCGGATTAATTGTAGATTCCATATCAATTCTCTCATTTGTGATAAAGACCACAAAAGCCACATGGGTGGATCTGTCTTCACTCTGTTGCCTCTGTCGGGGTAATGAGCACCTCTAAAGTGACAAGGCCACGAGTTGAACGCAGGGGCTGTCTGACCGCTAAGTTCCTTATGCCGCGCCCCTGACAAAGATACGTATGAACGGCAGCGCAAACGTAGAAGTTAAGTCGTTTTGCATCATTGTTGTTTGCTGCTCTAATGTCAGATGTTGTCCATCTGTCAAGCAGGAATATGATAAACAGGTACAGATAGAGGGGACGATATCCCGCAATGGGTGCACTGAGCGCCAGATAACTTGATTGCATCCGTTGCTTGACAGAACGTCAAATTTGCCCTTACAAAATCGGCCGGTCGGAACACCGTGTGAAAATCCTCGTTTAAAATTTCCACAGAAATTGACACAAAAGCCAATCTGCCATGCTTGGTCAACGCCGACACCTAGTAAAGTATTGTGACGATGAACGATCTCTTAAGTGCACGCAGTTTGATTGATGTTGTGAGAAGTTACATTAGGAAACCTTATCCTTCGGTTACGGGAATAATCGCTGACATGAGTGTATCTATATTGGCATGCATTAAATATTACATAACTTTCAAACAAATTATACTTGCCTCGATCTAGCGATAGTTTTCTGTTTATGCACATGATCCCAGCAAGGCATCACTACACCTGGATAAGTGACACCTAGAAAAAAATGTGTGATGTGGTCAGTGGAGGTGACATCTCTCAGGAGTGCCATGTGCTGCGCCACAATTATCTTTCCCACGTAATAGCCAACACGCTGATACACAGGTTACAAGTCTTGCACATGACCAACTGCCGACGAGGGGGCAGAAAGAGACACATTCGTAGAACCAGAAACCCCCAGGAAATCGCCAAGAACAACTTAAAGTCAAAATTTTCGTATAGTTTCGAGGTCTCTATAAAATAATCACATGTTTGACGCAGGTCCTATACACTTGTACCGTATCATGTTACTCAGATATTAACTGTTTTTCAATTTTTCCGTTGCCTTGATGGCATGGTTGTCGCTCACATCAGAAGGTAACAAGATGCCATCTCCATAATAGAATCTTACTTGTGCCATGATTTATGCTCTCTTTTGTCAGCATTAGCGAAATGAGTGCGCAGTATGGTGTGTAATTAATTATCCACTAACGACTTTGGCTATGATGCCTTTATGGACCATTTCCGCTTTACGTCTACTTGCTCGTCATGCATAATGCAATCCTAGAGGCTACAATAACGTCTGAATCGTTAAAGAGGGCTGAGTATAACTTAACAAAGCAATCACAAATAACCCAGATATAATTGTAAGCCACTCGGCGCTCCACCATATATTGTATATCAACCGGGAGGACATCTCATCTGCATTTTGCATTTTCTCCCTGGTCGTCACAACGTATCTCATTTCCATTCATGACGCAAATATCTCAGTAGGTTCCCCACACTTGTGATGTGGATATGATGACAAATTTTGCAAAACGTATGTCTGTTTTGAGATATTGGCATATATTATGCTCTTGTTTTGGCAATCGCATTTGAATCGGACACGCATATATTGCAGCATATGCTGCGAAACAATGATGTAAAAGCGATAGTATTTACACATATGCACGAGGACCTATATTGATTTTTACACTGGCCCTACATTATCATTGGAGCCTCTGTCACATCATAACATAACGGATGGATATTGATAACGACAGCAATTGCTCTGGTCATGCTTGTCGGGCGTATAAAACTAGTCGGAATAAATCACAAGTCGTCGGTCACTAAAACAGTCACCGTTACTTCACTTGGCGATTGATACATTAGCTGTCACTCGAAGCAAAGCATTCATGGGGCAATGCAGAGACTATAATGCCATCAAGTTGACTTGTATGGTGCATGCTTTCCGGTTATTCACGGCACCGATCATTCGCCCAGAAGTAAATATTTACTCGGGTATTCACCACCATAAATCAAATTCGAATAAACACTTTGGCATTTACATCAGGCGGATCTACCATTTGTTGAACATGTTAGGATCACTGATAGTCAATGAACGCGTCTTAAGGCATCGGCGGCGACAGAATCATCCCTTGATGCTCGTGAAAAAAACACCAAATCCACACATTGTGCACGGTGACAACTCAATGGTTAGACTCGATAATGCAATGGTAAGTCAGCAGGCGCAAGGATACGGGGCGGAGCAGGGCACTGGAAACAACCAAAAGTAAAGAAAAAGTTTTTCGGGGACATACATCAGACAAAAAAAGGCTTCACAGTTTGTGACTTGCAACGTCCTATTGTACAGTATAGGTAGCCCAAACTGCAACTATGAATCGCACCATTACTAGTAATGAAATTGCACTTTTTTACACAGAAGGTTAGCAATAAGCAAAATACTCTTGCGTCACTTATGATGGTTCACGATTGTACTATACGTTGTAAGATAGAGAACCTGCCGATATTGTACCCCATCAAAACATCACTATGAATCGCACCATTCCAGCCGTGTAAAATCACCATAGCAAAAGCCACTCCTTGCGTTTATGTTTCACAGATGCAGTCTACGTTTATAGAGAAACATCTCAAACCATCCGGCCGGCTACGATGTTTAAAATAATGAGCCGAATCTGAACAAGGTGTCATTTGACGCAAGTTTTTAATTAAATAGGTATATACAATAACACACTGAACTGACCAGCGGTCGGGTTATGTCATTTCTGGGAGTTTTCCAAACATGCTAATGCCCTCGAATGGAGGGGAAGAGAAAGGAGTTTCCATATAAAGTAAGCTATTTCTGTTCAGTCTCAGATGTTACGTTTAGATATGTGGTAAGAAGTAAATGATTAAACTCGGATTTTCTAGAGATGCCCGTATGCGTTTGCAATGTTTTGATTGTGTTAAAAAAAAATCTTATTGGGATTCGCATCATGGTGCTATCAAGTGAAGGACAAAAGTAATAACATTGGAGCTTTTCTGCTTAGCTCTATATAATGAAAAGTGTTACCTTGGATCACCCATTTGCGAATATATCGAGTCCCTGATACTAATCTGCTTTGGTCCAAAGATGCCAGTAATCGTGGAGCGCATATTTACAAGGGCTATAACGTTGGGGTGATATAAATGAAATGATTCTGGTAAACAGCTAGACTTGTATTCCCATCGCGGTCCTACCGCCATCTAGTGTGACTTCTGGCAGATGCATTCGCTCCAGTGGACTGTTTGACAAGGCTTGTTGACAACAGAAAAACATCGTTGGATCAGAAAACGACTGGCAGTCATACAGGTGGCTTATGATTCACATTTGTGCAATATGTATTCAAAATTGTAACAGAAGACGCATAGTTTCGTATTACATGTGCGTGATGAACATCTGTGATTTCTGCAATTACTATTTTTCTAATGACAGCATTTCAAGTAACGTGGTTTGATTGGTCAATTTTGTCTCGTTTCGTCGAACGCCTATCATGATTTACACAGGAACGTCAAAAACAGAGAACAATTTGGAATGTTAGTGTTTTCAAGGTATTTATTGTATAATTTATATGCAGCTGCAATTATTCGTTGCTGAATTTCATTTTGTAGGCTATGTAAGGAATTGAATACCTGACCATGTATGCTGTTTGTTCTAATCGTAAGCTCGGCAGATATGGATAAGCTGAGCAATGCTAGACTGCAACGCTTCAAGTTCATATCGCATTAGACGTCAACATACATCATGTGAAATATAGATGGTGGTGTTTACCATTATATCAGATTATTCTGGAAAGTTGTCACGTTTCATTGAGTCAAGGGAATATGGTATCAAATCTGCTTGAAATCATCATGTGGAAATTATGTCCAACATATATAAGTTAAGTTAAAGAATAATATCCACCCTGGGTGAGTTACTTTAATGTCTACTCTCCAAAGCTAGGCAGGATCGCGTGCAAAACTCAACGAATGGTTCATTCGAATAACAGTTAGCACGATGGTGGAATGCTGTCCTGAGGAACTTCTCCATCATATTTTAATTAATAATGCGGGTTGCAAACTGTCACGACTATACTCTCACAGCGCATGACAGGATTAAATGCGAAAACACCAGTTATATCCTTAATAACTTGAATGCTCGAGTGAAAACGCTGCTATGGAGGGTAATTTAAATCGCTGTCAATAAAACTGGTCTGGCTAATGAATGGCAGTATTTCTGATGTCTGTGGTTGCACAATAGATCGTCCTATCCCACTACCCTGCTTTGAATCCCACCCCCATCCCAATATTCGTCATATTCATTATGGCGCTTCGGATGATGAACCAAAGTTGTCATCATCGTAAGTATGAAATTCATTCAGCTCGTCGAGCCAAGCTGACTGTACAAGAAGCTTTTGTTCCCGTCATTCACCAGCTTGTAATCAGCATGGATTGGACAGGCTACTGCCAGTTAAGTCAGAGGTTATGTCGACAAATGACCACTACACCACTAAATTATTCGTCGTGCACACAATTTCCTCCCATAGTCCAAATGTTATTACCAAATAAGCAAATCCTTTGATCCTGCGGATGTATACTTGCTCATCAGTTCAAAAGTCTCACTTAGCCTGAGTTAAACACGGCACAGAAAGGCATATGATGGACTGTCACAACCAAGCCTCCTATTTTGAAGTCTCCGACCGTACGACAATCTATGACCGTTATGATTATCATTACGATCTATTCATACATCAGATCATCTGATCTCTATTAATTGATGCCAGATCAATTATGAGAGAGCATAATCATTTCCAGCTGTGTTTTGCATGTATGGTAAACCCAATATTGCCGGACAGACATATTCATTGTACAAAGTAAGGTCGAGAAACTGGATTGCTAGCAAGATCAAATCTATGGCAATGTACATGATATATTTTGAGTACATTCGAAAGAAAAAATATCTCTGCAGTTCACTCCAATTTCGAGATTTACAAAAGGGTACGCACCGGACGAGGGCGATTTAAAGCAGTGCATCGCCTCTCCACATTCTGACCCCTGATCCCGTTGTACTACTGAAATATATATAAGCTCATGTTCAAGCTATTATTTGAGCTAACGTCGCTTGTTTACAACGTTATCAGGCGCTGATACACCGTGCAGTAATACACATCATATCCTCCAGTATGAGATGGAATGCTTAATACAAAGATCAGTCACACATTGCTAGAGTATATGTTACGGACGGAAGAACTACACAACGAGCCGGTTAATTCAAATCCAAGACAGAACTCCCGCTATCTCAGGAATCAAACCCTTTTATTTGGAATATGTTACGTGCACATCAATAAAGCTCAAACAAATCGATCATTTCTGCAATAGAGGCTACATGCGAAGTTAATCAATGATTCCAACTGTTATATATTTATACGGACAACAGCACATAAACACTACATTCATATAAGCGCAACATTATGGTACTCACAGACAAACATAGATGTATAGTAACATTATCCAACACCACCCCGACCGATTTTACCATCGGCATTGCCGACCTTACTCCGCCAAAGCAGGTTCAGCATTCATGAATCTGGCCGTAAATCTTAATCTAATGGTACTAATTAAAAGACTGCAGCGGGAGTGGAACTGACGAAAACGACCCCAGATTGGGTAAAACCTGATTACCTGAGTGGTAGTGGGGTTCCGCAAAGGAGAATCCCAGTCCGTCGCAAGGCTTTATATGCGTTTGCTGATACGGACAGTCAATATTTCCGCCTTCCACTGAATTAAGAGGCGAAGATTTATTGGATGTGACGGGTAGTAACGTGATGCCAATTATTCACACCGCCACACTTCCCTTGTATTCGTTGATGGTTTTATATCGTGCAGTGCGGTACTAATACCAAGCAAGCCCGTACAATAAACACGCTCTGGCTAGCTTAGCGAGGATGTTTTGAGATTGATTGATACTAAATTTCTTTGCGGACTAATGCGCTGATTTAAGCACGCCCGGAGCAAAAACGTGACATAATCAATAACCATCCATTGCGAAACACTGAGACAGCAGATTCAATTATACAGTAACGCCTCTGTGAGGATCTGCATTCAGCGAGCAGTTGTTTTATAGAGCTGGCTCAGCTGCACACTTTTTCACAGGCAATTATGCAATACAGCAGTAACACCTCTCCATTAACGCAAGAGAACAAGTCATTATTTATAGCTGTTCGCATATGACAAATACGTAGATCATAGCAAAACGGTGATTAATCCACATGAGTAACATAGCAAGAAAGGGCAAACCCTGTCTTGCCAAGAGAATCAATTCAATTCATACCGATTAAGAAGTGGGTGGGGGGAGATGAAAGGTATAGCAATATACTATAGTAATGAAATGATGGGATTGTCTGTCGCATTATTTGTCAATAGATGGCTATTGCTTCAGGTGATCATTGCTCCGATCATGCCCAATGAGCCTCTTGGCCCTTGAATGTAGCCTTAGTGGAACCCATGTCGCTTACCGAGAAATAGCGTCCGCACCGTGCACGTGCCTGTACGATGACTCTGTTGACATTTTGGAGAGCTTAAGGTCAATGTTATGTTCATCTCATTTTGTATGTGAGGTCGTGTGCTGAGGAAGGTGTATATATCACTGTGTTTATAACTGGACAATATTCCGTCTTCCAGGTCCTATTTCATTGTAGCATTAGCAAACTTCCCTGGCAGTTGGCTCGCTCACTAAACTATGAATAAATGATAATTTAATAAAGAATAATCGTATCTTTATATATATCGTATGATCGTGGTATATGTATATATATATATATATATATATATATATATATA
>CM067358.1:55981355-56023855 GCA_034190875.2 Urechis unicinctus | reverse complement strand
ACTATCGTCATTAGAAAAACTCACGTTATTAACATCTTACAAACGACATTTCTAACAACAGCATGCAGAGTTTACGGTCAATAAGCTACGGCGTTACCGCAAGCTTCAAGCTGGCAGAGCATGCAATGTTCCGAGTGCTTCTTCAGGTGGTCCGCAAACTACTGCCAGCTTGCAATGACTAGATAAATATTCTACATGGGACCATCGGCACTTTACAAAACCATTACCTTTGGTGAACTAATAAGAAGATTATTTAGCATTGACATCTGCTGCATAGCGAATGCGCTGATTGTCGGCCGCTTTTCCAGGGATATTGCAAGTGATGTCATGGAGGTAGGTGGACACACATACAGCTAGCATCAGCTTTATCGACAATACCTGCTGCTTGCTAGTAATTGCTAGTCATAAAACATGGGATTATATGTCACTATTATATTATTTATAGTTGTTAGCGGACATATTTCACTATAGTGACGTCATGTTTTGACATCAAGCCAGCGGCTTCATCTGTAGGAACTCATCAGCGATCAATGACCATTTGCAACTGACCAGCAAGTCGCACCAGATCCGATAGGACGACATACAGTTCAATATACTGATACACAAATGAAATTATTGGGTATCAAAGCATAAGGTTATCGCGCAAATATGTTATGTAGAGGCAGCAATCCATACCAGACATGACAAGTACTGTCCAGCAAAGAAATAGGTCCTGATATGCTTACAATATTTGGCGCGGTGATTTAATGTGATAATAATCATTCAGTTCTGTAACTAATTAATAGAGGGCAATTATACTAAAAGTGAGGTGATGTGGATTGATACTGAGGATTGAAATTAATTAACTTTGTTAATGATGACACAACGTAACGGAAGTGGCGGCTATTTCAATCGCCAGACACAAAATTATCCTTGAGGTTGATGTAGACCTTGACTTAATGTGCAGAATAAAATTCCATTAGCCGGCTAATGGAATTTCGTTTCCTCTTCCCAAATGTACAGTATTTAATTTCCATCGAAAACATGGTGTTATTTTATCTCTAGTTAATTGTGAAGCGAGTGTGAGTTACGGGTAATGAGGAAGATCCGATAGGTTGCCCAAAATACTGATATAAATAAACCGAACAGATTCATCATATGTAATCCTAAGTTGAACGATCGAAAGCAAATGGTGCCAATGCGCACAATGTGCACTTTCTGTGCATTCAGTACACCTCTCAAATAAGTGCTGATGTGTATTGCTCTGCAGGGTCAACGATGTAAAACTTCACTAATTCTCTTGCATAAATAGCACACTTCTGGCCGGTATCCTTTGTGAGTTGAGTAAAACAGTGTGAGCTGTACTTAAATATACTGTCATAAGCGTTTGTGTTACAAAATGGTCATGCTTTACTGTGTTCAATGAAGCCTTAGCAAATCCATCGGTTTACGTCACAAAAATGTGGCGAAGCATGTTTACTCAGCTGTTGAGAACAGCGGGTGAAACTTTCCCGCCATCTGTAGTTTTATTTAGTTTCGTTTATCTCTCATGAACATGCGAATAGCTGTCAAAAGGTGAACATATACAAGTTTTCACAGAACGATGCCACTATGCAGCAACGCTAAGTGGTAAACCACATCGACAACGCCATTTCCAAATCTGCTCTAAATGCACAATGAATCATCTTATTTAGCGTGCAGTATTTGAAACTTACATAATTATATGGAACACGTTCGTTCGTTGAACTTGATTATCCGCTTAGAGACCTTTAAATCACAACATATCTGGTATTAAGTGATTTTATCGTATCCGGTTAACAATACAATGGTTGCACATTTCGCGGCAACGAATACCCTACTAGTAGTCTCCATTCTCTGTGATTATCAGCTTCTTTACGAATGATGTCATGAGCAGCCGACAATCGTTACAGGAGGTGTCATTACATGTTAGGTGAGCTGTCGAATCCTAGTAATCGACACCAATTCATTAACTGGACTGTGATCGGTAAGGTCCCCTCTTTAGCTTCTAGTGTTTCTAGTAGTTGCAGAGAGACCAGCGGTATCCGTATGAACGAGAAATGTTGGCTCCTGTATAAGAAATAGAAGAATTAGAAAATTTAGACCAACCGATTGATTCATCGCTTATGTAATGGGTGATAATTTCATATTGGCGATTCATGGCGGCGTAAATTGTCAATGAATTACGATGCATTTATCTAACGGAGGGGTATCCGTGCCTCTGAGTAGATGAATTGGTGATTATCCGACTGTATAAGGATTGTTACATGATGTATTGCTGGTTGTGCATGTCCTGAGCACGATCAATGATTGCTAACTCCCAAAATTGCATGGGGCATTAGGAGAACAAATATATTCATGTTGATAATTCTGTGCGGGTGTATGTTTCGATGCTTGTTTTCGGGCTGCATATAATCTCAGTGGTACTTTAACATAGGCAGGTTTAATAAAACTGCAAGCTGATAGTAATAACGAAAAATTACGCGATAAATAAAGTCACGACTAGTGATTCACCAACAAAGAAAGGTGGTAAGAGAAGTTCACGGTAGCAGTGGTCACAGGCAAGCCCGAAACCAATATAATGTGATGCAAATGAAGTTGATGTATAGGCATTTGCATAACACACTTGGGCAGTCATTTATTCTATTGTGCTCACAATCTGGCTGTTGTAATGACACAAATTGTGCCCGACAATATGCGATAGATAGACATCATGATAAGGAAACTTAGTGAGCGTCAGGGTGAGGTCGGTTGGTGCTTGTATTGGACCCTAAACCTTCCAACACTATTCATATCTAGCCTATTATTCCACAACAGCTAGCAAAAAAACGTAAACTTGAGATGATCGGATTTTCAAAAGAGGCGCTGGGGCATTTGACTTCCGGTCTCTCAGCTATCAAGCGTGGAAGTCTTGTATATTCCGCTGTTGCTATTCCGCTGTTGGTCATCTAGCAGAAGCCTTAGCCTGGAGAAAAAAATTGCAAACGTATGAAATCCCAGTGGTTAATTTATCTTTATCCACATTATGCATACTTTCCACGCTCTCACACGACCTTCGTCCAATGTTTCAGATACGCAGACTAAGCCTAAGTGAAGACTTCGTGCAATCATCTCTCCAGTGTTATGTGACGGTAATATAGGTTTAACTTCACTTTCAAAAACTAGGCGATATCGCGACGGTGATGGATGAGGATGATTGTGATACTCGGACAGCTTCCTTAAAGTGCTAGCGCCCACTTGGCACAAACCCTTAGCCCAAAACCTGCTGCAAAACCCACGACGCTGGGACGAAAGGTACTATTGAGATACCAGGTTGGGTGCATCCTCTTTCAGACATATATATATATATATATATATATATATATATATATATATATATATATATATATATATATATATATATATATATATATATATATATATATATATATATATATATATATATATATATATATATATATATATATATATATATATATATATATATATATATATATATATATATATATATCATATATTATATATTTGTATACATATATATATTTATATATATATGTATACATATATATATATATATATGTATATATATATATGTATATATATATTTATATATATATATATAAGCATATATATACATATTTATATTTATATATATATTTCTGTATATATTCATGCATATATATATATATATATATATATATATGTATATGCATATATATATGAATATATGTGCATATATATATATATATATATATATCATACATATATATATCTGTATATGTGCGTACATCTGCATATCTATATATATATATACATAAGCAAACATATCATATATATATATTATATATATATATGTGTATATATATATATATATAGATATATATATATATGTATATATATATATATATATATATATATATATATATATATATATATATATATATATATATATATATATCTATATATATCTCTATATATATATATCTATATCTATCTATATATCTATATCTATCTCTATATCTCTATATATATATATATATATATATATATATATATATATATATATAAATGTCGTAAAATCCAATTGTCCCCACTAACGCACCGCGGGCTCAAGCTGAAGGTATATTTTGGGATTGTAACTATTCCAGCTTTCCATACCACGTGGAATTTGCGGTACACGAGCGAACATAAACAAAGTCGATCGTACATTTTACACGCTCTGTCTCCATGTGATTCTCGCTCGGTCAGTGTGATTTCAACGTTTATAGATTGAATATCATTCATGTGAAAATAAACGTTATTGTTGCGGAAAGAAATTTCATGTAGACTACGACAGATCTACCGATTACCATTGATTTTTTTAATGTATTTCCTAACGTTAATTTAACCGTATCGGCTATTGCCATTGGCCATGCTAGCGAACAGATTTTGCGCCATCTGTCAGATGAAAAAATTGCCGGATCATGACAGCGGACATGCGCTCCGGTATCACAATAACCCAAACGCTCCAATTTGGTTGTTGAGTAAGGTAGGGGATCCTGATTCTAGGATCATCGATCCCACCCGTCTTCAGACTTAATGCCCTGTAACTCACAATGTTGTATTGTGGACTATGACATTAGCCACCACTAGCCACTAGGATGGCTAGTGTCATAGTACAAGTACACTATATAACAACTCTGTTGATAGTGCGTTAGGTGGGCGGGGTTACTCTGTCAAATGTGAACTTTGTTTAAATGGTTGAAGATTGATATTTTGCTTTCCACAACCTTGAATTATATACTTGCATCATTAATGTTACCCTTAACCTACCTTTTAAAGTACTTTTATTGGAAATAGCATGATCTGTTAATATTGTGTGTCATTGTAATACACTAAAACATGAGTTCGTTATTACATTCCTATAAGTTTGATTATGTGTTACATGATAGTTCAGTCATGAACAGGGTCACACTTTTGCCATCAATAAGTCAAGAGAGTGATCCTTTAGATCTCATTAGTAGCTATCCAAAACAACTGTGCTGGTTTGAGTTGACAGCCAAGTTCAACAGCGGCTAGCCAAATGATCAGACCTCAAGTAGGTTTTTGAAGTCCAGAGCCTCTTTTGTCAGGGTATCTGCCACATCAATATTGGTAATAAAATTGTTGTCAAATTGTTCAATAGTCCAATCACATCATTTAAATCTATCATGTATGATCAATAAATACCATGGTCATCTGTCAGTTAGTCTTAAAAGCTGTGCATCTGGTCTAGTGTTGATAGTGGGTATTGAGCATATCTGAAACCCCAAATCATCATTGAGGCCTTTTTGGGACAGTGGAGTTCCCAAGATGTAACAAATGCCTGATTAGCATGACTTGGAAGGTCACTTTGACTCGTTGCCCATCCCGGACATGTGGCATACCACTCATAAGGTAAAATTTATGGGACCATTAGGCAGTAACCATTAATAGTTATGCTCCTTAGCACAGTTTTGCCCTGTCAATCTGTCTGCTTGTAAACTTTTGGTGTCACATTATTTTAATAATGCAAGTCATTCTCATATTGATTGTCACTTACATACAAAATTAGCTATGTTAACCAAATAGGGAATACCTGTCTCAAATTAAACATGAACCACTCTTATATTAATGATCACTTACAAAGTAAATATCAGAGCTGCATGACCTTTTGTTCCTGAGTGATTTACTCAGTGGGGAATAATTATTGATTGCACGTTTTCTTATAATGCAAGCTAGCAACTTCACATTGAACAAATCTTGCAAACTTTAACTCACAGCTTTATGGCTTTTGACCTCTGACTTGCTAAATAAAAGCAAATTTAAATTGCTCTTTCCAGGAAAAATGTAGCTAAGTTATTATTAGTGTATGGGTGTTAAGGTGAATCATTTCTTAAAAATTTTAATTATTAGGCTAAATGCTAAAACTATTTGCATAACTACTTGGCGATGGACTATTGTTGCTAGACAAGTGGGGTTGGGGTTTATTGTTCAGCCCTGGTGTGTCATTGAATACAATAATATGCTATAAAAGCTATGATTAAATGCTGTCATAACTTGTTAATGTCAAAAGCAGCAGAGTTCAAAAGCCATTGGCTTTCTGTCATTATTGTTAGGCAGTGAGATTGACTAGGTGTTTGTGATGACATTTTGCTCAGCAGCACTCACAATCTGGTAGTGATTAACTGCTTTACCTCCTGTTCTGGGTTTAACATTGTGAATCCAGTATCTCAATTGAATCATATTGGAGATTAATATCCTCTGTGTTGGTTAATCTGCCCTATTTAGGAAATGTATTTGTTCAAGATGGGCAACAGTATCAGCTGTCCAAACATCACAATTATGCTCATCTTTCTTTGCAACATATCTCCTAATATCAAATGGAGCAGTGTTTTGCTTTAGGGCCACTAGGCTTTTGCTTAGTGAAAAGAAATATTCTTTACTCTTATCATTTCATGACATTTTGTGATTTGAGATAAATGTATAGTTAAAGATAAGAATAGTGAGGCGGTCATGTGGCTTCATCTACATTACTGACAGGTTCTTCACCAGTGTTGTGGATTAAATGATATCGTGGCTTCATCAATATTGTGAACTCTCCAAGATTGTGGCTTCATCTATATTATGGCTTAACCAATGTTGTGGCTTCACCAATACTGTGGCTTTACCAATATTGTGGCTTCATCAATATTGTGGCTTCACCAATACCGTAGCTTCATCAAGATTTGGCTTCACCAATGTTGTGGCTTCATCGATATTTTGGTTTCACCAAAGTTGTGGCTTCACCAATACTGTGGCTTCACCACTATTGTGGCTTCATCAATATTGTGACTTCACCAATACTGTGGCTTCTCCAATGCAGTGGCTTCATCAATATTGTGGCTTCACCAATACTTTGGCTTTTCTAATACTGTGGCTTCACCAGTATTGTGGTTTCATCAGTGTTACGGCAACACAAATATTTTGGCTTCACCAATGTTGTGGCTTCACAAGTGTTGTGGCTTTACCAATATTATGGCTTCATCAATATTTTGGCTTCAACAATAATGTGGCTTCCCCAATACTGTTGCTTCATCAATGTTTCTGCTTCACCAATACTGTGGCTTCTTCAATATTGTGGCTATTTCAACATTTAGGCTTCACTAATACTGTGGCTTATCCAATACTGTGGCTTCACCAGTTTTATGGCTTCATCAGTGTTATGGCTTCATCAATATTTTGGCTTCACCAATGTTGCGGTTTCACAAGTGTTGTGGCTTTACCATCATTGTGGCTTTACCAAAATTGTGGCCTCATAAATACTCTGGCATCACCGATGTTGTGGCTTTACCAGTGTTGTGTTTTCACCATTGTTGTGGCTTCACCAATAATGTGGCTTCACCAATATTGTGACTTCATCAATATTTTGGCTTCAACAATATTGTGGCTTCACCTATACTGTGGCTTCACCAATGTTGCTGCTTCACCAATACTCTGGCTTCTCCAATATTGTTGCTTCATCAATATTGTGGCTTCACCAACACTGTGGCTTCTCCAATACTGTGGCTTCACCAGTGTTGTGGGTTCATCAGTGTTATGGCTTCATAAATATTTTATCTTCACCAATGTTGTGGCTTCACAAGTGTTGTGGCTTTACCATTATTATGGGTTAACAAATATTGTGGCTTCACAAATAATCTGGCATCACCAATGTTGTGGCTTCACCAGTGTTGTGTTTTCACTATTGTTGTGGCTTCACCAATACTGTGGCTTCTCCAATATTGTGGCTTCATCAACATTGTGGTTTCACTAATACTGTGGCTTCTCCAATAGTGTTGCTTCACCAGTGTTGGGGCTTCATCAGTGTTATGGCTTCATCAGTATTTTGGCTTCACCATTGTTGTGGCTTCACAAGTGTTGTGGCTTTACCAATATTGTGGATTTACTAATATTATCAGAGGTTCTGTTTACCCAGTTACTGGGTAAACAGAACCTCTGATTACTGGGCCAGTATGACTGTTAAGCTCTACCTGGTTCTGATTGATAGTCCTTCATGTATGATGTATGCACCTGTGTATAGTGTCATATTGTTGTACACTTAATCTGCTATGTATTTATCTGCAATTCATATCACCTCCTCATCCCCAGCCCAGCATGACACAGACCTGGGATTCTCTTTATTACCAACCCGTCGTGACACTGATCTGGGGTTCTCATCACCAGACCAGTATGTCACTGACCTGGGGTACTTATCACCAATCCATCGTGACACTGATCTTGGGTTCTTATCACCAGCCCAGTATATCACTGACATAGGGTTCTTATCAACTACTAATCGTGACACTTATCACCAGCCCAGTATGTTACTGACCTAGGGTTCGCCTAACATGGCATCTTTTTTGTTTGAAGGCGTATAATTTCTTGAGGCCGGTTTACATCTAAAATGGCCACCCGTCATCGGGACAGGTCAGGACAGGTGGCCATTTTAGTTAATTTCCAGCCCTGTTGCTGATGACGGAACTGTAGACTTATTCTGAACATCTGGTGAATGTTTTGTAGCAGAATCAACTCCAGATGAACATCAGATATGTATGTCTTCATCTTCACTATATACTTATTTTCAGATGTGCACAATTGTTTAGGGTTAAGAGAGCTGGCTTATGTGGATGAGACACCATTTTATCAGTGGTTAAGTGCCACAAAGCCAACCCAGGGGAGCAGTCAAGCATTGAATTCTGGTATATTTATCAATGCTAAGCTCCATAGCAACCTTCCTGGTAGTCACTAGTCAATGCCTGTCATCTCTACCCAGAAAGAGAATGTTAAAGTTGCCATCAGTGGTCAATAAAGGGAGGTTACATTAATTATTGATGGGTTGGCTGTTTGTTATTGGTTATATAATTACAGTTAAAGTGCATATAGATAAGATCAGGCTTACAATGTTTTTTTAACAATATTCTATTAGTTAATATTCAAATGTAGATTCAGTTTCTGCTACATGAGAGAGGATTGGTTTTGACTTCCTTTACTTAATGACAAGAGATTGACTCATGTGACATGTTGTATTGATGATCAACCTAATCAGGTTGGCAAGAATTAATGTTATGCTATGTATTGCATAGACTTCCTTTATTTCTTATGATATAAGACTGATAGACAGTTTGACAAGTTGTTGTTTTGTGTGTAATAGAATGTGCACCTTTAGCTGGGGCACAGCAGGAGAATCATCTTTTGCCGAATCATATGGACAAGCTGTTGTATGGATTCACTAATTGTGTCCTCGGAAACCCACCAAGACTGGACCTCTTGAAAGTCTATTACTGATAGTGCAACATAAGACGCTGTTGTGGTAGTTCCTGCTGATCATGTTCAAATTTATCTGTAGATATGCTTAACTTGATAATGATATCCTGATCATTGATTTCTTTATGTTGTTAACCCTTATGAGGTCAATACATTCAGTCCATTTAAGTCAATTTATTCAGCCCAATGAACTGTGAATGCCTATATTGTGGATACATTTTGCGTAGAATGTAAGTGCCCTAGATAGGCAAGTGAACAGCAAATAAAGTTTAATCATAAACAAAATAAATTCATCTTAAACCTATTGCTGACCTTAACATTTCCTTCAGCACATTGTCTGCAGATGCTGCTGGGTTTTTTGTCGTTTTGTAACTACATGTTATGTGGCAAACTGAATAAAGGTGATATATTTAAAGCTTAAAGATTGTTTAATCCATGTTTTAATCATGGTGTCTTGAGTGGATTTATATCATTCATTCTGAAAGATGGGATTCAGTTAAATTCTCAAAATAAATCTAATGTTAGGCTCAACAATGATGCTCTTTCTTGAACAGATAAAACATGTAATAAAGAATGCACAATTAATCAATTGGAGGTCAGTTTGACACTCGATGAAGCAAATTGTGAATAGATGCATGAACATATGCAGTTTGACACATCATTATATGACATGCACATACTTTGGTAAGTGCCCTGTTGCCTAAACTTCTCGGCTGGTTTGCAGGATTGCAGTTAATATTTAACAATATGAAAATGAATTATTGAAACGTATATTATAAGAGCGAGGACTGGGTTCTTAACGCTATGTGATGCTGCCTCCACTGCTCCGTGTCATTCAGCGTATAGCTAGCTACTCAGAACTTCACAGAAGCCTGGCAACCCGACCGATTTGGGAGACACCCAAATAGCTTCAGTGGAAAGTTATTTGCTCTCAAATTACCATATCTTATTTGCCTTTCATTTACTATATATAAACACTTCTTTTTTCATTTAATTGGAACTGATTTAAGATAATCACCTTGTTGTTTTTGTTGCACCAAATTTATGTGGATTTTGCCACTTTGGCCATGTGCGGCAAGACTGTCGCCAGGTCGCACGGAGATAAATAGTGACAGCAGTTTGGACTCTCCCGATTCAAGGGACGAGGGATGTTGTCCAACATCGTTGACAGACAGATTACAGTGTTCAGAGTGGTTAAATAACATTAAGCTGCCCAAAGCAAGCGATATGTATAGTAGTTACAGCAATATAATCAATGATGGCAGTTTAATTATCCATGAATCAGAATATAAATACTTTAAAATATATGACCTACATTTTTAACTTTGAATCGTCCGTGCTCCAATATTAGAGACGACTATCTTAAGAATGTTAAGTATCACTTATTATTGTTAAAACTCGCAGTTCCTAAGTATAAACTTGTATCCAAATTAATAACGGGAACGTCGAAGAACTCCCTTTTCTTTAAAATAGGTGACTTTAATGCATATTTTCTCCGTTCCCCCGGTACACCTGCCGCTCGGCAAGGTTCGGAACTTGTCGGAGCAAGACAGTGCGTCAGCATTTCGTGGAATCGAGCCGATAATTTAACTTCACTATTTTCTTCATGGCTCGTTGAATATTGTGAATGTACAGTTCAAATTACGTATACATAGTAATAGTAATATGTTGGGAATAAGGCTAGAGCTTGTAGGTCCAATCTGGGCGTTTACACTATAAACCACTGCTGGAGACATGCCCTTGGGGAGGATCAGGGGTCGGACAGAAGGTCATATTGGTGGGCGGTCCAGAGGCTGTCAAGGCGTGCATTGAAAGAGTTGACGGAGGGGGCTGTGGCCACACCCTCGGGGAGAGAGTTCCAGTCGGATACCACTCTCTGAGAGAAGAAGTTCGTCCTGCATAGGCGGGTGCTGAGTTGCTTGAAAATCTTGAGGGCATGACCGCGGGTGCCTGGTGCTGGTGCTCGCTCGAAAAAGTCAGATATTTGTAATCGATCGATTTTATGCATGATTTTATAGGTCTGAATCATGTCTCCTCGGCGGCGCCGATGGTGGAGGCTTGGGAGTTTTAGGTGGCGTAGCCTATCTGGGTAGCTTAAACCCCTTTATCCCGGGTACTAGCTTAGTGGCTCGTCTCTGCACCCTTTCTATCAATTCTTTGTCCGTCTAAAGTAGGGGCCCCCACACCGTGTTGCAGTATTCTAAATGAGGGCGGACGTATGCCTTGTGGAGCAGGGGCAGCGAGACTTCATCCAAAACGTAAAACGATCTCTTGATGACAGCGAGGATGCTGCTGGCCTTCTTCGCCGCTGTGGCAGTCTGCTGGCGAAACTTGAGATCCACATCAACGATTACCCCGAGGTCGCGTTCATGTTGTATGGGCTCGATCGCCAAAGTGCCGATGTGGTAACTGTAGCCTGGGTTGTTCGGACCAATATGCAGCACCTTGCATTTGAGGCGGTTGAATGGCAACTGCCATGTGTCGGACCAGCTATCGAGTCGGTTGATGTCGTCTTGGATGCTATCCTGGTCCGCTTTGGATGCAATGGGGCGGCTTATCTTCGAATCATCGGCAAAGAGGCGGCAGAAGTTGACGGTGCAGTCTGGGAGGTCGTTAGTGAAGATGACGAATAGGACCGGCCCGAGGACCGTTCCTGTGGGATTCCTCTAGTCACAGGACGCCATGATGACAGCTGGCCATTGACTACTACTCGCTGGTGCCGATTGGCGAGGAACTTCTTGATCCATTGGTGGCAGGTGCCGTCGATGCCGTTAGCTGTTAGCTTGCTGAGAAGGCGGCCGTGGGGGACGGAGTCAAATGCTTTGACGAAATCGAGGTATATGCAGTCAACGCACTTGCCATGGTCGAGGGCGTCGGTCCAGGCTTCGAGGGTTGATAAGAGTTGTGTTATGCAGGAGCGGCCTGGCACAAAACCATGTTGTTCATCTGCGAAGAGATTGTTTCGGCTCATATGGTCAATGATTGCGTCGCATATTATTGACTCGAGAACCCTCGATCCCCGAGCGGTGAGGCTAACTGGGCGGTAGTTGCACGGCGATCTCCTGGAGCCCTTCATATGGATTGGGGTGACATGGCCTACACTCCATTCAGCGGGGAAGTCGGAGGCAGTGAGGGACAGTTCGAAACACTTCTTGAGGGGGGTGGTCAGTCCGAAGGAGCATTCCTTGAGGATGCGGGGTGCCATCCGTCGGGCCCAGGGGATTTACCAGGCGAAAGTTTCTTCAGCTTCTCTTCGATTTTATTCTCCGAGATTTCGATGCTGGACAGTGGATAGTCGACTGGGCGGTGTGGAAGAGTCGGGGAAGGGACAGGTCTTCAACAGTGAATACCGATGCGAAGAAAGAGTTAAGTGTCTCCGCTTTACCATAGTCGGAGCTGGCGATGGTTCCGTCCTCGCGGATGAGATCGTCAACCTTAGATCGGGTCTTAAGCCTCGAGTTGATGTACCTCCAGATGAACTTTGGGTTGTGTTTCGCGTCATCAACAATACGGCGTTCGAAGTCGGTACGGAGTCGACGGGAGAGCGATCGCAGTGCATTCCTGACCTTTTAGTAGCTAACATGGTCAGATTGGTTATGGGACTCAAAGTATGTGTGCCAGAGGGCTTTCTTGATTTTCCGCATACGATCGACCTCGGGGGTGGTGTACAACTGCTTCCTAGAGCGCTTGGGGGCTGAGCTGGGGATGCATTTGGTGGTGGCGGTATCGAAGTGTTGGGCAAGACGGGTCCTGACTTCCTGCGCACTTGGACAGTCGAGTTCAGTGTCCCAGTCGACTGCTTGAAGCATGCCCGTGAGCCGGGGGTAGTCACCACTATTTAGGTTGAAACGGCGCTGGTCGGAGACTGCTGGCGCTGGGTAGCAAATGATGTTGAACTTGAGACATACGTGATCACTTTTCCATACATATGTGATCCATTTCCATTCTGAGAAACAATGAGCAAACGAAAAACGTTTCTAACGGTTCCCGAAAGACCTAAAAACGCGCAATACTTTGTGTAAGCGTGTTTGTAGGAATTTAATTTAAGTCGTTTATGGTTTAATTGACCTTCTAAGCTTTGTAACCCAAGGTTGTATGAACGATGGCCTGTCAGTAGTAGGTTGGTTGGGATAATAATGGTTGGTAATATCGGAAGGCAAAAAGGGCTGGCCGGCTCATTTGTTTATTTTAATGGCCAATATGGTTGGATATATAAAGTGGCCAAAATGGTTGGTTTTATAAAAAGTTCCAAAATGGTTGGTTTTTTGCATGACAAAACTATTACGACTTTTTTGGTACAACTATTTTGGCCTAAAATTTTTATAATCTTCTAAAATAAGTTTTGAATGAATGTATTTACTGAAAGCTGTACAAGGCAGATGTATAAGGTTTTGCATCTGCGATATCACATAATTTGAACTCCAAAAAGCGAGATAATCGAATGACCCAAAATGGTCGGTTTTATCGATATTGTCCAAAATGGTTGCAATTGTAAATATATATATATATATATATATATATATATATATATATATATATATATATATATATATATATATATATATATATATATATATATATATATATATATATATATATATATATATATATTCATATGCATATGGTGTAGGACTATAGTTAAGCCTGCGTATGAGCTCAACAACACTCTATCAGATTTGCAAAATACTATTTAGATAACACAAATGGGTTTAATTGGCTACTGTATAGCTGTGGTTAACATGGTATGGTTAATTCCTACTTCAGTCAACTCGGTTTAGATGTTTCTGGGTACCGCAAAACGCAATCTCGGCCGCCAGCCCCTCCGATTACATTCTGTGATTTATTGCTACCAGAATTCACTTCATGTACTTTTTTGACGATGATTGAGGAGATATCATATGTTATCGATATTCAAAGAGAGCAGAAGAATGATAGCCAAACGTTCTTGACATACCTTATGCATCTGATTGTGGCAAGAAAACAGTCAACAAAGACAATAGTAAATCGTGTTTAGACGAATCAAAGAGACATTATGCTTTGTTGGTGACATTTCCAACCTAACTCATTAGCAAAAATGTCATTAATCACCAGCTGTAGTTTTACATGGACTACAAAAGCTACGAATGTGGCCGAACATATAAAACATAGGCTTTTTTTTATGAATTGTTAGTACACTTTCTCCCAAGATCGTATAAAGTTGAAGCTCGACTTGGATTTTGGTTGCAATATTCCGGTTTATTTCACCTGATTCATCTTACCTGCATATGGTACCACCTGCTGAGAAAACAAACGGGCGATACTGCCTGATGCCAAACAAATTGGGTGATACAGCTATATTCTATTATTTTTCAACATCAATGGGAGTTGCTGTGATATTGATACTCTGATCGTGAATAGCAGGTAATGTGAGCATGAAATGAGCCAAGCCTATTACCTATCAGATTAAAACACATGCGATTCTGTTAACGTCCCACAACCACCTATCAGTGACAAAGGCAAAATAGTAGGAAACTCGTTTCGTGTCAATCGATGATACATTAATGTATGCGGAATCATATCAACATTTATGTAACAGAAATATGAGTTACTGATTCAAATGTCTTTCTCATTGACACTAGCAGTAAGAAAGTCTGCAATTTTTCACCATCAATAATTATCCCACTCGGCCATTGATCGTTTCCATATACACAGCTGTATTAACTTTTTATTAGGGATGGTGTACAGTATGTCGGCATGGTTACCATTTTGGCTTGGTACACTCGGGGGTTACCAGATGTAACCGCCATAATAGGAAGCGCCCTAATGCGTTATTTGTGGAATACTTTGTCATCGCTAACAAAGCGCGAGCAAAGAATGATGAACTATTATTCACAGATTTACAACGTCGAAATGGTTGCATCCAACTACGTTTAAGAATGTTTACTGCCAATCTATATACTTTACCCTCACCCATACGGAGAGTAATGTGGTCTAGACAGTCTAAATGCATCACAGCCCATAAATTGATCTACGATGAAATGTATTAAAACAATATTACCTTATTCGTTACATTGGTATCGGTTGATGGCCTTTGTTATATTATTTAGCGATCCATGTGTCGAGCTGAACCATATAACGTCAAAATGAAACAAAACGTGATACAGGAAAGGTTCTTTGTCAAATACGAAATGATTCATTTTCACTTTGTCCAGAGATCAGTCGCTGTTAAATCTACGACCCCATGTCGTTTTATTTTTTCCAAAATCCGTCTAAAATTAACTTTCCGATTTATTCTCTGTGTTGTGCTGCAGCCATGTAGTTATTGCTCTGTGTGTTTCGAGTGCTTACGATACGTTGTCAGGTTCTAGAGGGATCGTATCTGTAAAAGTGTAAAATACTCATAAAACAAAGCGTATCAATGATGCGGCTATATTTTACAGCGAAATGGCCTCGTTTGGCATTATTTGATGCCGTTAATCCTTGTAAATAACAGTTGAAATGTGCTTGTTTAAATACTCAGTTGTTATGTTATTAATGAATTTGAATAAGACAACAATGGACTATGAGCACCTCTACAACGACCAGACCACGAGTGTTCATCGATGCAGTTTGCATGGGCTGTCGTACCGCAAAGTACCCTGTAACAATCCAGTGACACAGTTCCATATCAACGGAGGTGTAAACGTTATAGAGAAGCCATGCATGCATTGGTACCTGTGATATAAAGGTAAGTCACTGCTATCAGCTCGGAGTTTGTCCATCTGTGTAGCTACAATGAAGCTGGGACGGGAAGCTGGGACGATGGCGCGCAATGTGTGCACTGAGCGCAAGACAATGTGTCTGCTTTCGATGTTTGACCGAACGTCATATCCACACATGATTGTCCGTTTTCTGTTGAGCCGGCCGGAACAACACATGTAAATCCTCGTGTATACAAACGTACGGAATATTGACAACAAAGCCAAAGCGCCATGCTATTTCAACACCGTCACGGTATATTGCGATAACGAACAATTTGTTTTATGGTCGATTTTTGCTGCTATCAGGTAGATTAAAATGCCTCATTATTCGGCACGGGAATAGTCACTGACACCAGATAAAGATATTGGCATGTGTTTAATACCACAGAACTGCCTAACTCAACATACGTGCCTCAACCACGAGAAGGTTTCACATGAGCACACAAAGCATCACTGCATCGGATCAGTGACACCAAAAGAAGTTGTTTGTTTTGGTCAGTTGCAGTGATTTTGGGCAGGAGTGCTCCTAAATCATCTGTCATATGTAATTGCCAACACGTTATGGCTCACTACACAGGTACCAATGCATGCTCATAACCACCGGCGCGGGGAATAAATGACAACGTATGCTGATATTTTGGTCGTTTGTGGTTCTACGAATGTGTTAATTGAAAATCACAAATGCCCAAATGGCATGATAACATTTTTGGGTTATGTCGATGTCTCTAAACAAGGCGTTGGTCTTTCATTCACGAGTGTGTTATATGATAATGCTCAGTTATTGTCTGTTTTTTAACCTATATGTTTACTCGCTGGTGTGGCAGTTGCTCAATAAGCTAACATGACGGTAATCAACGCTAGGAATAAAATATGGTAACCAGATGCCAACGCCATAATAAAATCTGCCTTGTGTCATGATTTGTGCGTTCGTTTGTCATCATTAGTACATTGAGCGCTACGAATGGCGTGTAATTAATTACCCACTAACGACTTTTGCCATGATGCCTTCCACTGAGTTACCAGACAACCACAGTTTTACGTCTACCTACCAGTCACACATAATGCAGTACTAAAGACTGCAACAAAGACTGAACCATAATAGATGACTTGTTCAAGAATAAGACACCGCTGTCTTACGAGTTATAGTGGTCATCATTTTTGGGCAACGAATATCGATATATTTTCGGCAAATTTCATGGTATTTATGGAATGTCTGTGTTCGTGCCATATGGAAGTAGATCCGTGCATATTGCTGATGCGTTAATATATAGTTGATTTACGAATGGACAGCATCGTGGGGCTGTATAATGATCGCAGTCACATTGCGTCACATTACCATGATAAGTCATGTAAGGGTTTGATTTCAATTATAAGCAAAATTATCATTCAGATCCGTCACATATATCTATTTCGTATCATTACCTTTATCTATGTATGATCAAACGGATAGATTACTATTAGCTCTGTGTGGAGGCATTAACAAGAACTGTATACAATTCACCACGGAACAAATATAAGATGTCATTACGAGGTACGACCACTTTAATTTGTTGATAAGAACGGAATAGAAAATTAATGCACATTGGCAAACCAGCAATGAAACTCCTCGAGCGTTTTTAAGGTAAAGCGGAATACAGCATTGCAATAGCAAATTAGATTCTAACGTTGTGTGTTGCCGTGAATATAATATTGGAATCAACTTTCCTTGTCATCGCATAGCTGAATTGTTCTGTTGTACTGACGTAGATCTGAGGCCTGGGTTCGATTTTATAGAAGCAAAGAGAGGCACAAGGCAATGTAGAAAACAACCAGGTACATCATTAATGTAGCTGCTTGCACAGCTTTATCCAGCTAACGCTGGCTTGTTGACAACAATCGGGCTGCTTGCGATGGTGCGAGTCAATGTTTTTCACGTACATTGGAAAGATCATTTATTTGGTGTATTTTGTGTTCCATAAAACGACAACACATGCCGTGACAAATAAAGCTGAACTTGAAATGGTTTCCAATGATTTTATTTAGGTATGTATTGGCTCAAAATGATATTTCTATATGGATGACATTGAAGTGCACATTAGCACAGGTATATCGGGCATTTACGTCGTCAAAGTTATCTCATATATCATGTGATATTCTTCAAATTCACGAACGAAGTTATATATCAAACAACAGATACAGCCGTGATATCATCCCAACCATGAGATGTGACTGAAACACACACACACACACCAATAGACACACGTGACGTAGATATATTAGTACCAGTGCAATGACGCTCTGCTAATGTTGTAGCACACACACACACAGGAATTGAGCTAATGATATATACAAAAGATAGTAAAATTTCATGCTCAATGTCAGATTCGATAAAGCTTGTCGGGCAAATATATGAATCGGCTATAACAAGGTAATATCCGATGCATTTGTCTTACATAAGCAACCGATAGAGCAGAGATATAAATAAATGATACCAAATTTACTAAATCAAATGTCGGAGTATAAAGATGCATGTATAAATATATATATATATATATATATATATATATATATATATATATATATATATATATATATATATATATATATATATATATATATATATATATATATATATATATATATATATATACATATTTATATATATATTTAAAGATATATAGATATACTTGCATTTACATAAATGTGTTTATATACATTTGGTTGTGAGTTAAGATGCAAAGACATGTATCATATTTTGCCTAGCGCGAATCCATCTGATCTGTTGCTAATGATTTTTTAGTCGGCAATGGTAGTCTAATATGTCCCTTTCTTATCCCTCTGAATCCTTTGCTGTAACGTACTGGCCCATCGCATCAGCAATTTGAAGACTGCGGTCTCGAAAATGAACGCGCAATAATCTTATTTATCGTACATTTCAATTTACGATCTGATTATAATGATTAGGCACGTTGCGGCGGCATCAATTAAAACTTTGAAATAGTAAAAAATGATGGCGTGTGATACGATATGCCAGGGAAGGTTTACTATCGTAAATTATGCTGAAGTTACTGGATTGTGGACATCAGTTCCTAATCATTTTGCATGGCAAGTGTATTTTCCATTTGCAAAGCAAATTGCGTTTCTCAGTACTCTAGCCTCATCTCTGAAATCCGGTTGCCACATTATGCGGGATGCCGTTTCAGATCTTATCCATTTCAAAGAGATCGCGAGCAACAGGTGACTGAAAAATGCGGCTAGCTTGCGCAAAAAATACCAAGCAAAGATATAGTTGATAGGGCTAACGCATCAATGTCAACCTGGATTTGAAAGCTTCAATCCATGTTTGCCTGAATTGAATGTTAGCAGCAGCAGCATTCCCCTCTTTCGAATCCCTATAGCAATGCATCATTTTTCGTTTGCATTGGTACTCTTCATTATATGTTTATATGTAGGCATGTATTTGGTACACTATCACATGAGCTAGACTACCCAGGTATATCTGTATTCAGCTGAGCAGAAGAGGTTAAAAATGGTCAACAAGATGCATATTCTATCATAATTCATGCGATCGACACTCGCAAACTTTTATGTTCTTATCATTTATGGCACGATATCGTCTGTGTGGAAGATTTGTATACCTCAAAACTCGTTCCACAGCTACGTATCCTAAACTAAATATCGGTAGCTTGGCAACATGTGTAATGTACGTGAAATATAAGCCTTACTGGATATACAAGCACAATGCCTGTAGGAAAAAAACAAATTATTCAGGAGCATCCTTGCATCTTATAGGTGGTATCATAAGGGATCGTGAACAGCGCACAACAAGCATCACATTGGTAGTACAATATGGACATTGGCAGTACAATATGGAATCGGAAATCAAATTAGAGGACTTCTGTCGCTCCATTGATGTAATACCCAAGGCATTATCTGTCGTTTTTCGGGTTACTTTTTCTTATGATCATGAGCTAAATATCAATTTGTGTGACTGGGATTGGTATACTAATTAGTATGACAAATAGTTGAATATAGTCATGTTGCACGCCACTATCATCCAAACTTGATTTCGGGAAAAACAGATAAATGCATTTTCTTCTGGCTTTAAATACCTATCAATAGTAAAAAAAACACTCATTAGCATCCGGGATTTACATTTTGCAAAATGTTAGTTACTCCGGAAGTTGTTTGATTAAATCAGCGCTGACAATTATTTGCATCCACTGAATGCCAAAAGCTTTCCTTAAGTGCATAAAATGTGAAATATTTTTTGGGTTCGATAATTCGTAAACTCCTCCTTCTCCACACTCCTGGTGGTCTGTTTGATAGCCTAACACTCAAAAGATATCGGTTTGCATTAGATAGTAGAAACTGCTGCTTACATTAACGCGCAGTCAATAGAATGGGTACGATTGATGACAAAGCTTGTGGACGACGGCATAGCATTACACAGAAGGTTACAGATGCTGCTGGGTGCTGCGGGATCAACAATTGTTACCTAGCGGAGCATATTATTACCCAACCGCTATCTCAATCGTGACTCCATTGTTCTCTGACATCGCTCTATGTTACTTTGTAACATTATTTTTTTGTAACATTATTCTCGTCATCACTAGCTTAATACCTAGTTGATCTAACTACCTTCGTAACGTGAACATGCGATTAACTTTCATATAGTGTACAGATATTTGTTCACTAAACAATGCAACATTATGCTGGAAGCTAATTTGAAAATCGTACATCGATAACACAATTCCCGAATCCTCTTTGCAATCACAATGAATCATCTCATCCAGCGCATATAAATTGAGTATGACATAATTATATGGGACGCATTATTTCGCTGAACTTTGAACATGATTTTATTTGCTTCAAAAGCCGTTCTGAGAACAATCAATGTTCGTCTGCTTCCATTATGATGTTTATTGTGAGTTGATTTGCTGCATCGCGCAAACATCACAAATAAAATCAATTAATGTTGATATTTCTGTGCGGGCTTGTGTTTTGGCAAAAACTCGCTTTAGGGGAGCATATAGTTTAGGTGGTCCTATGTATATATATATATATATATATATATATATATATATATATATATAGTATATATATATATATATATATATATATATACTATATAAATATATATATATATATATATATATATATATATATATATATATTATATATATATATATATAGATAGATATATATATATATATATATATATATTATCTATATATAGCTATATATATATATCTATATATATATATATATAGGTACTATATATAGAGTATATATATATATATATATAGATATAGAGAGATATATATCTAGAGATATATATATATATATATATATATATCTATATATATATATATATATATACATATATATATAATATAAAGATATATATATATATATAGATATATGCATTAAATATAGAGATATACGCATATATATATATATATATATATAGATTATTATATATATATATATCATATATATATATATATATATATATATATATATATATATAAATATATATAGATAGATATAGATATATATATATATATGTATATATATATATAATATAGAATAGTATAGAGATATATAGAGAGGATATATTAAGAGGAGAGAATATATAAATTTATATCGAGATATAATAAATATATAGAGATATAGAGATACTCTAGAAAGGGGGAGAGAGATATCTTCTATATATATAATATATATATATAGAGATATATGGATATAAATATATATAAGTTGTTATTTATAGTCGATGAAGAAGAGACAAAGCTTATATATATAGAGAGAGAAATTTAGATATATATATTATATAGAGAGATAGATATATATATATATATATAGATATATATATATAGATATATATTTTTATATATATAGATATATAAATATATCCTATATTATGATATAGATATAGAGATATATATATACATATATATTTATACATACAAAATATATATATATATACTTTGGTATATATAATTAAATAGATACAATATAGAGATTATATATAAGATATATATATATATATATATATATATATATGAGATATATATATATATATATATATATATATATATATATATATATATATATATATATATATATATATCTATAGATAGATATATAATATCTTTACACGAATGCAACCTTTTTGATACAATCGACCAACTTTTTGGGCACACAGTCACATCTTCGCACAAAATGTGCCTGCCAAAATAGTCGAGATCTTCTTGAGTGCTTTGTTCTGCAATTTTTTATTTATAATTGATGTTACCTTGTTAATTATCTCCATTCACATTTATCCATTGCAAGGTTGTGACCCATGATTTTCGCAGGAATTAGTAAGAGACGTTTGAAAATTTTCATATATTGGACTGACGACCATTTTGTTACTCTGCATTTAACAGCTCGTTTCTCTTTATTATCCGATATATCATAATCCCAACTTCTGATATATTGCTTAGAATTACTTCCTTCACAAATATATTCTACCCACGTGACATTCGTTAGGGGGAATAAAAAATATATATATTTGGTTTCGAGGTTTTCCAATGAGCTGAGACAGATATATATTCGCCCGGATACACCGAAATGCTTCGGCTTGTCGGATAATTCGTAAGGCACCTCGTGCCGTGAGATGAAGTTGCGTTGCTGGCCGAGAATATCTTATGATTTGGTAAGCAATAACCACAACTCTTGAATATATTATGGCGTTATTTAAGACGCTTATACCCTAGTCATCCAGATGATAGCGAGAAAATATATATAATGTCGCTTTAGTGACTCGACAACCTGGGTTCTCAGTCTGTGTTTTCAAATATCGCACACTGTGACATTTTGTCGTTGATCTAAATTATGACAACGCTGGTTCGATAGATTGGATATATTGCGTAATATACTCAATCTGACATATAAATGGAATCTGGTCAATGTTTGAGGTACTTTATTTAAGCTATGTGGAGTCAAGCCGGCCTTGGCGAATCGCTTTTGTCATAATGTATGTATGTATGTAAACAATTGTTGATCCGCGATACAGGTCGCAATCTTTTTTTTCAATCGTTAGGCGTCAATAATGCGCAAAACAGAGAGGTTTTGTTTTGACCTTGATCTGAAACTAATGTCAAGGTCATCGAATAGGTGAAAAACTAGTATCTCGAATAACTCCGTTAATAATGGTCGGATTGTAAAACAATTTACATCATTGTGTAGCTCAATCTAATTGCAAACTTTTGCTTAAATAAACGTTGACATCAAACCAACAGCTTTCTTTAGTGCCCTAGCCCCACTGTAAATGGAGCCTTATTTAAGCACAAAGACCTCTTAGAGTGAGAGCCTCATAAAAATTTATCAGCGCTAATTTTAATGATTATTTTGTTTTATAAGTGGATTTTTTTGACAGTAGACGACTTGAAACTTTACAAAAAACCTTATGGAATGTTGTCAACTCCATTAATAGTCCTAAAAGTATGTTCCCATCCACAAATAAACTTCACTTACTCAATAACCACCCTATGGATGTCAGATATCCGGAATTCAATACATAGCAATTTTGGATCCCGAACATTCAGAAAATCTATGTGGTTGCTACACCTGAGGAGATATTGCCATGAAATTTGTCATAATATGCAATTACTAGTTCAGATTTTGCTAAAGCTGTCTCTGTGAACACCTTATGTGAAAAAACACCTATATGATCATTGTACACCCTACCCCTTAGATATGTACAACGAGATATGACAATTACAGCTCAAAATCAATCTTGAAAGTAACTGCTGATTCATTTTTGTTTTTTTTATGCAATTACCATGTCTACTAAATTTGATATTACTTATTATCAATACTTTTTAAGACTTTGATGTATAATGTTATGAATTCTATATACAAAGAATGATGTTCATTGGCCTTTGAAGTCACTGTAGATAGCATGCTATAGAGCAAGTAAATTGTTTAAGCAGAAAGGATGGAACATAACTGTAAACTGAGCTATTTAATAACAATTGATATGTTGCATTTTCATTTCAGCATATCATTTTACCCTGATATGATGAATATGGAATTATCACTATGTATATTCTTGATCATTTCTGTATCAGTTACTGATTAGTCATGGATGCACCATATATGGTATAAAATGGGATATGTGTTAATTTACTGCTAAAAGTGTCATGTTGATTCAAAAGTATTTCTTATCCCCTACCTACCATAACAATGGGAAACATAAGTGATAGTATTATTGGTTTCATAAAATTGACCAATATTTGCACACTTATTCTTAACCCGTCTAAATGCTAATATTGGGAAACAGCCACTGGCTAATAGCCATTGATATCACATAACCACCACCAGCAGCGTTATTTTGCTGTCTCCCACTCAAACGTTGCTCTCGCGCTCTGTGTTACACGAGCGCCTATGCACCCATCCAGTTCGCTAAGACCTCCAAACGATTCATATACCCCCAGACACCTCCGTATACTCCCGTGACCGAGTTAACTGTAGCGCTGTATGTTCTTAAACCCCTTACGCATCCTACTCCAACGCAAGAATGCTCTTCTGTCCTTACCCACCAGGCGACCATCATCCTACACCGTGGTAACTGTCCCGAAAAAACTTTATTGAAATCTTTTCCACATTTGTTTTGAAAAAGTTCCTTAGCGTGCGAGGATGATCAGCTGATCCACAATTTCGGCGTCAGCAGCGTTCGTTTCAATACTGTTGGATGGTTCTGTTAAGTTGAAAAACAAATGGCTGTTTGACAGATTTGTTTGGCTATAATAGTTATGACTGTCCGTGATATGTTAATGTACAGAGAACTATGAAACATCAACTTAACAATTTTAACAATAAATGGATGCCCTTCAGCCATGCAGATAGATATGTTTTTATATGGTCAGACATAACCATAATGGGTATGGTACTGGGCTGTTTGGCAAGTTGTGATTGAAGAGACTAATGTTGCAGCACCATTGATTTGCATGGTAGGTGTTATAAACTTATCAACACATATCAGTGGCTGCTTATCCGCTGTCACTTGGTATTTCATAAACTATTGCCAAATATCTTAATATGAAAGACCTTATAGGTCCAAGGGTCCTCAGATTGCAATTATAACAGTACTTTGGGGTAGTCCTATTTCTGATGTTGGATCTAAATTGTAGAGAGTTGTCTGATGTCATGACCAAATATCAATTACAATTTGAAGTCACAACTTCATATGCATATTGGGTTCTTGCCTATCCAGGCAATGGCCGATGTGATGGTCTTTCGAAAGAGGGAATAAGTTGATGGTGCAAATACAGACATAAGTTGCCTGGCAGATATCACCACAGGGTCACCTAATGCAATAACACCAGCCATTAAATGAAAATAAATAACCAGCATCTGTATCTGGGTCTCTCTATGTAATTTGACTCTCCAAACCAATATTAAATTCAGTTTCAGCTGAACAGCTGCAAATTGGCCTCACATAAGTTGCCTGGCATTGAATTATGTTTGATCTGGCCCAATTTACCTGTGAATATGTGAAATAAATTCTAGCATCTGAACCTCTATCTTCTAACTGCCTTGCTCTCCAATGTCCATTCAAATTCAGTTCTATAATATAGATGTTTCAAATCATTATATATATAGAGCTCTGTTAAAGTTTGGGCCCATGTACGCTGAATATGGAAGAAATTCTATCTGAACCAACCAGATATGTATATGTCCACAAATCTACCCATATATGTTTCATTCATATAGATATATATGTCAGATGTGAGCTTGGGAACCTATCAGAGACCACTGCCTGAACTGACCATAACTAAAATGGGTGTGTACTTGGCACAAATGGATTGCCTTGGCACAGTCAGATCAGGATGTCTCGAGCAGAACATGCATCAAAGATACAAGTGAGTATTTTTCATTCCTCTATGATCTGTTATCTAGTGACAAGGTGTGAACCAAAAAAAGGTTTCTTTGCATTATAAATGAATTCTAGTTAAGTGACCTTCATATAAAAGGCACTACCTACTGCATGGTCTATAAAAGCCTGGGCTATATTATGAAAGTCATTACAAGTCTGCTATAACTAGAAAGTAATAGCGAAACAATATATCAATGCACATGCAGACCGCTTCTAATGGGATACTAGGCAGACCCAAGCTCTACAACTTGCCTTCAGAAGATATATTCAGCTCCCCAGTCTAAGGAAACTACTCCCAGGTATGGTATATCTATACTTCAGAATATATTGTTTAATCAGGATAAATTTGACAAAAAGATCATTCCCAGTATCTCTTTTATGTTGCACAATTGTGGTGTAGGCTGAATTGTTATTTAAGCTTGTAGATTAGCCATGCACTGCCATGTGATGTTTCATGATTGGGTAACTTTATCTGATGCTTTATCAATAAGTTATATCTTCTATTCTCAGCATTGCACTGCAGACAGATTATTACAAAAGTTGCAGCTCCACTGACTAAATGTACAATCTGTGTAGCTCTAAAATGATCTCTCTTATTGTTCTGTGCATCTTTCTGAAGATGGTCAATCATAAACCTGCTGAGGTGCTGCGATCTTGTGATCAACAGCAATTTAGTCTGTAAAACATTTCAGGTCACCATCTTATACAGAATGCATGTGACACTATTCCTATGACACTACCCTCACACACAACCTCACTTTGACACCTGGAGTTGTTCTGCATCATTCAATCAGACAAATGGTAAATTTTAGGTGTACCAGCAAGGAACACTACCTAACATTCTGTGGGATGACCCATCAATCTGAACCACACATCTCTTGCCTCCAGTTTTGGTTGAATAATAGAACTATTATCTCTGGATTGGTTGTGCCAAGTAATTGCTTAATATGAGTACATGTTGATTGTTTCACGGAAGAAAGAAGTTCGTAAGTCACAGCTGCCAATGGGACGTTCCCTACTTAAAAGTTTGGAAAAAAATATGAATACGCAACGCAAGTTCCAATGGGCCTTGTACCACCTCTAAATTATGCTTGAAATGTCATTAACTATGCATAATTGTAATGAGCAGTGACAGTTTCAAATGGATCTGCCACAAACACTTAATTATGCTTGAAATGTCAATAAACGTTCATAAATACAAGTTACCTTTTTTAATATAATAGACATATTACACATGCCCAGTTTATTCAGTTAGAGCAATAATATTTCATCCTAGCTTGTGACAATAAAAAAGATATAATCATAAATAATAGAGATAACATAGCGGTAGTACGATTATCATTAAGTAATTAGCGTATATTTCTATGAACTAGAACAAAAAAACATACCTGTCTGTGAGCTACATTGGATGAGAAAAAAAATAAACGAGTGCATACGACAGAGCATGAACGATTAAGCGTTATGATGAACCACGGAGACGCCTCCATGGACAAACAAACAACCATATCGAGCTAATTAGTGGGAGCCACAGGAATTTATATAAATCGTCTATTACTATAACTACATCGGTGTTGTTATATTAGTAGCAGAGGATGACCATTCGATATAATAAATGCTTATGCGGAGTGTGTGCTAGATTGCAACATCGAAGAACACTTAGCGACGGAGCGTATAGGTCTCGGACAGGATGTGGAAGGAATGTGGAATGCTGCTGTACTATGTTTGCGTTGTCTCAATGATAAGACAGCCGGCACCTGTCAATTTCATATTCAGACTCTCGAAACATATTGCGCGTTCCATCCCACGAGTTCCTGTACGACTTCCAGTTTCACAGTGTGCGTACCACGGTGTAGATATATCTATTCATGCGCCGGGCCCGGCACTCGAAAGCGCGAGACATTTAGAGCCTTTGCTCCTCCATGTTTGAATTACGTTGGACAGTACTTCTGTCAATATGGTATAAATGAATCGTCGTTAATTAAACATGCATTGCCCCTTAACTGCACGTTAATTCTATCGCTTATTATCATTTCAAATTAAGATTCCCAGTCATACAGACAGGGATGAAAGACATCTTCCATGGCATAGATGCAAACATTTAATTTCCGTCACAAGTTCACCACACTGTCGCATATTGGTCGGTTTTTGTTGTGACCCAAAGGATTTGGGTTTCTGTTATATGCCAAAACAGTAGGTTTTTCGTTATGTCCCCAAATGGTTGGTTTTTTGTTTTGTCCCAAAATAGTAGGTTTTTTGCTATGTTTTAAAATAGTTGGTTTTTTACGTGTCCCTAATACCCGAACTAGGGCTTTTGGTACCTGTGGTAAGCAGATACGTTTTAAATAATTATTATTCTGATGGCGCTGCTGTGTGATCCCGTCCTGCAATCTCTATTAAAAGGCTCTGTGATTTACTGCTCAGCAAAATAACGGTCACACCTTTTGCATTGGAGATGATTTAAGGGATTGAACAAATCTTACGAACCCGCGACGAACAAAAGAGAGATAGTTCAACGTGATTAGTTAATGGTGATTAGTATCATGATGGAGTCATTTCGTTCTATTGGTGAGCGTTGCAACCGAGATAATTCAGTAAACCGTCAACACGTCATCATTTGCGGGTGGGGTTTAATACGGTTTATTTATGCAATCGTGTTGATAATCAAAACTTACATAGCCAGCTCCTTACAACATAAACATATGGAAATGCATGAAGCACTTTGGCCCCTTTAAGGGTTAGAGTGGTCGACATATGGCCTTCGAGCTGCAGCCACATATCGTGCAAGGTGCATATTGTAGCCGTCTTCGGGAGATTCTACACTAAATGTCAATAACAATTCAGGGACATGATTCATGTTTCCGTCACTTGTTACACATAATTTGGTGATAGTCCCGCTTAATAAAAAAATAAATGTTCTCATATTATCTGATACAACAGAAGATATCGCACTCGCAAGCATAGTGGCAAGTCGAACATTTGGGTTGTTACTGACTATGCATTGTTTCCAAAAATAAACAAATCTTCACAGTAGCTGAGTGCATGTATCTGGTCTACCTATAAGTAGCGGTAAATAACGAGTACCCATTCTTTTATCCAGCTTCAGAACTCTCCATATACACGTTTGCAAAGTAACACTTATTTTAAAAGACGTAAAGTCCAATTTCCACAAAAGTCTGCCGTAAAAGCTTGTGACAAACGCCGAATCTGGACATCACAATATTCGTATAATAAAATAATTAGTGCCTTTTTGCTATTGCATCATTGTTGTCATGACCAATGAAACTTCCAAGATGCACAGCCTTATAACACTTTTTTTGAAATGGCACCATTTAGCTGTAATTCTAGATCGGCATTTCACTGTGGAATAATGAAGCATAGACGCATACGCGTTTCACAATTACACATTATATCATATTCTTGAGCGTATTCTTCACATTATGAAATCATAAGTTCGACAGGCTCGTTCATTTAGTTAGATGACTACAATCACTTATCAGTGCACCACGGTGTCTCCGTAGGGACTTAATTCGTGCATACAATGAACTAGATAATATTATTGTTGATTACATTCTTTCAGTTTGGCAGTGTTGAGAATCCAAGACATCAGGGACATTCGTACATCATTCATGGCCAGGACATGCTCGAATGGTGACCTTAGCCACGGATCAAAGATTTGACCAGATCAGTAAGTATCGTGGCCAGCATTTCAGGTAGCCTAATGTCACTTTAGTATAGTTTTAGTCCTTAATTGATGTGTTTACATATAGGATCTACAGTTAGATATATACTCCTCCCCCCCCCCCCATTCTATGGTCGATCCATACAATCCCCGTATCACGGATATAGTGCGTCAAATTAAAAAACGCACGTCCCGATATTGTAATGACTCGTTTTATTTTCATGATATGCCTTTGGATATATAGTGATCATAGAATAAGGCAGTCAGCATTGGCATTCGAAAATTTATTCGACTTGAAGTCTGTCTGTTTTTTTAACGTGAAACTCGAATGGTGAACATAACCACGGATCAACCGATCGGTAAGTTTCGTGACTCGTATGTCTCTACTAATTGTCCACAACTTGCCTAACATAGCTTTTGCCGTAATATGTGCTAATTCGAATTGCTATCACACGTTGCATGATAATGGTCGCATAACTTGATCAATTGAATCCTGTTTAGCGGTTGGAATAGCAGAATAGATTGCAATAAATCAATAAGAAAGTGGCAGTATTAATCGGGGTTTGTGCATATGCAAACGTGCATTTCCCCTCACGCCAAAAAACAAAATAAGCGACTAAGGACGCTTATTTGCGTGCTCAATAGATGCTGTTGAGGAGTTTCAACGCAGGGCCAACTAATATGCTGCTGCTGTGGCTGCATTCTATTTTAAGGAATATCCTGCTTGGGACAACAAGTTGAAAAGGACCGAAATATATGTGTTACATTTGCTACAGTGGTAACAGGTGCAGGGACGGCCTCGGCATACAATTGTAGCGTCTGCTTTATCAACTGCACCAATCACTCACTGTCCGTTAGTTTAAAGAGCTATATAATTCGAACAAAACTCTTATTCACTGCATAACAGAGATGGTGTTGGGGAGATCTATATTTTTATTCTGTTCACCAAAACCACACCTTTATCCTATCTTACAGCCCGTTGGGGTGCAAAGCATAAAGCATATAAGGATCTAAATGGTGGTAGGTGAAACAAGACAACATTTGTCACATAAATCAGGTAGTATATTTAATGTTAAACACTGATCTGTTTAGAAGACCGGAAATTGATTCGAACAGGATAACTGCTTCGAATATAATACATTATAATTCTAGAATATTATGTAACAGCGTATATTTCATGAATATTGATAGATGATTCGGGACTCGAATGATTAATTTAAACGTCCGTATGCTAGGAACCAGAACATCAATATCCGACCGAAATAAAGGCCGAATGTTTTGCTAATAACAAACGATAGATGTGTATCATGTTAATAAAACGCAGGGAACGTATTTGACATGAGGCATCACATCCAATAACTAGCACATAATTCCACAACTGCTAGTCTTTTCATAACTTTACAAAGATAATCGGATTTACAAACAAGACGCCGGGGCACATGACAGTGTGCGATTGTGGTGAGCAGTTTTTCACATTGGTCTTTAAGCTATCAAGCAAAAAAGCCTTGCATATGTTTTTCCACTGTGTGCAATCACACGAAATCTATAGCCCAAAGATATATTAACAAACGTGTGATATCCCAGATACTAATTTGTCATTATCCCCTAATCCAGTTATGTCAGTAAGTGATATCCGTGTGTGTTTTTACCCCGTCACGATACAGTTTCATTGCCGATGGTATTCCGATCGTGGTCCGACCTCGGTTGAGAGATGGACCCAATATGGCTAGTTGATAATGTTCTTCTCACCCTTTTCAGTATCCGATTGGTGACAACAAGCAAGTTTAACAGTGCAGGGAAATTTATGTCAACACATAAGATGTTATGTTCACATTCACACATCCTGCGTCCAACATGATCATGAAACATTCGGGCCTTAAATTTGATATGAAAATCATGGGCTCGGCTTCGGCGAGGACGTTGAATATGCATTTGCCATTAAGGCACATCTCAATTAGCGTATGTTATGATGTTTCTGCAAAAGGAAGCATGCCTTCACGATCGTTCGGCCGTGCTGCCAGTGGGTCCGCTCGATCGCTTCTGTAAGTATCTTGACAACTGTCAATAATGTGACAAACATTCTACACTGCATTGCTGACCGTACACTAAAATTGATTATATCATGGAGCATATATGGGCCAGCTCGATGTTTGCGACCTTCTACTCTACACATATCTATCAACACACACACACACACACACACACACACACACACACACACACACACACACACACACACACACACACACACACACACACACACACACACACACACACACACACACACACACACACACACACACACACACACTCATGCACACACACAAACACATACACAAAGACACACACACAAACACACACAACCACTGACACACAAACATAAGCGAACACACCCACAAACACACACACAAACACAACACAAACAAACGCACACACACATATACATAAATATATGTATATGCATATAAATATATATATATATATATATATATATATATATATATATATATATATATATATATATATATATATATATACATGACATATATATATATGTTGTTTATATATATATATATATGCATATACATATATATATATATACATATATATATATATATATATGCATATACATATATATATATATAAACATATATATATATATATATATAAATATATATATACATATATATATATATATATATATATATATATATATATACATATATATATATATATATATATGTGTGTGTGTGTGTGTGTGTGTGTGTGTGTGTGTGTGTGTGTGTGTGTGTGTGTGTGTGTGTGTGTGTGTGTGTGTGTGTGTGTGTGTGTGTGTGTGTGTGTGTGTGTGTGTGTGTGTGTGTGTGTGTGTGTCCGCTATTTCGGAGTTACACACGATGCGTTTTCATCCGATGTATATTTTGATTGAGGATATACCACAAATATTTTTGACGCGAAGAGTGCAGAAGAATGATAAGCCAACCTTATTGAGGTCGGTTATTTAGCATTCATCATGTATGTGCTTGTCACAAAGAAACCATTAACAAAATAATTTACCATGGTGATTATACGAGTCCCCTAGTCATTTTATGCTTTGTTGCTGCCATTGCCGTTCCAACTAATTTGCAAACATGTCATTATTCACCAGCTGTTGATTTATATCGACTCAAAACACTGCAAATGTTGTCGAATATATTTTACTCAGGCTTAGGTATGAATGAATCGCATGAGATCATATGGAGGGAAAGTTCGGCTTGTATTTTTGTTCAACATGCTGATATATTTTCACCAATTAATCCAATGTGTATAACTATATAATGTTTGTTTATCATCAATGGGTGTTCATGGTCCGATCATGAAGGCAGAATTATGGTATGTGCAGTGAACCCAGAGGTGAGCCCAGCGTTAGATAATTAGATTAAAGAGATTGGCAAAATATTTCCAAAACCACAAAGCATAAAATGAAATCTTGTAAACGTCCCACAACCATCAATCAGCGACAAAGGCCAGGCCTTCCCATCGTAAATACTTAGGAACGAGTATTTGGGAAAACTCGTTTCACCTCAGTCGATGACTCATTTTTGTATGCGGAATCATATCAACATTTACTGTCTTTGTCATTGACAATAGACAAAAGGGAAGTCCTTGAGATTTTTCTTAGTATTTTTCACCATCCAAATGTATACTATTTGGCCACAATTCACAGTTTCGAGATAGTCTCTTGTTTTGGGAACACAAATGTTTCAATATACACAGCGGTATTTAACTTGTAAGTAGTGATAGAGTACAGTATGCCGGCATGGTAACTATCCGGGCTTTGTACAGAAGGGGTAACCATAGGTAACCGCCATAATATGAGGTGTCTCAATACGTGATTTGTGGGGTACTTTGTTATCACTGGCAAAGTGCGGGCAAAGAATGGTGCGCTATTATTCACAGATTGGCATCATCGTAACGGGCGCATCCGCGCTAAGACACGATTAATAGGAATATATATTCTTCACCCTCACCCATATGGACAGTAATGGAGGCCTGGCAACAATTGTTAGTTGATGTATATGTTGTTTTTCAAAGCTAACTATCGATGAGTGTTAATAAAATTCCCATCAAAAGAACGCAACATCTGGGATAGTCCGTCGTTTGGGTTCACCCAAGGCCGTCATTGAGGAACATATTCGAGCCCTATCCAGGACTAATAGGCCGTAGAAGTATACAGTAACCTCACTGCAAACCTGCGCAGAGAGACATAGGGTATATTCTATGTTTTGCATTAGTACTCTACTGTGCAATCTGGGGATATATTTGCTCTTCGTCTTACTATATATATTGTATTATTTGAGGGAAATGGTTGTAAGGCAGTGATTTATATGCCTCTACAATCATTATTTGCGGAATTTGTGTTGTGTTGGCTGTATAAGGTTTACAATACCTGGCAATGTATGCTTGTGTACGTTCGAAAGAACAAATATCACTGCTATTTACAACAATTTTGGGATTTTCAAAGGAAAACGATATCCTGGGTGATCTACTTTTATCATGGACATAGCTTGTTTGTTTTCGGTTATGATTTGTCAATATGGTTGATTCCATCATAACCTAAGGCGTTTGTTCGGTTAGCATTAACGCAAGCCATTTAGTCGTACCAATGTAATGTATTTGATAAGAAGTCAGTAATGGCAGCAGTACTCATATTGATAAGCGCCTGGTCTGTTTGAAGCAGATCGTGTGGCGCACTCTTAGCAGCCGTGGTTTAAGTGTTTGACACGAATGTTGGACAGATATCATTCACTCTACTGTTGATAACCGTCAATTATTCATGTACTCTGTCAGATATAGAGTGTAAGATGAGTATTATGTAAGGAAGAGCATGCGTCGTATCTGCTGGTAAATACCTGAGACATTTTATCTAGAACCTACTGCTTTGGAAATAAGCCAACAACAGCTAGCATTCGTTTCAAATGTTATTCAATTTTCGTAATAACAACCCCATATTTGGAGCATCCTAATAACCCTGGATGGGGTTTAGCGAAGTAGGAGTCACATATATTTAAGTGGCTTAATGCTAGCAAACATTCTTTTCGATTGGTTCAGATTTTCGCTCGTAAAAAACCATCGAAAATCTGGCGAGCCGAAACAAAATTTAACACACAACACCAAATGTTATGCATTTTTTACAGAAATGTCGTTCTGATTAAGTCAGCTGTTAGGAGGATGTTCATAAATGTACCATTGTTCTTCTTCAATATTATTCAATCCGACAATGGCCGACAGAAAACTCTGTCGTTGGCCTATATTAATAAGTCATCTTTATATATATTGTTACACAAACACACGCCCCATAAACACAAACAGGAACAAAAACGCATATATATATATATATATATATATATATATATACTTACCATTGCTACCATTTTGGACAATATCGACAAAACCGACCATTTTGGTTCATTCGATTATTTCGCTTTTTGGAGCTCAAATTATGTGATATCGCGGATGCAAAATATTATACATCTGCCTTGTGCAGCTTTTAGTTAATATCTTCATTCAAAACTTATTTTAGAAGATTATGAAAATTATAGGCCAAAATTGTTGTACCAAAATAGTCGCGATAGTTTTGTCACGCAAAAAACCAACCATTTTGGAACTTTTATATAAAACCAACCATTTTGGCAATTTTATGTAACCAACCATTAATGCTATTTAATATATCCAACCATATTGGTGATTAAAATAAACAAATGAATCGACCAGCCCTTTTTGCCTTCCGATATTACCAACCATTATTATCCCAACCAACCTACTACTGACAGACCATCGTTTATACAACCTTGGGTTACAAAGCTTAGAAGGTCTATGAAACCATAAACGACTTAAATTAAATTCCTACAAACAAGCTTACACAAAGTATTGCGCGTTTTTAGTTCTTTTCCCGAAAGAAACTTTTTTCTCATCGTCATATATTTTTAACCTATTTATATTCTGATTCATGGATAATTAAACTGCTATCATTGAAGTTATTGCTGTAACTATAATACATATCGATTGCTTTGGGTGGATTAATGTCATTTAACCACTCTGAACAATGTTATCTGTCTGTCAACGATGTTGGACAACATCTCTCGTCCCTTAAATCGGGAGAGTCCAAACAGCTGTCACTATTTATCGCCATGCGACATGGCGACAGTCTTGTCGCACATGGCCAAAGTTGCAAAATCCGCTTAAATTTGGTGCAACAACAAGGTGATAATCTTAAATCCGTTCCAATTAAATGAAAGAAGAAGTGTTTATATATAGTAAATGAAAGGCAAATAAGATATGGTAATTTGAGAGCAAATAACTTTCGACTGAAGCTATTTGGGTGTCGCTCAAATTGGTCGGGTTGACAGGCGTCTGTGAAGTTCTTGAGCAGCTAGCTAGCAATATAGTGAATGACACGGAGCAGTGGAGGCAGCATCACATAGCGTTATGAACCCAGTCCTCGCTCTTATATTATATGGTTCAATAATTTAGTTTCGTATTGTTAAATGTTAACTGCAATCATGCAAACCAGCCGAGAAGTTTAGGCAACAGGGCACTAACCAAAGTATGTGCATGTCATATAATGATGTGTCCAACTGCATAAATTCATGTATCTATTCACAATTTGCTTCATCAAATGTCAAACTGACCTCCAATTGATTAATTGTGCATTCTTTATTACATGTTTTATCTGTTCACGAAAGAGCATCATTGTCTTGCCTTACATTAGATTTATTTTGAGAATTAAACTGAATCCCATATTTCAGTGTGAATGATATAAATCCCCTCAGAACACCATGATTAAAACATGGATTAAACAATCTTTAAGTCTTAAATATATCACCTTTATTCAGTTTGCCACATAATAACATGTAGTTACAAAATTAAAAAAAACCAGCAGCATCTGCAGGCAATGTGCTGACGGATTTGTTAAGGTCAGGACTAGGCAGAAGATGAATTTGTTTTGTTGATTATTAAACTTTGATTGCTGTTCACTTGCCTATCTAGGGTCACTAAAATTTTACAAAAAAATGTATCCACAATATAGGCAGTTGATTCAGCTGAATAAATTGACTTAATGGACTGAATGTATTGACCTCATAAGGGTTAACAATATAAGGAAATCAATTATCAGGATATCATTATCAAGCAAAGCATATCTACAGATAAATTTGAACATGATCAGCAGGAACTTCGACAACAGCGCTTTATGTTGCACTATCAGTAATAAACTTTCAATAGGTCCATTCTTGGTGGGTTTCCATTAGGACACAATTAGTAAATCCATACAACAGCTTGTCCACATGATTCAGCAAAAGATGATTCTCCTGCTGTGCCCCAGCCATAGTTGCACATTCTGTTACACACACAAAGTTAACTTGTCAAACTCCCTATCAGTCTTATATCATAAGAACTAAAGGAAGTCAGTGTAAAACATTACACAACATTAATTCTTACCAACCTGATAAGGTTGGTCATCAATAAAACATGTCACATGAATCAATCTCTTGTTATTAAGTAAAAGGAAGTAAAAACTAATCTCTCTCATGTGGCAGAAACTGAATCTACATTTGAATATAAACTAATAGAATATTGGTAAAACACATTGTAAGCCTGATCTTATCAATATGCACTTAAACTGCAATTATATAACCAATAACAAACCGCCCACCCATCAATAATTAATGTTACCTTCATTCATTGACCACTGATGGCAACTTTAACATTCTCTTTCTGGGTATCAAGATAACAGGCATTGACTAGTGACCACCAGGAAGGTTGCTATGGAGCATAGGATTGATAAATATACCAGAATTCAATGCTTGACTGCGCCCCTGGGTTGGCTATGGTGCACTTCCATCTGTCACTTAACCACTGATAAAATGGTGTCTCATCCACATAAGCCAGCTCTCTTTACCCTTAACCTGAGGTCACATTTACAATTGTGCACATCTGAAAATCAGTATATAGCGAAGATGAGGACATACATATCTGATGTTCATCTGGAGATGATTATGTGACAAAGCCAGATGTTCAGAATAAGTCTACAGCCCAGGGAGCTTAGTTCAGTCATCAGTAACAGGGCTGGAAGTTAACTAAAATGGCCACCCATCCTGGCCTGTCCTGGTGACGGGTGGCCATTTTAGATGTTAACTGGCCTCAAGAAATTCTACCCCTCCAAACAAAAAAGATGCCATGTTTAGGAGAACCCCAGGTCAGTGACATACTGGGCTGGTGACAATAACCCCAGGTCAGTGTAACGACTAGCTGGTAATAAAAAGAACCCCCAGGTCTGTGTCATGCTGGGCTGGTGATGAGGAGGTGATATAAATTGCAGATAAATACAGAGCAGATTAAGTGCACAACAATGAGACACTATACATACATCAAAACTGCAAGACCATCAATCAGGACCAGGTGGAGCCTAACAGTCATACTGGGTAAACAGAACTTCTGATAAAAAACTTCTACTTAAACAGACTGTTGAAGCCATACTCACACACAACAAATATAGATAATACTCATTGTTTCGGTCATTTTGGTCATTCTGATGGTTTTAACAAAAATTACATTTAGACATAACATATCTTTTTAAGCACCAGTGATTGATATATCTCAACGAAATATGATAAACAAGAGAAGCCAAAACATTGATGAAGCCACAACATTGATGAAGCCACAACATTGACGAAGTCACAAAATTGGTGAAGCCACAATATTGGTGAAGCCACAGTATTGTAGAAGCCGCAATATATTGGTGAAGCCACAATATTGGTGAAGCAACAATATTGATGAAGCCACAATATTGGTGAAGTCACAACACTGGTAAAGCCACAACATTGGTGAAGCCATAATATTGATCAAACCACAGTATTGGTGAGGCCACAATATTGGTGAAGCCACAGTATTGTTTAAGCCACAATATTGGTGAAGCCACAATATTGATGAAGCCACAATATTGGTGAAGCCACAGTATTGGTGAAGCCACAATATTGCTGAAGCCACAATATTGCTGAAGTCACAACACTGGTAAAGCCACAATATTGGTGAAGCCAAAATATTGATAAAACCACAGTATTGGTGAAGCCACAATATTGCTGAAGCCACAATATTGCTGAAGCTACAACACTGGTGAAGCTACAACATTGGTGAAGCCGCAGTCTTGGTAAAGCCACAGTAGTGGTGAAACTACAATATTGGTTAAACCACAACATTGGTGAAGCCACAGCATTGGCGAAGCCACAGTATTGGTGAAGCCACGTTAGTGGTGAGGTCACAATATAGGTAAAGCCACAACTCTGATGAAGCCACAACATTGGTGAAAGCCAAAATATTGGTTAAGCTACAACACTGGTGAAGCCACAACATTGATGAAGCCAAAATATTGATGAAGGGATAACATTGATGAAGCCACAACATTTGTGAAGCCAAAATATTGGTGAACCGTGAAGCCACAGTATGGGTGAAGCTATGTTATTGGTGAAGCCACAATATTGATGAAGCCACCATATTGGCGAAGCCACAGTATTGGTAAAGCCACAACACTGGTGAGGCCACAACATTGGTGAATCCACACAAAAATGGTGAAGCAACAATATTGATGAAGCCACAATATCGGTGAAGCCACAATATTGATGATGAAGGCAAAACACTGGTGAAGCCACAACATTGGTGAATCCCAAAAAATGATGAAGCGATAACATTGATGAAGCCACGTTATTGTTGAAGCCAAAATATTGATGAAGCCACAATATTGGTGAAGCCACGTTATTGGTGAAGCCACAATATTGGTAAAGCCACAACACTGGTGAAGCCACAACATTGGTGAAGCCACAATATAAGTAAAGCCACAACACTGGTGAAGCCACAACATTGGTGATGCCAAAATTTGGATGAAGGGATAACATTGATGAAGCCACAACATTGGTGAAGCCAAAATATTGGTAAAGCTACAACACTGGTGAAGCCACAACATTGGTGAAGCCAAAATATTGATAAAGGGATAACATTATTGAAGCCACAACATTGGTGAAGCCAAAATATTGGTGAAGCCACAGTATGGGTGAAGCTATGTTATTGGTGAAGCCACAATAATGATGAAGCCACGATATTGGTGAAGCCACAGTATTGGTGAAGCCACAGTATTGGTGAAGCCACAAAATTGGTAAAGGCTCTAAAAACTGGTGAAGCCACAATATTGACGAAGTTGTACCATATACATGGCATGCAGAAGAAAATAAATTTTCATGTTGGTTTAGCACATGGACCTTAATATTTCAAATGTAATTCATTATGTAGAATAGTGAGGAGGTCATGTGGCTTCATCTACATTACTGACAGATATGTAGATGAAGCCACATGACCTCCTCACTATTTTTATCTTTAACTATACCTTTATCTCAAATCACCAAATATTATGAAATGATAAGACTAAAGAATATTTCTTTTCACTAAGCAAGAGCCTAGTGGCCCTAAAGCAAAACACTGCTCCCTTTGATATTAGGAGGTATCTTGCAGAGATAGATGAGCATAATTGTGATGTTTGGACAGCTGATACTGTTGCCCATCTTGAACAAATGAATTTCCTAAAGAGGGCTGATAAACCACCACAGCGGATGTGAATCTCCAATATGATCAATTGAGATGCTGGGTCCATAATATTAAACCCAGAACAGTAGGCAAAGCAGTTTATACCATATCATGAGTGCTGCTAGGCAAAATGTCATCGCAAACACTTAGTCAATCTAATTGCCTTACAATAGAGACAGAAGGCCATCGCTATTGAACTCTGCTTCTTTTGGCACGATTTGTATTAACAAGTTATGACAGCATTTAATCATAGCTTTTATAGCATAACATTGTATTCAATGATATACCAGGGCTGAACAATAACCCCCCAAACCCACTCGTCTAGCATCAATAGTCCATGGCCAAGTAGTTTTGCAAATAGTTTTAGCATTTAAGCCAAATAATTTAAGTTTTTTAGAAATGATTAACCCAAACACCCATGAGCTATTAATGACATTTTTCCTGGAACAAGAAATTTTAATTTGCTTTAATTTAGCACGTCAGAGGTCAAAAGCCATAAAGCTATAAGTTAAAGTTTGCCAGAATATATGGACATGATAAACCCCATTTTTCACTTGACCAGTATAATTGATAATAATCCTAACATTTTGACTGAGGTCAAGGACCATACAGATCTGATTTCTAGTTAGCAAAGAGATACTGACATGAGAAGGGCCTTTGTAGGATTTGAGATCACTAGCTTAATTATATAACAATTTGTGACATCAAAACTTTTAACATCCCATTGGGTTTATAGGCACAGGATATTATTCAATAATAATCCAGGGGTCAAAGGTTATGCAGGAAGATCTGGTCAATGAGGAGTTGCTAGCTTGTATTATAAGAAAATGTGCCATCACGAATTATTCCCAATTATGTAAATCTCTCAGGAACAAAAGGTCATGCAGAGCTGATATTTACTTTGTAAGTAATGGTCAATATAAGATTGGTTCATGATTAATTTTAAAAATGGTATTCCCTATTTGGTTAACATAGCTGATAGATTCAAATGAGGTGATTGTTCTATTAAAGAATTGGATTTCAAGCATTGAACGTTTTTTTTGAAAGCTTCTATTGAAATCAAAAGGATCACTTTCCTCACTTATTGATGGCAGAAGTTTGACATGACTGAACTATCATGTAACATATAATCAAACTTACAGGAATGTAATAAAGAACTCATGTTTTAGTGTATTACAATGATACATAATATTTCCATGTCCAACAAAAGTACTTTAAAAGGAAGGTTAAGGGTAACATTAATAATGCAAGTATATAATTCAATGATGTCGAAAGCAAAATATCAATCTTCAACCTTTTGAAAAAAATCACATTTGAAAGAGTAACCCCACCCCCACTAACGCAGTACCACCAGAGTTGTTATATAGTGTACTATGACACTAGCTATCTTAGTGGCTAGTGGTGGCTAGTGTCATAGTCCACCATACAACATTGTGAGTTACAGGGCATAATGTCTGAAGACGAGTGGGATCGATGATCCTGGAATCAGGATCCCCTACCTTACTCAACCACCGAATTGGAGCGTTTGGGTTATTGTGATACCGGAGCGAATGTCCGCTGTCATGATCAGGCAATGTTTACATCTGACAGATGGCGCAAAAGCCGTTCGCTAAAATGGCCAATGGCAATAGCCAATACGGTTAAATGAACGTTAGGAAATACATTTTTTTAAAAAATCAATGGTAATCGGTAGATCTGTCTAACCAAGCTGCACCCAGTAACATTAACGTGGTATCTGGGTATTGTTCGCCGTTGGAATAGTGTTAGTGATCGGTAAGTGTGAGTGTGAACCGTAGAGCCCACGTGCGGAACAGCCCGGTGAAGCTCGCTAACCACTGTAAACTACGGGTATTTCATAAGTTGTCGTACATGAAATTTCTTCCCGCAACAATAACGTACATTGTCACATGAATGATATTCAATCTATAAACGTTGGAATCATACTGACCGAGCGGGAATCACATGGAAACAGCGTGTAAAATGGTCATGGCTGACCGATCGCCTTTGAAAGGCTTTGTTTATATTCGCTCGGGTACCGGAAATTCCACGCTGTATGGCAAGCTGGAATTGTTACAATCCCAAAATAAACCTTCTGCTTGAGCCCGCGGATGCGTCGTCGTGGGAAAAGTTAGATTTTACGACATGAGCAAACTGATAACACAAAACAATCTGGCTAATTATTCCCTTGTTAAAAACAGTCCGTTGATATGATATGTTTTCATTTATTACTTGAAACTTTACACATCATAGATCGAGAAAACCGGTATCTCCATTCAGTGAGATTCTCCAAACGGTTTGAATGCTG
>CM067358.1:55958855-55976355 GCA_034190875.2 Urechis unicinctus | reverse complement strand
AATTGTGCATTCTTTATTACATGTTTTATCTGTTCACGAAAAAGAGCATCATTGTCTTGCCTTACATTAGATTTATTTTGAGAATTAAACTGAATCCCATATTTCAGTGTGAATGATATAAATCCCCTCAGAACACCATGATTAAAACATGGATTAAACAATCTTTAAGTCTTAAATATATCACCTTTATTCAGTTTGCCACATAATAACATGTAGTTACAAAATTTAAAAAAACCAGCAGCATCTGCAGGCAATGTGCTGACGGATTTGTTAAGGTCAGGACTAGGCAGAAGATGAATTTGTTTTGTTGATTATTAAACTTGGATTGCTGTTCACTTGCCTATCTAGGGTCACTAAAATTTTACAAAAAAATGTATCCACAATATAGGCAGTTGATTCAGCTGAATAAATTGACTTAATGGACTGAATGTATTGACCTCATAAGGGTTAACAATATAAGGAAATCAATTATCAGGATATCATTATCAAGCAAAGCATATCTACAGATAAATTTGAACATGATCAGCAGGAACTTCGACAACAGCGCTTTATGTTGCACTATCAGTAATAAACTTTCAATAGGTCCATTCTTGGTGGGTTTCCATTAGGACACAATTAGTAAATCCATACAACAGCTTGTCCACATGATTCAGCAAAAGATGATTCTCCTGCTGTGCCCCAGCCATAGTTGCACATTCTGTTACACACACAAAGTTAACTTGTCAAACTCCCTATCAGTCTTATATCATAAGAACTAAAGGAAGTCAGTGTAAAACATTACACAACATTAATTCTTACCAACCTGATAAGGTTGGTCATCAATAAAACATGTCACATGAATCAATCTCTTGTTATTAAGTAAAGGAAGTAAAAACTAATCTCTCTCATGTGGCAGAAACTGAATCTACATTTGAATATAAACTAATAGAATATTGGTAAAACACATTGTAAGCCTGATCTTATCAATATGCACTTAAACTGCAATTATATAACCAATAACAAACCGCCCACCCATCAATAATTAATGTTACCTTCATTCATTGACCACTGATGGCAACTTTAACATTCTCTTTCTGGGTATCAAGATAACAGGCATTGACTAGTGACCACCAGGAAGGTTGCTATGGAGCATAGGATTGATAAATATACCAGAATTCAATGCTTGACTGCGCCCCTGGGTTGGCTATGGTGCACTTCCATCTGTCACTTAACCACTGATAAAATGGTGTCTCATCCACATAAGCCAGCTCTCTTTACCCTTAACCTGAGGTCACATTTACAATTGTGCACATCTGAAAATCAGTATATAGCGAAGATGAGGACATACATATCTGATGTTCATCTGGAGATGATTATGTGACAAAGCCAGATGTTCAGAATAAGTCTACAGCCCAGGGAGCTTAGTTCAGTCATCAGTAACAGGGCTGGAAGTTAACTAAAATGGCCACCCATCCTGGCCTGTCCTGGTGACGGGTGGCCATTTTAGATGTTAACTGGCCTCAAGAAATTCTACCCCTCCAAACAAAAAAGATGCCATGTTAGGAGAACCCCAGGTCAGTGACATACTGGGCTGGTGACAATAACCCCAGGTCAGTGTAACGACTAGCTGGTAATAAAAAGAACCCCCAGGTCTGTGTCATGCTGGGCTGGTGATGAGGAGGTGATATAAATTGCAGATAAATACAGAGCAGATTAAGTGCACAACAATGAGACACTATACATACATCAAAACTGCAAGACCATCAATCAGGACCAGGTGGAGCCTAACAGTCATACTGGGTAAACAGAACTTCTGATAAAAAACTTCTACTTAAACAGACTGTTGAAGCCATACTCACACACAACAAATATAGATAATACTCATTGTTTCGGTCATTTTGGTCATTCTGATGGGTTTTAACAAAAATTACATTTAGACATAACATATCTTTTTAAGCACCAGTGATTGATATATCTCAACGAAATATGATAAACAAGAGAAGCCAAAACATTGATGAAGCCACAACATTGATGAAGCCACAACATTGACGAAGTCACAAAATTGGTGAAGCCACAATATTGGTGAAGCCACAGTATTGTAGAAGCCGCAATATTGGTGAAGCCACAATATTGGTGAAGCAACAATATTGATGAAGCCACAATATTGGTGAAGTCACAACACTGGTAAAGCCACAACATTGGTGAAGCCATAATATTGATCAAACCACAGTATTGGTGAGGCCACAATATTGGTGAAGCCACAGTATTGTTTAAGCCACAATATTGGTGAAGCCACAATATTGATGAAGCCACAATATTGGTGAAGCCACAGTATTGGTGAAGCCACAATATTGCTGAAGCCACAATATTGCTGAAGTCACAACACTGGTAAAGCCACAATATTGGTGAAGCCAAAATATTGATAAAACCACAGTATTGGTGAAGCCACAATATTGCTGAAGCCACAATATTGCTGAAGCTACAACACTGGTGAAGCTACAACATTGGTGAAGCCGCAGTCTTGGTAAAGCCACAGTAGTGGTGAAACTACAATATTGGTTAAACCACAACATTGGTGAAGCCACAACATTGGCGAAGCCACAGTATTGGTGAAGCCACGTTAGTGGTGAGGTCACAATATAGGTAAAGCCACAACTCTGATGAAGCCACAACATTGGTGAAGCCAAAATATTGGTTAAGCTACAACACTGGTGAAGCCACAACATTGATGAAGCCAAAATATTGATGAAGGGATAACATTGATGAAGCCACAACATTTGTGAAGCCAAAATATTGGTGAACCGTGAAGCCACAGTATGGGTGAAGCTATGTTATTGGTGAAGCCACACAATATTGATGAAGCCACCATATTGGCGAAGCCACAGTATTGGTAAAGCCACAACACTGGTGAGGCCACAACATTGGTGAATCCACTAAAGTGGTGAAGCAACAATATTGATGAAGCCACAATATCGGTGAAGCCACAATATTGATGAAGGCAAAACACTGGTGAAGCCACAACATTGGTGAATCCCAAAAAATGATGAAGCGATAACATTGATGAAGCCACGTTATTGTTGAAGCCAAAATATTGATGAAGCCACAATATTGGTGAAGCCACGTTATTGGTGAAGCCACAATATTGGTAAAGCCACAACACTGGTGAAGCCACAACATTGGTGAAGCCACAATATAAGTAAAGCCACAACACTGGTGAAGCCACAACATTGGTGATGCCAAAATTTGGATGAAGGGATAACATTGATGAAGCCACAACATTGGTGAAGCCAAAATATTGGTAAAGCTACAACACTGGTGAAGCCACAACATTGGTGAAGCCAAAATATTGATAAAGGGATAACATTATTGAAGCCACAACATTGGTGAAGCCAAAATATTGGTGAAGCCACAGTATGGGTGAAGCTATGTTATTGGTAAAGCCACAATATTGATGAAGCCACGATATTGGTGAAGCCACAGTATTGGTGAAGCCACAGTATTGGTGAAGCCACAAAATTGGTAAAGGCTCTAAAACTGGTGAAGCCACAATATTGACGAAGTTGTACCATATACATGCATGCAGAAGAAAATAAATTTTCATGTTGGTTTAGCACATGGACCTTAATATTTCAAATGTAATTCATTATGTAGAATAGTGAGGAGGTCATGTGGCTTCATCTACATTACTGACAGATATGTAGATGAAGCCACATGACCTCCTCACTATTTTTATCTTTAACTATACCTTTATCTCAAATCACCAAATATTATGAAATGATAAGACTAAAGAATATTTCTTTTCACTAAGCAAGAGCCTAGTGGCCCTAAAGCAAAACACTGCTCCCTTTGATGTTAGGAGGTATCTTGCAGAGATAGATGAGCATAATTGTGATGTTTGGACAGCTGATACTGTTGCCCATCTTGAACAAATGAATTTCCTAAAGAGGGCTGATAAACCACCACAGCGGATGTGAATCTCCAATATGATCAATTGAGATGCTGGGTCCATAATATTAAACCCAGAACAGTAGGTAAAGCAGTTTATACCATATCATGAGTGCTGCTAGGCAAAATGTCATCGCAAACACTTAGTCAATCTAATTGCCTTACAATAGAGACAGAAGGCCATCGCTATTGAACTCTGCTTCTTTTGGCACGATTTGTATTAACAAGTTATGACAGCATTTAATCATAGCTTTTATAGCATAACATTGTATTCAATGATATACCAGGGCTGAACAATAACCCCCAAACCCACTCGTCTAGCATCAATAGTCCATGGCCAAGTAGTTTTGCAAATAGTTTTAGCATTTAAGCCAAATAATTTAAGTTTTTTAGAAATGATTAACCCAAACACCCATGAGCTATTAATGACATTTTTCCTGGAACAAGAAATTTTAATTTGCTTTAATTTAGCACGTCAGAGGTCAAAAGCCATAAAGCTATAAGTTAAAGTTTGCCAGAATATATGGACATGATAAACCCCATTTTTCACTTGACCAGTATAATTGATAATAATCCTAACATTTTGACTGAGGTCAAGGACCATACAGATCTGATTTCTAGTTAGCAAAGAGATACTGACATGAGAAGGGCCTTTGTAGGATTTGAGATCACTAGCTTAATTTATAACAATTTGTGACATCAAAACTTTTAACATCCCATTGGGTTTATAGGCACAGGATATTATTCAATAATAATCCAGGGGTCAAAGGTTATGCAGGAAGATTTGGTCAATGAGGAGTTGCTAGCTTGTATTATAAGAAAATGTGCCATCACGAATTATTCCCAATTATGTAAATCTCTCAGGAACAAAAGGTCATGCAGAGCTGATATTTACTTTGTAAGTAATGGTCAATATAAGATTGGTTCATGATTAATTTAAAAATGGTATTCCCTATTTGGTTAACATAGCTGATAGATTCAAATGAGGTGATTGTTCTATTAAAGAATTGGATTTCAAGCATTGAACGTTTTTTTTGAAAGCTTCTATTGAAATCAAAAGGATCACTTTCCTCACTTATTGATGGCAGAAGTTTGACATGACTGAACTATCATGTAACATACAATCAAACTTACAGGAATGTAATAAAGAACTCATGTTTTAGTGTATTACAATGATACATAATATTTCCATGTCCAACAAAAGTACTTTAAAAGGAAGGTTAAGGGTAACATTAATAATGCAAGTATATAATTCAATGATGTCGAAAGCAAAATATCAATCTTCAACCTTTTGAAAAAAATCACATTTGAAAGAGTAACCCCACCCCCACTAACGCAGTACCACCAGAGTTGTTATATAGTGTACTATGACACTAGCTATCTTAGTGGCTAGTGGTGGCTAGTGTCATAGTCCACCATACAACATTGTGAGTTACAGGGCATAATGTCTGAAGACGAGTGGGATCGATGATCCTGGAATCAGGATCCCCTACCTTACTCAACCACCGAATTGGAGCGTTTGGGTTATTGTGATACCGGAGCGAATGTCCGCTGTCATGATCAGGCAATGTTTACATCTGACAGATGGCGCAAAAGCCGTTCGCTAAAATGGCCAATGGCAATAGCCAATACGGTTAAATGAACGTTAGGAAATACATTTTTTTTAAAAAATCAATGGTAATCGGTAGATCTGTCTAACCAAGCTGCACCCAGTAACATTAACGTGGTATCTGGGTATTGTTCGCCGTTGGAATAGTGTTAGTGATCGGTAAGTGTGAGTGTGAACCGTAGAGCCCACGTGCGGAACAGCCCGGTGAAGCTCGCTAACCACTGTAAACTACGGGTATTTCATAAGTTGTCGTACATGAAATTTCTTCCCGCAACAATAACGTACATTGTCACATGAATGATATTCAATCTATAAACGTTGGAATCATACTGACCGAGCGGGAATCACATGGAAACAGCGTGTAAAATGGTCATGGCTGACCGATCGCCTTTGAAAGGCTTTGTTTATATTCGCTCGGGTACCGGAAATTCCACGCTGTATGGCAAGCTGGAATTGTTACAATCCCAAAATAAACCTTCTGCTTGAGCCCGCGGATGCGTTCGTGGGAAAAGTTAGATTTTACGACATGAGCAAACTGATAACACAAAACAATCTGGCTAATTATTCCCTTGTTAAAAACAGTCCGTTGATATGATATGTTTTCATTTATTACTTGAAACTTTACACATCATAGATCGAGAAAACCGGTATCTCCATTCAGTGAGATTCTCCAAACGGTTTGAATGCTGATCTGCGTCTGGAAATCCCCGTTTAAGTGCTACATTTGTTCTTATTTACTCAAATTAAACAGTATCAGACGGATATATATTGAGAAAAAAACACCAAAAATGAGTTGACAAAGACTTACAACCCCGGATTTCCCAGTAAAATCGCCATTTTTTTATATCCGTCCGTAAAGATATTTGAGTGTGCGCCGCCCGTTATTCGTTGAACTGCTGATTTATATATTCATTCAAAATTTGTATGTTCTTCATTTCAAGCGATAATTTAAAACAAAGAAATGTTCATTGAAGTTAAAAGTCACACAAATCATGAATCTAAGTTTGAAGCAAATATACATCGAAAAAAGCCAAATAATGACCGATTATTCAACATGGCCAAAATGGTCGTTGAGGCCAAAATGTAAATTCAGGCATAGGCATTTAACGCCAAGAAAGAGTGGATAGTTACCCCGAATAATATGATTCCAACCTTAGGCGGAGCAGTAGCAAACAAAGTTACAATTTGGTGGGGAAGCGCAGTTGTGTAAGCCTATGAGATGACGCTGACTATTTTGGCCCCATGATCGTCGACCAAAATGTAAGTATCGGCCAAAATAGTCGGTGAATTGTTACCAACATGGTCGGACTGTATATATATATATATATATATATATATATATATATATATATATATATATATATATATATATATATATATATATATATATATATATATCTATATATATATATATATATATATATATATATATATATATATATATATATATATATATATATATATATATATATATATATATATATATATATATATATATATATATATATATATACGAAAGCAATCTTTTTGAGACTATCGACCAACCTTTTTGGAACACAGTAACACCTTGGCACACGACTTGAGTTCCAAAAAGTCAAGACCTTTTTGAGTGCTTTATTATACATTTTTTTATTTAAAAATCATGTTCCACTGTACATGATCTCCATTCACTGTTATCCATAGCAAGGTTTTGGCTCATGCATAGTGTAGGAACTGGTTATGGGTGTTTTGAAAATTTTATAGATCAGACAGACGAGGTATATATATATATATATATATATATATATATATATATATAGATATATATATATATATAGTAGTATATATATATAGATATATATATATATATATATATAGAGATATAGATATAAAGATATATATATTATATTAATATACTAATATTTATTATATATATTATATATATGTATAAATATTCATTTAATAACATATACATGTTTATATTTATATATATGTATATATTTATATCAATATATATATAAATATGTATATATCTATATGTATATATATATGTATATATATATATATATATATATATATATCTATATATCTCTATATAGATCTATAGATATATCTCTATATATCTCTATATATATATATCTATATATATATCTATATCTATATCTCTCTATATATATCTATATATATATCTATATATATATATATATATATATATATATATATGCATTGAAGCATCAACTATAATGCCCACTACCTTCAACCAGAGACAAACACGGTGTTTTCTTATAGTAAAAACAGGTAGCAACAAGCATCGACTCAATCGATGATGCATTATCGTATGTGGAGTCATATCAACATTTATTGTAACGAAATGGAAATTTCATTGTCTTTCTCATAGACAATTGCCTAAAACAAATCTTCGTAATTTTTCAAAGTTAATTTCACCATCACAACTTATCCCATTTGGCCTGTGTATCTAGCTTTGGGATCACCAGTATTGCGAGATACCCAACAATGTCAGCTTGTTAGTAAGGAAGGGGTTTAGTATGTCGACATTAGGGCATGGTATTAAGGGGGTTACGAGAAGAACGGCCATAATAGAATGTGCTTCAACGCGTGATTTGTGGGATACTTTGTTATCGCTAGCAAGGCGCGACCGAAGAATGTGTGTGCTATTATTCAGAGATTTGCAACGTCGGAACGGTTGCATCCAACTGCGCTATGGAATATTGACTGCCAATCTCTATACTTCAGTTGCACCCTAACGGGCAGTTAAAGGGTCGCGACCATCACAGTGGACTACGGGCAATAATTGTGAGTTGATTTAAAGTGCCTATCCCACGAAAAATCATGTCATTTTTTTCGCCAGATAACAGAAATATAACCCAGAAGTACCTATTCTGTCTATGTGTCAATTGTCAAAGTGCGCGCTTTCTGATCGAAATTCGACTTTAAAGATGAATTCGGCGTATCAAGCCGCAAGCTCATGAATAATTCATCGCCTCCGCGTGACGTCAGGTCCGGGAATGTTTTTGTTGCGAGGCGCAATCTGCACTACGATTAGCGAGAAATGGCTGCTGGAAATTTCGTTATTTCATCACTTCAGCAGAGCAACGAAGAGACATGGTATGGCTCAGGTCATTCGCAAACTATCGTTGCTTCGGCAGAGCAAGTTTTGTCTTACAGATTCGATCCAGAAATGAGCGAATCCGACGTCTCCGATGAGAGAAAAAAGACACTGGCGATGTCACTGTTGCGTCTGGGTCTCACGCGGGTCATCCTGCCCAAGCAGCCCAGGGCTGCTACAGAACAATGCTTGGTAAGCTATTTCTGATTCTGCTTGTGCACCAGTTCATCGTATATGTGTTGGCGTGTAACGAAGTTAATCCATAAATTTCACTAACAAAATATGTAAGCTCTTTTCTTAACAGTAGACTATACAACAGAGCCTTGCAGCAAATAATTCTACCATATCAGACAGCAGACATGAGATACCACAAAGTTTTTATCAAATCAAGTGGTTGCAAGTAACCCAAGTGTTCATGTTTATGTAATGTAATGTATTTGATAAGCAGCCAGTATATAAGTCAGTAATGGCAGTAGTACTCATATTGATAAGCGCCTGGTCTGTTTGAAGCAGATCGTGTGGCGCACTCTTAGCAGCCGTGGTTTAAGTGTTTGACACGAATGTTGGACAGATATCATTCACTCTACTGCTGATAACCGTCCATTATACATGTACTCTGTCAGATATAGAGTGTAAGAGGAGTATTATGTAAGGAACAGCATGCGTCGTATCTGCTGGTAAATACCTGAGACATTTTATCTAGAACCTACTGCTTTGGAAATAAGCCAACAACAGCTAGCATTCGTTTCAAATGTTATGCAATTTTCGTAATAACAACCCCATATTTGGAGCATCCTAATAACCCTGGATGGGGTTTATCGAAGTAGGAGTCACATATATTTAAGTGGCTTAATGCTAGCAAACATTCTTTTCGATTGGTTCAGATTTTCGCTCGTAAAAAAAGCATCGAAAATCTGGCGAGCCGAAACAATATTTAACACACAACACCAAATGTTATGCATTTTTACAGAAATGTCGTTCTGATTAAGTCAGCTGTTAGGAGGATGTTCATAAATGTACCATTGTTCTTCTTCAATATTATTCAATCCGACAATGGCCGACAGAAAACTCTGTCGTTGGCCTATATTAATAAGTCATCTTTATATATATTGTTACACAAACACACGCCCCATAAAAACACAAACAGGAACAAAAACGCATATATATATATATATATATATATATATATATATATATATATATATATATATATATATATATATATATATATATATATATATATATATATATATATATATATATATATATATATATATATATATATATATATATATATATATATATATATATATATATATACTTACCATTGCTACCATTTTCGACAATATCGACAAAACCGACCATTTTGGTTCATTCGAATATTTCGCTTTTTGGAGCTCAAATTATGTGATATCGCGGATGCAAAATATTATACATCTGCCTTGTGCAGCTTTTAGTTAATATCTTCATTCAAAACTTATTTTAGAAGATTATGAAAATTATAGGCCAAAATTGTTGTACCAAAATAGTCGCGATAGTTTTGTCACGCAAAAAAACCAACCATTTTGGAACTTTTATATAAAACCAACCATTTTGGCAATTTTATGTAACCAACCATTAAGGCTATTTAATATATCCAACCATATTGGTGATTAAAATAAACAAATGAGTCGACCAGCCCTTTTTGCCTTCCGATATTACCAACCATTATTATCCCAACCAACCTACTACTGACAGACCATCGTTTATACAACCTTGGGTTACAAAGCTTAGAAGGTCTATGAAACCATAAACGACTTAAATTAAATTCCTACAAACAAGCTTACACAAAGTATTGCGCGTTTTTAGGTCTTTTCCCGAAAGAAACTTTTTTCTCATCGTCATATATTTTTAACCTATTTATATTCTGATTCATGGATAATTAAACTGCTATCATTGAAGTTATTGCTGTAACTATAATACATATCGATTGCTTTGGGCGGATTAATGTCATTTAACCACTCTGAACAATGTTATCTGTCTGTCAACGATGTTGGACAACATCTCTCGTCCCTTAAATCGGGAGAGTCCAAACAGCTGTCACTATTTATCTCCATGCGACATGGCGACAGTCTTGTCGCACATGGCCAAAGTTGCAAAATCCGCTTAAATTTGGTGCAACAACAAGGTGATAATCTTAAATCCGTTCCAATTAAATGAAAGAAGAAGTGTTTATATATAGTAAATGAAAGGCAAATAAGATATGGTAATTTGAGAGCAAATAACTTTCGACTGAAGCTATTTGGGTGTCGCTCAAATTGGTCGGGTTGACAGGCGTCTGTGAAGTTCTTGAGCAGCTAGCTAGCAATATAGTGAATGACACGAGCAGTGGAGGCAGCATCACATAGCGTTATGAACCCAGTCCTCGCTCTTATATTATATGGTTCAATAATTTAGTTTCGTATTGTTAAATGTTAACTGCAATCATGCAAACCAGCTGAGAAGTTTAGGCAACAGGGCACTAACCAAAGTATGTGCATGTCATATAATGATGTGTCCAACTGCATAAATTCATGTATCTATTCACAATTTGCTTCATCAAATGTCAAACTGACCTCCAATTGATTAATTGTGCATTCTTTATTACATGTTTTATCTGTTCACGAAAGAGCATCATTGTCTTGCCTTACATTAGATTTATTTTGAGAATTAAACTGAATCCCATATTTCAGTGTGAATGATATAAATCCCCTCAGAACACCATGATTAAAACATGGATTAAACAATCTTTAAGTCTTAAATATATCACCTTTATTCAGTTTGCCACATAATAACATGTAGTTACAAAATTTAAAAAAACCAGCAGCATCTGCAGGCAATGTGCTGACGGATTTGTTAAGGTCAGGACTAGGCAGAAGATGAATTTGTTTTGTTGATTATTAAACTTGGATTGCTGTTCACTTGCCTATCTAGGGTCACTAAAATTTTACAAAAAAATGTATCCACAATATAGGCAGTTGATTCAGCTGAATAAATTGACTTAATGGACTGAATGTATTGACCTCATAAGGGTTAACAATATAAGGAAATCAATTATCAGGATATCATTATCAAGCAAAGCATATCTACAGATAAATTTGAACATGATCAGCAGGAACTTCGACAACAGCGCTTTATGTTGCACTATCAGTAATAAACTTTCAATAGGTCCATTCTTGGTGGGTTTCCATTAGGACACAATTAGTAAATCCATACAACAGCTTGTCCACATGATTCAGCAAAAGATGATTCTCCTGCTGTGCCCCAGCCATAGTTGCACATTCTGTTACACACACAAAGTTAACTTGTCAAACTCCCTATCAGTCTTATATCATAAGAACTAAAGGAAGTCAGTGTAAAACATTACACAACATTAATTCTTACCAACCTGATAAGGTTGGTCATCAATAAAACATGTCACATGAATCAATCTCTTGTTATTAAGTAAAGGAAGTAAAAACTAATCTCTCTCATGTGGCAGAAACTGAATCTACATTTGAATATAAACTAATAGAATATTGGTAAAACACATTGTAAGCCTGATCTTATCAATATGCACTTAAACTGCAATTATATAACCAATAACAAACCGCCCACCCATCAATAATTAATGTTACCTTCATTCATTGACCACTGATGGCAACTTTAACATTCTCTTTCTGGGTATCAAGATAACAGGCATTGACTAGTGACCACCAGGAAGGTTGCTATGGAGCATAGGATTGATAAATATACCAGAATTCAATGCTTGACTGCGCCCCTGGGTTGGCTATGGTGCACTTCCATCTGTCACTTAACCACTGATAAAATGGTGTCTCATCCACATAAGCCAGCTCTCTTTACCCTTAACCTGAGGTCACATTTACAATTGTGCACATCTGAAAATCAGTATATAGCGAAGATGAGGACATACATATCTGATGTTCATCTGGAGATGATTATGTGACAAAGCCAGATGTTCAGAATAAGTCTACAGCCCAGGGAGCTTAGTTCAGTCATCAGTAACAGGGCTGGAAGTTAACTAAAATGGCCACCCATCCTGGCCTGTCCTGGTGACGGGTGGCCATTTTAGATGTTAACTGGCCTCAAGAAATTCTACCCCTCCAAACAAAAAAGATGCCATGTTAGGAGAACCCCAGGTCAGTGACATACTGGGCTGGTGACAATAACCCCAGGTCAGTGTAACGACTAGCTGGTAATAAAAAGAACCCCCAGGTCTGTGTCATGCTGGGCTGGTGATGAGGAGGTGATATAAATTGCAGATAAATACAGAGCAGATTAAGTGCACAACAATAAGACACTATACATACATCAAAACTGCAAGACCATCAATCAGGACCAGGTGGAGCCTAACAGTCATACTGGGTAAACAGAACTTCTGATAAAAAACTTCTACTTAAACAGACTGTTGAAGCCATACTCACACACAACAAATATAGATAATACTCATTGTTTCGGTCATTTTGGTCATTCTGATGGTTTTAACAAAAATTACATTTAGACATAACATATCTTTTTAAGCACCAGTGATTGATATATCTCAACGAAATATGATAAACAAGAGAAGCCAAAACATTGATGAAGCCACAACATTGATGAAGCCACAACATTGACGAAGTCACAAAATTGGTGAAGCCACAATATTGGTGAAGCCACAGTATTGTAGAAGCCGCAATATTGGTGAAGCCACAATATTGGTGAAGCAACAATATTGATGAAGCCACAATATTGGTGAAGTCACAACACTGGTAAAGCCACAACATTGGTGAAGCCATAATATTGATCAAACCACAGTATTGGTGAGGCCACAATATTGGTGAAGCCACAGTATTGTTTAAGCCACAATATTGGTGAAGCCACAATATTGATGAAGCCACAATATTGGTGAAGCCACAGTATTGGTGAAGCCACAATATTGCTGAAGCCACAATATTGCTGAAGTCACAACACTGGTAAAGCCACAATATTGGTGAAGCCAAAATATTGATAAAACCACAGTATTGGTGAAGCCACAATATTGCTGAAGCCACAATATTGCTGAAGCTACAACACTGGTGAAGCTACAACATTGGTGAAGCCGCAGTCTTGGTAAAGCCACAGTAGTGGTGGTGAAACAATATTGGTTAAACCACAACATTGGTGAAGCCACAACATTGGCGAAGCCACAGTATTGGTGAAGCCACGTTAGTGGTGAGGTCACAATATAGGTAAAGCCACAACTCTGATGAAGCCACAACATTGGTGAAGCCAAAATATTGGTTAAGCTACAACACTGGTGAAGCCACAACATTGATGAAGCCAAAATATTGATGAAGGGATAACATTGATGAAGCCACAACATTTGTGAAGCCAAAATATTGGTGAACCGTGAAGCCACAGTATGGGTGAAGCTATGTTATTGGTGAAGCCACAATATTGATGAAGCCACCATATTGGCGAAGCCACAGTATTGGTAAAGCCACAACACTGGTGAGGCCACAACATTGGTGAATCCACAAAAGTGGTGAAGCAACAATATTGATGAAGCCACAATATCGGTGAAGCCACAATATTGATGAAGGCAAAACACTGGTGAAGCCACAACATTGGTGAATCCCAAAAAATGATGAAGCGATAACATTGATGAAGCCACGTTATTGTTGAAGCCAAAATATTGATGAAGCCACAATATTGGTGAAGCCACGTTATTGGTGAAGCCACAATATTGGTAAAGCCACAACACTGGTGAAGCCACAACATTGGTGAAGCCACAATATAAGTAAAGCCACAACACTGGTGAAGCCACAACATTGGTGATGCCAAAATTTGGATGAAGGGATAACATTGATGAAGCCACAACATTGGTGAAGCCAAAATATTGGTAAAGCTACAACACTGGTGAAGCCACAACATTGGTGAAGCCAAAATATTGATAAAGGGATAACATTATTGAAGCCACAACATTGGTGAAGCCAAAATATTGGTGAAGCCACAGTATGGGTGAAGCTATGTTATTGGTAAAGCCACAATATTGATGAAGCCACGATATTGGTGAAGCCACAGTATTGGTGAAGCCACAGTATTGGTGAAGCCACAAAATTGGTAAAGGCTCTAAAACTGGTGAAGCCACAATATTGACGAAGTTGTACCATATACATGCATGCAGAAGAAAATAAATTTTCATGTTGGTTTAGCACATGGACCTTAATATTTCAAATGTAATTCATTATGTAGAATAGTGAGGAGGTCATGTGGCTTCATCTACATTACTGACAGATATGTAGATGAAGCCACATGACCTCCTCACTATTTTTATCTTTAACTATACCTTTATCTCAAATCACCAAATATTATGAAATGATAAGACTAAAGAATATTTCTTTTCACTAAGCAAGAGCCTAGTGGCCCTAAAGCAAAACACTGCTCCCTTTGATATTAGGAGGTATCTTGCAGAGATAGATGAGCATAATTGTGATGTTTGGACAGCTGATACTGTTGCCCATCTTGAACAAATGAATTTCCTAAAGAGGGCTGATAAACCACCACAGCGGATGTGAATCTCCAATATGATCAATTGAGATGCTGGGTCCATAATATTAAACCCAGAACAGTAGGTAAAGCAGTTTATACCATATCATGAGTGCTGCTAGGCAAAATGTCATCGCAAACACTTAGTCAATCTAATTGCCTTACAATAGAGACAGAAGGCCATCGCTATTGAACTCTGCTTCTTTTGGCACGATTTGTATTAACAAGTTATGACAGCATTTAATCATAGCTTTTATAGCATAACATTGTATTCAATGATATACCAGGGCTGAACAATAACCCCCAAACCCACTCGTCTAGCATCAATAGTCCATGGCCAAGTAGTTTTGCAAATAGTTTTAGCATTTAAGCCAAATAATTTAAGTTTTTTAGAAATGATTAACCCAAACACCCATGAGCTATTAATGACATTTTTCCTGGAACAAGATATTTTAATTTGCTTTAATTTAGCACGTCAGAGGTCAAAAGCCATAAAGCTATAAGTTAAAGTTTGCCAGAATATATGGACATGATAAACCCCATTTTTCACTTGACCAGTATAATTGATAATAATCCTAACATTTTGACTGAGGTCAAGGACCATACAGATCTGATTTCTAGTTAGCAAAGAGATACTGACATGAGAAGGGCCTTTGTAGGATTTGAGATCACTAGCTTAATTTATAACAATTTGTGACATCAAAACTTTTAACATCCCATTGGGTTTATAGGCACAGGATATTATTCAATAATAATCCAGGGGTCAAAGGTTATGCAGGAAGATTTGGTCAATGAGGAGTTGCTAGCTTGTATTATAAGAAAATGTGCCATCACGAATTATTCCCAATTATGTAAATCTCTCAGGAACAAAAGGTCATGCAGAGCTGATATTTACTTTGTAAGTAATGGTCAATATAAGATTGGTTCATGATTAATTTAAAAATGGTATTCCCTATTTGGTTAACATAGCTGATAGATTCAAATGAGGTGATTGTTCTATTAAAGAATTGGATTTCAAGCATTGAACGTTTTTTTTGAAAGCTTCTATTGAAATCAAAAGGATCACTTTCCTCACTTATTGATGGCAGAAGTTTGACATGACTGAACTATCATGTAACATACAATCAAACTTACAGGAATGTAATAAAGAACTCATGTTTTAGTGTATTACAATGATACATAATATTTCCATGTCCAACAAAAGTACTTTAAAAGGAAGGTTAAGGGTAACATTAATAATGCAAGTATATAATTCAATGATGTCGAAAGCAAAATATCAATCTTCAACCTTTTGAAAAAAATCACATTTGAAAGAGTAACCCCACCCCCACTAACGCAGTACCACCAGAGTTGTTATATAGTGTACTATGACACTAGCTATCTTAGTGGCTAGTGGTGGCTAGTGTCATAGTCCACCATACAACATTGTGAGTTACAGGGCATAATGTCTGAAGACGAGTGGGATCGATGATCCTGGAATCAGGATCCCCTACCTTACTCAACCACCGAATTGGAGCGTTTGGGTTATTGTGATACCGGAGCGAATGTCCGCTGTCATGATCAGGCAATGTTTTACATCTGACAGATGGCGCAAAAGCCGTTCGCTAAAATGGCCAATGGCAATAGCCAATACGGTTAAATGAACGTTAGGAAATACATTTTTTTTAAAAATCAATGGTAATCGGTAGATCTGTCTAACCAAGCTGCACCCAGTAACATTAACGTGGTATCTGGGTATTGTTCGCCGTTGGAATAGTGTTAGTGATCGGTAAGTGTGAGTGTGAACCGTAGAGCCCACGTGCGGAACAGCCCGGTGAAGCTCGCTAACCACTGTAAACTACGGGTATTTCATAAGTTGTCGTACATGAAATTTCTTCCCGCAACAATAACGTACATTGTCACATGAATGATATTCAATCTATAAACGTTGGAATCATACTGACCGAGCGGGAATCACATGGAAACAGCGTGTAAAATGGTCATGGCTGACCGATCGCCTTTGAAAGGCTTTGTTTATATTCGCTTGGGTACCGGAAATTCCACGCTGTATGGCAAGCTGGAATTGTTACAATCCCAAAATAAACCTTCTGCTTGAGCCCGCGGATGCGTTCGTGGGAAAAGTTAGATTTTACGACATGAGCAAACTGATAACACAAAACAATCTGGCTAATTATTCCCTTGTTAAAAACAGTCCGTTGATATGATATGTTTTCATTTATTACTTGAAACTTTACACATCATAGATCGAGAAAACCGGTATCTCCATTCAGTGAGATTCTCCAAACGTTTTGAATGCTGATCTGCGTCTGGAAATCCCCGCTTAAGTGCTACATTTG
>CM067358.1:55906355-55956355 GCA_034190875.2 Urechis unicinctus | reverse complement strand
TCACGCGGGTCATCCTGCCCAAGCAGCCCAGGGCTGCTACAGAACAATGCTTGGTAAGCTATTTCTGATTCTGCTTGTGCACCAGTTCATCGTATATGTGTTGGCGTGTAACGAAGTTAATCCATAAATTTCACTAACAAAATATGTAAGCTCTTTTCCTAACAGTAGACTATACAACAGAGCCTTGCAGCAAATAATTCTACCATATCAGACAGCAGACATGAGATACCACAAAGTTTTTATCAAATCAAGTGGTTGCAAGTAACCCAAGTGTTAATGTTTACAAAGTAAATGCTCATCCACACGAATTGCGAACAAACTAATTTCGGACTGCTTTTAATAAATAGAGATCCTTTTTTATGTAAAGTAGGCCTTATCAAAGGCTGATTACAATATTTTTAAAAGTTGATGTAGATTGATTCTGAGGTAGAATATAAATAGGAGAGCAAGTACCACAGCTGTTTTCTCATAGGATTGTCAGTTAGCCCATAAATGAATGTATAACTGGACTTAAGGAGGTGAAGATTATGGTATTATATTATCATCTTGGTCAGTGTTACATCAGAGTTCCTATGAATGCAGAGGCTAAAACATATTTGCCATACAATATGTCATCCTTTATTACATACATTGTATTCCCATCATTACATCATGTTACAGGTGATTGTGTGGAAGAATCTGTGTGCTGTGTGGAAATTCCTTGAGTCATGACCTCAATAGAGAACAGCCACATTCCCATTGGTGGCATAACCCAGCATCCTGGTTTCAGCCCAATCTGTTTGAACCCTTGGGCCTTGCAAGTGGGATATTTCTCCTACTGACAACAGCACAGGCCAGATAATGATGTACAAAGGTGACAATGTTTTCTATTATTTACACATAAATCTGTACGAAGGCTAGCAGTCATTATTTGCGATTTAATTATACTTATTGATACTGGTATGACAAAAAACATTTAAGCATGGTTAAATCAACAATGTCACATGGTTATTTTACAGGCGTTACAGGTATACTGCATACAGGCAGTTTGTTCGCTGGTGCTGGGGACATCTTGGACAAAAGAGTTCCGTTATCAGTCTGCGCAGTTACCACAATACAAGATAACTTCCCAGCACCAGACTATCAAGGATTCCTCTATCCTCCACTCACCTAGGACTTGTCTTGATACATGCAGAACCTACTCTGGTGTGCGTCAATGGCTTGTCGTGGATCTGGTCTCATCGCATCTGCACACATTGGAGGTGGTGCTTCTGTCTTGGGCAGGGTTGGCTCATAGCAAACCAGCCAGAACTCAGCCATCAGGCACTCGACATACTTTGAAACATAACAGGAATCAAGTCACAGCTTGCACACCAGACTGTTGCTTATAACCTTATACCTCCATGGTAATTGAATTTGTTGTTGTTTACATTTTATATATCAGTAAAAATATTCACCAAATGTTGCCTTTGTTGCAACTTCAGTGACAATATGCCCCTGCTTAAACTTGGGGTATCTTAGCTTGAAGACTGGATCCCCAGCTTCTGTTGTCGCTTGTTCTCTGATATCTGTGATACAATGAACCAATTATACGTGACCTACATATATTTGGCATATCAGCACATGTAAACAAATTTAATGACTCTCAAATTTAAAAACAAAAACCGCCATGAAGGAGCACTGTAAAAAGCAAAATATTATATCATAACAATGATACTTGCCTGGCAACCATACCATCAACTTAACATGATAATGGACTATTTATTCAATACTAATACAACAAGAAAGTCATCAAATTTAACCCTGCGCTTCTCTATCTTGATAAAGGCAGGTCTGCTTTTCTTGGGCTGGGGTGGGAGGGGTTCACTTGCCTCACCATCCTTTCTTGATTGCTTGACAGCAGAGGCCTTCGCAAAAAGAGTAGGCACAGCAGCTTCCTTCATAACCCGCTTACATCGTGGTATCCAACCAAGCTCTTCTCTGAGTTTCGGTGCCTCCTCAAAACATTCCTCGATGAAATGAACCGAGCACACAAACGAGTACTTGCCCGGGCCCGGCCATTTGTCTCGCGATCGTAGTACCTGGCCAATCCATTGGTTTTTTTTAAATCGTTCTTACCAGGAACCTGAACAAGCTCACGCTGTCCCAAACAACAAACATTAACCAATATTAATCAGCGTCCCAACTGGTACTGCGACAGCCCCTAGCAGCAGCCCCTACACAACAAATTAACCATCGCGTTCAGGCGGTCACAAGATGGCTAAAAACGATCCAAAATCCCAAAAACGAGAGACAAACTCCGACAATGTAAACAATGGGGAACTCCGTGCGTCTCTGAGAACGGCCTCCCTTACCTGACGTCACACGCATGGTTGACCTAGATAATGGCTGCCGCAACGTTTTGTCGGGCGCGCTAATTTGAACTGACATTTTTATCAAATTTTGGCCTTAACTGATCAGATGCGACGGTTATTGGACCGGTTTGAGTTTATTGATCACATTATGAATTGATTTCAGCGAAGTACCTATAACCGTGCGATAGGCACTTTAAGACCATATTATTTCAACGTTTTGACCTTCTTCGTAACTTCGTTTGATGGCCTCTGATGATGTTATGTAATAAACTATGTTGCTAGCTGAACAATAAACCGTCCCTATGCAGCAAGACTTGATACAGAAAAGGTCAAATACAAGATGCTTCATTTTCATATGATCAAGAGATAAGTCGCTGTTAAATCTATAGCTCCATGTCACTGCATTACACTAATCCAATGGATCCACCTTTGTCTTATCTTTGAACAGAGCAGTTAACATATTTAAGGTACGTAATCGAGTTCCAGAGGGATCGTGAATATAATTGTGTCTTAGTAGATGCGAAACTCGTAAAAGTGTCAAATGCACATATAGAAGCGAGTATCTATGCCGCAGCGCTGTCTTACAAATCTTCTCGTATGGCATTGGTGGGCGCCGTTAATCCGGATGAACAATAGTTGATTTTTATTCATCTAAATGCTTTGTTGTTTCGGTATTACTGAATCTGAATAGGAAAAAAAATCGCTAAACACTGAGGAGATACGATTCATTAAAAGTCGATGCAGCATATCCTACCATTTCGAACAGTGAAACCAATTTCCATCATGTTATTCGATTTAGGACGTGTGATGAAAGTTTGGTTTACCCGTTTGATGTGTGTTCGTTCACAGGCATATATTTGTTATTGGATTTGGATCTAATTTCATTTTATCATTAGTCCTTCATATTACTGCAGAGATCGTGCGTGTGTTGCGACCCTTCAGCTGCAAACATCAAAACAGCTGCTTGGCAGCGATATTGTTAGAGTGCGCAAATATATTGTTAAACCGATAGCAAACGGACATTGACATATTTTTCATGACAGCGCCAAGGTTATCGCAGCAATGTCCAAGCTATTTGATATCAGGTGAATTACATAGATGTTGCGACTGTCCTATCAATAGGAATAGACGCACATTCCAGTATCAGTGTTGTTCACCGACCTCTGACATGACGTCATCTAATTCGTTGGGGTAATTCAATTACATGTCAGACCATGAACAATATTTACGCTGCACATCGGTATTAGTAGACGTTGTACTAATGTAGCTTTAGTGGGACAGTGTCAGGTGAGATTGTAATACGCCGTGATCTATTCGACAGCAACAACAATACAGCTGCTGTAATTGAAGTAGTCGTTCCGGAGGAAATAACGAGTGTGATATTCATGGCCACTGAGGTATTGTGTTTTCGCAATAACTGATATGCACTGCTATTTCATGACATTTACTCCCGGGAGTAACACAAGAAACCCTCTAAAGTGACGACATCATATCTGGCTGTCTTTGATGACCTCATTAGATGAAAAACCGACATTACCCAATGTTCAGCCAACATCAGCTTCTGTTCACGCCGGATCCCTATCGTATTTATTGTTCCTTTGTAGCGTCCACTGCATAATGCCCCGTGTTATCTGCCACCATCGACAAGACTTATTGAATTCTTGCCATAAGCATATATGCGATTACCGTGTCGCATTTTTTAAATGAGTGCAATCTATTCTATATATCCGATACAACCCAGATAATATGTGGAAGCTGCGGATTCAGCCACATTCCTGCATTAAATAGGAGCAACAATATTGGGTTTAAAGGAAGTTTCTGTTTCCTATCAGTTGCCATCAGATAGATCGGTGCATCGCTGATATTTACAGTTCTATATTGGAATATAAAACCCAGAAGTACCTAATGTACTTCTGGCTATGTGTCAATTGTCAAAGTGCGCGCTTTCTGATCGAAATTCGACTTTAAAGATGAATTCGGCGTATCGAGCCGATAAGCTCATGAATAATTCATCGCCTCCGCGTGACGTCAGGTCCGGGAATGTGTTTGTTGCGAGGCGCAATCTGCACTACGATTAGCGAGAAATGGCTGCTGGAAATTTCGTTATTTCATCACTTTAGGAGAGCAACGAAGAGACATGGTATGGCACAGGTTATTCGCAAACTATCGTTGCTTCGGCAGAGCAAGTTTTGCCTTACAGATTCGAACCAGAAATGAGCGAATTCGACGTCTCCGATGAGAGAAAAAAGACACTGGCGATGTAACTGCTGCGCCTGGGTCTCACGCGGGTCATCCTGCCCAGGACATATGGCTGCTACAGAACAATGCTTGGCAAGCTATGTCTGATCGTACTTGTGCACTAGTTCATCGTAAATGTGGTGGCATGTAACGAAGTTAATACATAAATTTCACAAACAAAATATGTAAGCTCTATTCCTAACAGTAGACTATACAACAGAGCTTTGCAGCAAATAATTCTTCCATATCAGACAGCAGACGTGAGATACCACAAAATTTTTTTCAAATCAAGTGGTTGCAAGGGTTCATGCTTACAAATTGTATCATGTAAATGTAAATGCTCCTCCACACGAATTGCAAACAAACTAATTTCGGACTGCTGTTAATAAATAGAGATCCTCTTTTATTTAAAGTAATTTATTCAAAGGCTTATTACAATATTTTTAAAAGTTGATGTGGATTGATTCTGAGGTAGAATACATATAGGAGAGCACGTTCCACAGCTGTTTTCTCATAAGATTGTCAGTTAGTCCATAATTGAATGTATAACTGGACTTTAGGAGGTGAAGATTATGGTATTATATTATCATCGTGGTCAGTGTTACATCAGAGTTTCTATGAATGCAGAGGCTAAAACATATTTGCCATACAATATTTCATCCTTTATTACAAACATTAATATTCCCATCATTACATGATGTTACAGGTGTTTGTGTGGCTACTGTCAACCAATGGCAGAGGTGGAAGAATCTGTGTGCTATGTGGAAATTCCTTGAGTCATGACCTCGATAGCGAACAGCCCCATTCCCATTGGTGGGATATTTCTCCTACAGACAACAGCACGGGCACAAAGTTTTCTATTATTTACACATAAATCTGTACGAAGGCTAGCAGTCATTATTTACGATTTAATTATACTTATTGATACTGGTATGACAAAAAATATTTGAGCATGGTTAAATCAACAATGTCACATGGTTATTTTACAGGCGTTACAGGTATACTGCATACAGGCAGTTTGTTTGCTGGTGCTGGGGACATCTTGGACAAAAGATAAGAGTTCCGTTACCAGCCTGTGCTGTTACAACAATACGAAATAACTTCCCAGCACCAGACTATCAAGGATTCCTCTATCCTCCACTCACCTAGGACTTGTTTTGATACATGCAGAACCTACTCTGGTGTGCGTCAATGGCTTGTCGTGGATCTGGTCTCATCGCATCTGCACACATTGGAGGTGGTGCTTCTGTCTTGGGCAGGGTTGGCTCATAGCAAACCAGCAAGAACTCAGCCATCAGGCACTTGACATACTTTGAAACATAACAGGAATCAAGTCACAGCTTGCACACCAGACTGTTGCTTATAACCTTATAGTTATACCTCCTTGGTAATTGAATTTGTTGTTGTTTACATTTTATATATCAGTAAAAATATTCACCAAATGTTGCCTTTGTTGGCTACTTCAGTGACATCATGCCCCTGCTTAAACTTGGGGTATCTTAGCTTGAAGACTGGATCCCCAGCTTATGTTGTCGCCTGTTCTCTGATATCTGTGATACAATGAACAAATTAAACGTGACCTACATATATTTAGCATATCAGCACATGTAAACAAATTTAATGACTCCCAAATTTAAAAACAAACACCACCATGAAGGAGCACCGTAAAAAGCAACATATTATATCATAACAATGATACTTGCCTGGCAACCATATCATCAACTTAACATGATAATGGACTATTTATTCAATACTAATACAACAAGAAAGTCATCAAATCTCACCCTGTGCTTCTCTATCTTGATAAAGGCAGGTCTGCTTTTCTTGGGCTGGGGTGGGAGGGGTTCACTTGCCTCACTATCCTTTCTTGATTGCTTGACAGCAGAGGCCTTCGCAAAAAGAGTAGGCACAGCAGCTTCTTTAATAACCCGCTTACATCGTGGTATCCAACCAAGCTCTTCTCTGAGTTTCGGTGCCTCCTCAAAACATTCCTCGGTGAAATGAACCGAGCACACAAACAAGTACTTGCCCGGGCCCGGCCATTTGTCTCGCGATCGTAGTACCTGGCCAATCTATTGTTTTTTTAAAATCGTCCTTACCAGTAAAACCTGAACAAGCTCACGCCGTCCCGACTGGTACGCGAGCAGCCCCTTACACAACAACCACTAACCATTGCGTTCAGGCGGTTACAAGATGACTAAAAACGATCCAAAATCCCAAAAACGAGAGACAAACTCCGACAACGTAAACAACGGGGAACTCCGTGCGTCTCTGAGAACGGCCTCCCTTACCTGACGTCACACGCATGGATGACATAGATAATGGCTGCCGCAACGTTTTGTCGGGCGCGCTAATTTGAACTGACATTTTATCAAATTTTGGCTTTAATTGATCGGATGCGACGGTTATTGGACTGGTTTGAGTTTATTGATCACATTATGAATTGATTTCAGCAAAGTACCTATAACCGTGCGATAGGCACTTCAAAGTAGCTTGGAATGAAATATGGCACATACCACTTGAGTTATTACAACATAGGGACGCACAGAAAATATTGCCTAATTGTGATCTCTTTACCACGTGTCAGATCTGTTTATGAGTGAAATGACCACCAGGGAGCGCTTATATCATATAAACATAACATATATCGAATCGTTATGGTGTATATCTTCGCTTTGCAGAGTCTTGGGTAAGATTTGATCCTATTTTACAGAGCGAAATTTAGCCTCGTTCAATTCTCACAACCGCCAACTGACGGTAACCCCCTCTCGTGCAAAAGTAAGGCAGCTGGCTGATCCCGTAAGATGTGGTAATGGTCGATTTCTGGAGAAAGTCTGGCGGCGTGAAACCTTCGACCAAATGCCATGCCTTCGTTTACACATTATAGTATCGCAACGTGAACGTCTGTCAAGATAATATTCTCCTGGCTTTATTGCAGTTTTGCTAAGATTGCCTGTGTTTATTCCGGTCCCATAACGTGAGATTAGCTGCGTTGCAAGCGTGTCTGCTGCAAATATTGTAAACTATCACAGCCCAGCCTCATATAACCACATATGCCATCAGATATGTGCATGCCTGTTACCTCGGTCTTTCATGCAGCATCTGCCTACAAGTTACCGAATTGACCTTCAAACACGAGTTGATTTAAACAGCAGAATAGTATCAATTGGATTACATTGTAAGGTAGCAATTCATTCATGAAACGGGTCCACCAATTATCATTTGCATGTGTCAAATTATTACCAGAAGCTCGCCGATTTGTGCCTATAATTAACTGTTTGGTTTTAGTCGATATAGAAAACTGTCAGCAACATGGCGTGCATTTTAGATACCCTCTGGAAACCGGCACATTAATATGCACCTCAACTGATTGAAGTATTACTACTAATCGTTCATCAACCGGGCTAAGCGCTGTACTGCATTGGATCACAATCTACAATGGAGAAGAGTTACGCAGCGAAACAGTGAATCAAATTAGGTTTACTTGGTTTTGACAGTATTAATTCGCACGATAGCCAAAGTTGCTGAGCCCAGTTCAAACCAAACACATGAAACCATTCCGGCTTTCACAACTGTACATTAGCATTCGCTGCTGCATACACCAAACGCTGAATTACTAAAAGAGGGTCGCTTCAGATGTCAAATCCCAGTGATTACCCAATCACCGAGCAGCTGCATATACGAATTCGGATTACTAGTCATTAAGTACATCATTAACATCCGTCTGAGACCTACTTCCTTCTGGAATCTTGCACAGATTGTTACTCGTCTGATGAAGTTTGAAAGATTTGACGTTCCATCCTTGTTTGTCACAGTGCATAATGGTTCAGATGATACTTCGCACAAATATCCCTATACGAGCAGTATGATGAAAAAACCCTAATAAATGTAAACATCTAACAGATTCTATACAGCAAGTCCTGTAAGTATAAGTCGCTCGTTAATACATATGTTTGTCGCGCGAATTCATTTACTTACTAATCGTTGTCCCCCGTCCTGGCGTTTAACCATTAAGACTCATTATGGCAACTGCATCTGCGCAAATGGAGCAAACTGCACCATGCTCCCATTCTTGTCGCAGCCTGGGGTGGCAGTCAATTTACGATTGCTATCGCTGTCAAGGTTTTAATCTCCATATAACATAATTGCTAGAAGAACATAGCCACAATTTATGTCAATGAGCCCTTGAACACGCAACACGCACTCATGCTTGGTTCAAACTTACTCGTGATAAAATCCTGAGAGGTAAGATGCTACGAAGTCAACTCTCTTTCGGTATAATAAACGGCTTGAGAACGTGGGTATTGTGTTGGTAGCTGGATGGATTGGTGATCTCTTCTCCCATCTGCGCTGCTAGAGGATCATCATGGGTGGACTCATCAAGGCCATTTGATGGTTGACACGAACCGAACACCCCCCCATCCCTGTGTTTCCGGGGGTATATTAGGTCCACTGTATTTTCCTGTGGCAAACTGCTGCCTGCCAGTTTGCTGCGACTTTTGTCGGTTGTTGAGCGGAGTGGTACATGTTGGGGCCATATGAAAATTACACTACTTTGGTCCGGATTTCACATCATTCGGCCGATTGTTTTCATCACTTATTGCCTTTTCCATTATCTTCTTTGGATCCATTTTCATCCACATGGTTTTCGCACTCCTTGTTACCATTCATCCCTGACAGCTGCTTAACAGACCAATCGAGTCATGACTGAACAGCTTATTGTGCTCATCGCTATAAGCTTGCGTACTCATCTGGTGTATTAAATGTTGGTTGTTGGGTTCTATGGTTTGCAGGGAGTGAAGAAATTACCTTGACATAATATAGCGCAAAAAAAACCCCAGTGCGATCGAATGAGCAAAAAACGGAAAAAGATGGATGATTGACAGATGTTCCGAACTGCACGAGGCTGCTTCCTTCTGGCCACTCCCTTGTGGTAATAAACCAACTCAGCCACTCCAGGATACTACAAAAAGTGCTAGCATGCAACAGTGCTAGCATATTTTCCAATAAAAGTATACCCTAACCGAGCTCTAAATACAACAAAAGGAATTATTAGGTGCCATCACTATAGGAAATACACAGAAGATTTTGGATTGGATCAGGAAGATTACTGCTATGTGCTATAGATTTATGCACCCGATTGTCTTGTGCTGTCAAGGTCGGATACTGTATTAACTGCCAACGCTCAGATCACGCCAACAGTAACTAGACAAAAACTCTGACCATGGCCAAATGGCGACAGGAGGATCACAGAGAGGATGATTATCAACAGCCGGAAAAATGTCTGTCCTACAAAAATAAAAGATATGAAAGTTCAACAGATTAGACATACGAGAAACATTTCTTTCCCTTAGGCAAGCACAATTGTGCAAGACCCGCGCGGCTCTAAACGGCTCTGCTGTCAAAGCGGCTGCTGTCAGTCGACACTCGGACTGCACGTGACCAAATGGCAGCGACCAATCAATGTCGGTAACCACAAAATTCTCCATATCTATGTCCAAGGACACCACTGGTAAACAGGATGTTGACACATTAACTCAATTTGATCCACCTCCAGACCCCACATCCACATGAAGGAAATCAGTTGTTATAATGCTTCATAACTAACATTGCGGCCAAGAGGACATTGACTATCGACCATGACCGTACTTTACACTGCAAGTCGGGATGACAATCAACCTCTTGCTGTCCACATTAGAGAAGGCTTCGTGAGGCGGGGTTGTAGAGCGGGCATGTAGTGTTGGTCGTCTTCGGGTTTAAAACGCCATATGAGAGCATCGCGTTTTATTGAACAGCACCGGCACATTCATACTGCATACTGCATAGTTGTATCAGCTACCATTTGATTAGGATTTTATGGTTGAATGTATGTGCCTCGCAATAAGATCCATGAGATGGTGAGTCTAAGGAAAGTTGACATAGTTATAGTATAAACTTCTAGGATTCGAAGCAATACTATGACACTAGTCGCAAGTTGGTTTTGTCGATTTCTACATATCAGAGCTACTTACGATATAATCAACGTATTATCTGCTCGAATGACCTCCAGGGATCGCTGATATAAGATATATGACACGGATATCGATTCGGGGAGGCCTCGGTGGGCTTTGTATCGAGCCCGGCTAGATACTTAATAAGATCAAATGTAATGAAATAGAGCATCGTTAACGTCCAACAAGAATCAATTGATGGCAATCTCCTCCAGTCAAAAACCAATATGACATCGGGGTAAATAGGATGCTTTCCGATGTTGAGGGAGCAACGGAAAATGTTGCAGCTTGTTAGCCATGAGCAATTAGATCTGTTTGAAAACGCGTTTCCTTATTTAGGCCACGAAAATATACACAGCAGTAAAGAATGTTAACACCATAGGTGTATTTAATACCGCAGGGGGAATAAGGGAAAGATGAGTTATCCCACCCTCCCTGTATTACATAAAATAAAAATGTCATGTGGCCAAAGCAAGGTGACTGACCATTGCTTAATACTATATATATATATAATATACTAACCTATTCCACATATACCATACGCGGGCCTCAAGAAGCGTTATGCAAAGGTTTTGATTAACAATGTACAGCTGCATAATAGCCTGTAGCCAATTTGAACATGCAAGATGAATACCACAGAAAGCATTGATACCACCATACAACCAAGTGACCTATATTCAATTACCATTAACGTCGGCAAATGTAAGTGGCAGATTTGTTCATAAGCTTTATATATTAATCGCATTATTCTAAGAAACGAAACTCACACATAAGCCACTTAATCGAGCAGCGAAATCAGTTTGCTTTAAAACCAGAACGCTTGTAATCAAGTTATCTTACCAGGCAGCTAGATATCAGTGAATAGGTTTAATTGAATATCATTAGCAAGTGCCAGGTTATAACCATAATCATGAGAATCACTTAGTTCGCAGATAAGTCTCAATATGTGCCTGCAGTTAAATTAAATTTTACGCAGGTGCCTATGCTATCCTTCAACATAAATACAAAAGCATTATGTCGAGAGCAATCTGGCCTTTTCGAGACGAGTCGTACACTCAAACATATCAACAGCAAGCATTTTATATAACCTTTCGACTCGTAGCATTTAGTCGCTCGCTGCCCCAGAAGCTCGAACAATTCCCCATCATTAACAAATCAAATACAAGCAAATTCTCTTCTACCGACCATTCCCCGTCACACTGCGATATTTTGAGAGTAACTGGCAAGTACAAAGTGACTACAGGCTTTTCTTGGGCTGGGGTGGGAGGGGTTCACTTGCCTCACCATCCTTTCTTGATTGCTTGACAGCAGAGGCCTTCGCAAAAAGAGTAGGCACAGCAGCTTCTTTCATATCCCGCTTACATTGTGGTATCCAACCAAGCTCTTCTCTGAGTTTCGTTGCCTTCTCAAAACATTCCTCGGTGAAATGAACCAAGCACACAAACAAGTACTTGCCCGGGCCCGGCCATTTGTCTCGCGATCGTAGTACCTGGCCAATTTTTTAAAATCGTCCTTACCAGTAAAACCTGAACAAGCTCACGCCGTCCCGACTGGTACGCGAGCAGCCCCTTGCACAACAACCACTAACCATTGCGTTCAGGCGGTCACAAGATGACTAAAAACGATCCAAAATCCCAAAAACGAGAGACGAACTCCGACAATGTAAACAACGGGGAACTCCGTGCGTCTCTGAGAACGGCCTCCCTTACCTGACGTCACACGCATGGTTGACATAGATAATGGCTGCCGCAACGTTTTGTCGGGCGCGCTAATTTGAGCTGACATTTTATCAAATTTTGGCCTTAATTGATCGGATGCGACGGTTATTGGACTGGTTTGAGTTTCTTGATCACATTATGAATTGATTTCAGCAAAGTACCTATAACCGTGCGATAGGCATTTTAAAGTAGCTTGGAATGAAATATGGCACATACCACTTGAGTTATTACAACATAGGGACGCACAGAAAATATTGCCTAATTGTGATCTCTTTACCACGTGTCTGAACTGTTTATGAGTGAAATGACCACCAGGGAGCGCTTATATCATATAAACATAACATATATTGAATCGTAAGGGTGTATATCTTCGCTTTGCAGAGTCTTGGGTAAGATTTGATCCTATTTTACAGAGCGAAATTTAGCCTCGTTCAATTCTCACAACCGCCAACTGACGGTAACCCCCTCTCGTGGAAAAGTAAGGCAGCTGGCTAATCCCGTAAGATGTGGTAATGGTCGATTTCTGGAGAAAGTCTGGCGGCGTGAAGCCTTCGACCAAATGCCATGCCTTCGTTTACACATTATAGTATCGCAACGTGAACGGCTGTCAAGATAATATTCTCTTGGCTTTATTGCAGTTTTGCTAAGATTGCCTGTGTTTATTCCGGTCCCATAACGTGAGATTAGCTGCGTTGCAAGCGTGTCTGCTGCCAATATTGTAAACTATCACAGCCCAGCCTCATTTAACCACATATGCCATCAGATATGTGCATGCCTGTTACCTCGGTCTTTCATGCAGCATCTGCCTACAAGTTACCGAATTGACCTTCAAACACGAGTTGATTTAAACAGCAGAATAGTATTAAATGGATTACATTGTAAGGTAGCAATTCATTCATGAAACGGGTCCACCAATTATCATTTGCATGTGTCAAATTATTACCAGAAGCTCGCCGATTTGTGCCTATAATTAACTGTTTGGTTTTAGTCGATATAGAAAACTGTCAGCAACGTGGCGTGCATTTTAGATACCCTCTGGAAACCGGCACATTAATATGCACCTCAGCTGACGGACGTATTACCACTAATCGTTCATCAACCGGGCTAAGCGCTGTACTGCATTGGATCACAAGCTACAATGGAGATGAGTTACGCAGCGAAACAGTGAATCAAATTAGCTTTACTTGGTTTTGACAGTATTAATTCGCACGATAGCCAAAGTTGCTGAGCCCAGTTCAAACCAAACACATGAAACCATTCTGGCTTTCACAACTGTACATTAGCATTCGCTACTGCATACACCAAACGCTGAATTACTGAACGAGGGTCGCTTCAGATGTCAAATCCCAGTGATTACCCAATCACCGAGCAGCTGTATATACGGATTCGGATTACTAGTCATTAGGTACATCATTAACGTCCGTCTGAGACCTACTTCCTTCTGGAATCTTGCACAGATTGTTACTCGTCTGATGAAGTTTGAAACATTTGACGTACCTTCCTTGTTTGTCACAGTGCATAATGGTTCAGATGATACTTCACACAAATATCCCTATACGAGCAGTATGATGAAAAAACCCTAATTAATGTAAACATCTAACAGATTCTATACAGCAAGTCCTGTAAGTGTAAGTCGCTCGTTAATACATATGTTTGTCGCGCGAATTCATTTACTTACTAATCGTTGTCCCCCGTCCTGGCGTTTAACCATTAAGACTCATTAAGGCAACTGCATCTGCGCAAATGGAGAGAACTGCATCATGCTCCCATTCTTGTCGCAGCCTGGGGTGGCAGTCAATTTACGATTGCTATTGCTGTCAAGGTTTTAATCTCCATATAACATAATTGCTAGAAGAACATAGCCACAATTTATGTCAATGAGTCCTTGAACACGCAACACGCACTCATGCTTGGTCCAAACTTACTCGTGATAAAATCCTGAGAGGTAAGATGCTACGAAGTCAACTCTCTTTCGGTATAATAAACGGCTTGAGAACGTGGGTATTGTGTTGGTAGCTGGATGGATTGGTGTTCTCTTCTCTTATCTGCGCTGCTAGAGGATCATCATGGGTGGACTCATCAAGGCCATTTGATGGTTGACACGAACCGAACACACCCCCCCCCCCATCCCTGTGTTTCCGGGGGGTATATTAGGCCCACTGTATTTTCCTGTGGCAAACTGCCGTTTGCTGCGACTTTTGTCGGTTGTTGAGTGGAGTGGTACATGTTGGGGCCATATGAAAATTACACTACTTTGGTCCGGATTTCACATCATTCGGCCGATTGTTTTCATCACTTATTGCCTTTTCCATTATCTTCTTTGGATCCATTTTCATCCACATAGTTTTCGCACTCCTTGTTCCCATTCATCCCTGACAGCTGCTTAACAGACCAATCGAGTCATGACTGAACAGCTTATTGTGCTCATCGCTATAAGCTTGCGTACTCATCTGGTGTATTAAATGTTGGTTGTTGGGTTTTATGGTTTGCAGGGAGTGAAGAAATTACCTTGACATAATATAGCGCAAAAAAAAAAAACCCCAGTGCGATCGAATGAGCAAAAAAAAAAACGGAAAAGATGGATGATTGACAGATGTTCCGAACTGCACGAGGCTGCTTCCTTCTGGCCACTCCCTTGTGGTAATAAACCAACTCAGCCACTCCAGGATACTACAAAAAGTGCTAGCATGAAATAGTGCTAGCATATTTTCCAATAAAAGTATACCCTAACCGTGCTCTAAATACAACAAAAGGAATTATTAGGTGCCATCACTATAGGAAATACACAGAAGATTTTGGATTGGATCAGGAAGATTACTGCTATGTGCTATAGATTTATGCACCCGATTGTCTTGTGCTGTCAAGGTCGGATACTGTATTAACTGTCAACGCTCAGATCACGCCAACAGTAACTAGACAAAAACTCTGACCATGGCCAAATAGCGACAGGAGGATCACAGAGAGGATGATTATCAACAGCCGGAAAAATGTCTGTCCTACAAAAATAAAAGATATGAAAGTTCAACAGATTCGACATACGAGAAACATTTCTTTCCCTTAGGCAAGCACAATTGTGTAAGACCCGCGTGGCTCTAAACGGCTCTGCTGTCAAAGCGGCTGCTGTCAGTCGACACTCGGACTGCACGTGACCAAACGGCAGCGACCAATCAATGTTGGTAACCACAAAATTCTCCATATCCATGGCCACGGACACAACTGCTAAACAGGATGTTGACACATTAACTCAATTTGATCCTCCTCCAGGCCCCACATCCACATGAAGGAAATCAGTTGTTATAATGCTTCATAACTAACATTGCGGCCAAGAGGACATTGACTATCGACCATGACCGTACTTTACACTGCAAGTCGGGATGACAATCAACCTCTTGCTGTCCACATTAGAGAAGGCTTCGTGAGGCGGGGTTGTAGAGCGGGCATGTAGTGTTGGTCGTCTTCGGGCTTAAAACGCCATATGAGAGCATCGCGTTTTATTGAACAGCACCGGCACATTCATACTGCATACTGCATAGTTGTATCAGCTACCATTCGATTAGGATTTTATGGTTGAATGTATGTGCCTCGCAATAAGATCCCAGAGATGGTGAGTCTAAGGAAAGTTGACATAGTTATAGTATAAACTTCTAGGATTCGAAGCAATACTATGACACTAGTCGCAAGTTGGTTTTATCGATTTCTACATATCAGAGCTACTTACGATATAATCAACGTATTATCTGCTCGAATGACCTCCAGGGATCGCTGATATAAGATATATGACACGGATATCGATTCGGGGAGGCCTCGGTGGTCTTTGTATCGAGCCCGGCTAGAGACTTAATAAGATAAAATGTAATCAAATAGAGCATCGTTAACGTCCAACAAGAATCAATTGATGGCAATCTCCTTCAGTCAAAATCCAATATGACATCGGGGTAAATAGGATGCTTTCCGATGTTGAGGGAGCAACGGAAAATGTTGCAGCTTGTTAGCCATGAGCAATTAGATCTGGTTGAAAACGCGTTTCCTTATTTAGGCCACGAAAATATACACAGCAGTAAAGAATGTTAACACCATACATACAAGCGACGGTAAAAGCAACCACTAAGCAACGCAGCAAATGTTATAGGTCCAGCGTATACAAAGTAATAAGAATAGGTGTATTTAATACCGCAGGGGGAATAAGGGAAAGATGAGTTATCCCACCCTCCCTGTATTATATAAAATAAAAATGTCATGTGGCCAAAGCAAGATGACTGACCATTGCTTAATTATATATATATATAATATACTAACCTACTCCACATATACCATACGCGGGCCTCAAGAAGCGTTATGCAAAGGTTTTGATTAACAATGTACAGCTGCATAATAGCCTGTAGCCAATTTGAACATGCAAGATGAATACCACAGAAAGCATTCTTACCACCAAACAAGTGACTATATTCACCATTAAGTCGGCAAATGAAGTGGCAGATTTGTTCATAAGCTTTATATAAAAATCGCTATTTTAGAAACGAAACTTTAAGCCACTTAATGGAGCAGCAAAAACTGTTTGCTTTAAAACCAGAACGCTTGTAATCAAGTTATCTTACCAGGCAGCTAGATATCAGTGAATAGGTTTAATTGAATATCATTAGCAAGTGCCAGGTTATGACCATAATCATGAGAATCACTTAGTTCGCAGATAAGTCTCAATATGTGCCTGCAGTTAAATTAATTTTTACGCAGGTGCCTATGCTATTCTTCAACATAAATACAAAAGCATTATGTCGAGAGCAATCTGGCCTTTTCGAGACGAGTCGTACACTCAAACATATCAACGGCAATAATTTTATATAACCTTTCGACTCGTAGCATTAAGTCGCTCGCTGCCCCAGAAGCTCGAACAATTCCCCACCATTAACAAATCAAATACAAGCGAATTCTCTTCTACCGACCATTCCCCGTCACACTGCGATATTTTGAGAGTAACTGGCAAGTACAAAGTGACTAGAGGGGCAAGTTGTTATCCCATTGAGTTTACAATGCGAATAATGAAATCTGCCCGAATTCCAATGACTCATCCTTAAAGAGACAACCTAGCAATGGATAACCGAAATGGTATCTCATAGCTAGTGAAGTGAAGCTAGGCATGTAGAAGGAGTAGATGGGTGCAGATAGGTGCTGATAATACAACCGCCTTTGTCCATTAAAGCACACATAACCAGGCGCACCAGATGTGGACCCATATATAACGGTGCCATAGTTATATCGCTTCCCATCGTTTCCGTACTATCCAAAGATTATCAGCTCTCACGGCCACCAGGATGTCAGATAAAGAGCATGGATATCGTATCGGATAGGCGGGATTATTAATCTAATTTAACAGATTGAAAAAGAATCTTGTAAATATCCAATATTGATTAATTGATGGTAATTCCCTGTCGCGCACAAACGGAACCGCCTAGGTGAAGTTAAATGTATCCATTGTACCTACGTACCATTATTTCTTATGTTTATTGAAGACACACGGTCCCAGTTAATTACTTGTGATATAAAGATGCAACCCTTTTTCGAATATTGCTCAGACCATTGTTCTAAATACATGAAAATACACATAGCGTGTCTCCTCGGGGCATACACCGCAGAAAGGTTGCCATGCCATCAGCATTGTGTTGTAGAGTGCGACTCACTATGTTGAACCATTCACTAATTGATATTACGTTACAGACCAACGTGACTGCAACGATAACAATCGCTTGGCTTCAACAGCAGTGTTTGGGTAATTTTCTGTTATTTCAGTTGGATTAGTTGTATGGCGCAAACGTAGTATGCAGGGCTACTGCAATTATTGTAAAATACTCGAGACATGTATCATAAACCGCATATGGCATAAGATATGAGCATTTCATATTATCTCAATCTTCCATCCATCAGCCATGCACAATAGATGACGATTTCAAGTATAGAATTATAATTACCGATTCATATTGCCATGCAGTTAGATGTTTTCACAATGGGTCAACTGATCATCGTTTGTGTCACATCACTGTGGAAACCTCGCTACACGAGTATGAGCCTTGGAATTAGGTCGTTATTGTCTATAGAGCTTCAGACAAAAATGGGGGAAGCATTCATCTGACGTAACAACCGATCATTTTAGTATATACCGTTGTGATTGGGGACTTCAGTAGTACTAGTCAAGTTACAAAATGCTTCGTAAAATTTAGAGTTAACTGCGTCACGTTAGAGGCATTTACCTATCCATATCACATTGTCATACGGCAGAAAGATGCTCATTTATGATTTTCCATATGCTATACATACTTTCCTCAATACATATTTCCATTTCCCGGTTGCCGTACCATTGAGCGATAACCACGCCTCTGGACTAACATTCTGGAGGTTTTCCACCACCATCAAGCCTTTGTTTGCACAAATCTCAGCACATCATTATATGATAACAGGCATTTTTATGACGCCGTCTCATGAAGTGTTGGTATAAGTTATATCAACTACTGATGATGAGCAAGGGATTTTATTTGATCGCATTTTAAGCCTCTCTGACCAAACACACTGTTATAAACAATGTGACCTTTAATCATTTTAATGTAATGTCGTTTTAGCTACGTGATAAAAATGCATAATGTATATGCTAGCATTGCAATTGTATATCTCAGGTATGTAAAGGATTGTTTTTGGCAGTAACATAATATACTTTCAGGACATATCAATGTGGATTGCATATTAGCAGTTTTCAAGGTGTACATAAGGCTGCATTGTGAATATTAAGAGAACACGCCGGTCGTAATGAAATTAGGGCATGACCTTACTGCTCATTGTTAACGCTTTGTGCTCCCACGCAGCATCAACGGCTTTAGGCAGCCGGTCATTCACCAATTAACTACATACTGTCGACTTTCTCTTCCTAAAAACGCAACAACGTTAAACAAAGGAACATTTCTATGTGCACCATTACGGTTAATGTTACTGATTGCTTCGCAAAGGACATTAATTACGCGTCACACACGAGGATTTTTCCACTGATTGCGGCAATATCTGGTCATTTGAATCACAGTTATTGATATAAAAAAAGAAAGCTGGATACACGCGTCTTGTCAGAAGTTACATCAATATTGTTGGCAAACGATGCATTGTCTGTACCTGATTGCCGGTGCCCTATAGATGTCTTGTTATGCCATATACCCCCATTTAACCCGAGCCCAGCCGCATAGGAAGCCAGCCTACATATGAGTCAAATATGGATGGGTCGCCTGGTGTTTGTCTAGTTCGTGACCTTAACCCGGGCATTGAGCTTTTCATAGGCGCAAACCTTGTCGGGTATGACGCGGGCGGTAATGTGATCATTATTGACGAGTTCTCGTCATTATGTTGTCTCTGGTTACACTCCGGCTGTGCATGCAAAACCAATTATGGGATAAAAACGATACGCTGCATGAACACCTACCACTCAATAATTCCTTGATAGAGATACATTGCTTTAATTCTGCTTAGTATCAAACATGTCTTCGTTCCAAAAGCATTACCTAGCTAAATATGAGACCCGTTGCGATTGCTGCACGTGTGCTCCTTGATGACATGAGTACATGCTTTTCGAAGATGTAAGAGCCTGATGATGTGAGGATGAATGACCGATTGTCAACACGAATATGAGTGGGAAGGCTGACGATCAATGCTAATTACATAGATGGTTACTGTTGGCGAAACAACTCAAGGGGTATCTTAATATCAATACCATCCTTGTTCATATGCAATGTCAGCTTTCGGATTCAAAACTGAGCGATGCATAACACTTATATAGTAACCGTTGCCGGCTTAGGACTGCCTGCTGGATGAGGACTAGGAATACATCAGGAACGACAGCCCACCGTTTTATTTACTTATTCTTCTTATTTCTTCTTCTTTTTCTTCTTCTTCTTCTTCTTCTTCTTCTTCATTTTCTTCTTCTTTTACTTCTTCTTTTTCTTTGTATGATTATTACATTGCCACAGTCTGCAGAGTACCTCCCGATCACACATATATTGAAGACACACACTAGCTACAGACGCTTTCATTGTAGTGATGTTAGCATTTGCAGTCATTTTGTTCAATCTGTTTGTAGCAGGTTCTGTGTAAGTAAATAGAGCTTTTGGCTGCGGCTATTAAGGCTTTGGTCGTCGAACTAGATGTCGGTTTTGTAATTTCATTTTTTATATAGAGGCATAGGATATATCGTCATTCACAAAAACACTTAACTGCTTTTAATAGCTAATCTTGCAATATATCCGCAAGAAGGATATGATTAAATGCTGGATATATTATTCACAATCACTTACGTGCATGCGCATCGCAAAATTTGACTGTTACAATTTTGACTAGAACCGGGTTGTCTGAGAAGATACCGCTATTCATGGTGACATTTTTCTTTTGTGGTCGCAAACATAAACTGCTGCCATGTATGAACTGATAAACATCGGTTGCTTCATGTTCTCACTGTTCAATTACGTACAAAGTGTTCTCAGGTCACCTAATGCTGCAAATGAACAAAATCACAATAAGCAGACAATTGACCAGACAAGAAATTGATATGCAGCTTGGAAATGCAGCACGTTACATTGGTAATAAGGCTGGCCGGGAAAGCACTTGTCTCAATTGAAATGCTATATATCGTATCTTGATCACTATATGAGTAGCCACGGTTGATTTATACAGTTCAACGTTATGACCAATGATAACCCATTGCAATGTTTTGCCGAACTGTGCTGAAGAATTGCACATCTGCGTGTTTCACTGAGACAACATTTGGCTCTAAGCGTTTTTGTCGCTTCTTTACAAAGTACCATTTATAGCACGAATATTTTTTCCACAGTTTCCTGTGTATATATACTACGAGAGTTTTCATAACGATAATTGTTTTCGGTCTTTCGCCTTGTTTGAGGACACGGGCTTGAAATGGTGGAATCTGGAGTCACTTAAAATAACACTGCTCTAAAGCATATATAACATTTGCTTTTTGCGATAACTGCAATTTACTGGTCCATGCTCACCAAATGCTAGGCAATACATGGTAAATCAAATGTTTCATGGCACTACAGCTTGATAACAAGCAGTGGCCTAAAATTCGACTTCAGTTTTATCAAAGCATGATCCCCCACAGATTCAATCCGGCAGGAGGATTGACACAAACTAATGCACTCTTATATTTCCTCATTTCAATTGGTATTATCGTGCATTTCGCGGGCAGTTTTCGCCGACAGTGTGTTGATTACAGCAAACGCAAGTAGGTACCATTACTCCTTCACCTCTAGAACAGCTACCGCAAGTGTGAGTAGTGTGCAAATTGACACTCCCAGATTTTCAGTCATTAAAGGCTGTGCACTAAAGAGCAAGATTAATCAACCTAAGCTATTTCAAGCGTATAGTGGCTCGATAATGCTTCAACAGCCTCAATTTATCCATAATAACGTAAGAGTCGCTGTATGAAGATAATCATGCATCAGCAAATCGACCAGACGTGAGCAAGCATTGAACGCAAACATAAATCACGCTAGCCGTTATGTTTCAGTGGGAGGAGCCGGTATTTATATGAGGACGACTGGATTGTGAGACCATATTGTCCGGGGAACGAATCAGGAACGATTAGTTCTACATTTAATCGATGCTAGGCTAGCGGATGGCAATCTTGGCGGCAGTTGGTTGAATCTTTGTAATGTTGGAGATTCATACACAAGAATATATAAATTATTTGCCAACCGTAAACATTATTCGTCGCAAGGACAAAGCATCGCGCTTAAAGCATTTGTAACCTGTAAAGGTGTAGCTTTAGCTTTGACACAGATCAGCGGCCGTCACAGTAACCTGTCAAAAGCGGCCAGTCGTTAGTCGATATTTAGGGATACAGTGAGTTAGTGGGATGACGATTCGCCAATCTCTTCTACTCCACAGATACCGGACTGCATGCAAACATCAGGTGATTACACGACATCACAATCGATACCATATAAGTTACTTCGTGGGGGAGGACGTGGTCGCAATGAACGAGAGAAAGACATGGATCAGGTGTATGACATTGTGGAATCTTCTAACCATTATATCAAGGTGATGGATGGGTTACGCCGGTTGTTCGACCAACAGGAGTAATATGACATTCAATCAGCTCTACTTCCATGGTGCTGCACGGTTTCTAATGTTGAAAAGCTCTCACTCTTCTGCCATAACAAACCCACTCAATTCTAGACAAACTTCCGAATAGTCAACAGGACTGTATGCCAGGCACAACCGAAAAGCAGCCATTGGTCGTTGTGATATATCTCGAGTAATCTCGGCGAATGAATGATGACTACTGTATGGTAATATTAACGATGTTTACTACCGGCTCCCGGCTCAACCACGCCGCAAACCTTTTCTAGTAGTATTCCGTGATAGTCTTTTAGTGTTCAAGTCAGGCAAGCGGTTCTTTTTTGCACGGCTTGCAGCGAGGCACTATCTAACCTGGGTCGTGAAGTGGAAGTCCTCTACTTATCGGCACTAGCTCCGCATTTCAAACTCAGTATGAATAATTAGGGTGCGTGATGTTAATTCACATGTTTAGTTGTTTTTATATCTGATGAATGATGGGATTCACATCGTGCAAAATCATCTTAACTAGCCATTGCTCTGGCCACAAAGGTCATTAAATAAAATTATGTTTTGATTATTTATGTTTTCTCGAACTATCAAGCGTTCGTTTCCAATCGAACGCAATAAATGTTGGACTATCCGTGATTATTTGCAGCTATAGTATTTCCGCGGGTGACCTTGGTTTGAAACTAGTTGTTGTGCAAGCCCACATGGATATGCGACGCCATTCACCCACCCTACAGAAAAGACTCAAACACCATTTAAACTCTTGTTTGCTCTAAACCTACAGTCTCTGATACAAGTCTTACGATCAATAACTCGCAACAAAACGCCTGCTGGCACTTATATGAAAACCAACCATATTGTCGTCCGCGGGCGGTCAAAAGCCACCACATCCATTGAAATATCACACAAACAAATCGATACCACTGAAATTGTTACATTTGAGGCTGTTCGTTGAAAGCGCCGTTACCATCCTGTCGTTACCTCACTGGACTCGTAAACGGTGGGGGTTGGTGAGAGGGGGTGGGGGGGTGGTGGAAAAAGGTAACGCAGCGTGTATATAGTGGGGTCGGATCGCTGGCACAACGTATTTAGTATAGATCCTAGGCAAATGATACACACTCGCCGTGGTTTCTATAGGATCGTGGTGACATAGTAATCATTTTTACGTTAATTATTTGTATGATGAGGTCCTTACCTGACATTTGATCGTGTATTGAGAGTTTGATACACCAATAAGGCTACGGTCCACAAGTCGAAAGTTTCGGTCGTGTTAAACAGAAAGGCGATGGGTGAAGCAGAGTATCAATGGCGATAGGCATTGAAGTCCACATTCGGTTCGTATGTCTGTTATCACGCATGAACGGTTTATGTACGATGCTTGGTCTGGGAGGAGCCAAGATGGTGTGAGCGGATTGGAAGAAATCAGAAAATATATAACTTCCGAGACACCGAGCTTAACGAAATAACAACGACGTACCGTCTTCACTCATAGAGAGGAAAACTAATTATGTTGTTTACCGTTATCAGGTATTAATGGTCCTTGAGATTGTCGGACGCCTCGGGTTCTCCATTATTCATCCACTTTTCCATACTTAGATTATCCCCATTTCTGTAAAATAGCATCCTAATAAATATCAAATGGATCCTAGCCATCAATGCATAGGTAGAGTCAGACTTGCGTGTCATGAGGAATACACAGTCGGGTACATCACATATCTTCTCTGGCATAGTACCCATCTGTTGCGTATTATCTGGCTGTAGAATATCACAGGTAAACGTCACCCATGACATATGGACAACTTAATGATTGACAAACCAAGACCCGCTGATCACTGTAAATTATACTTGGTACAGCTTAAAATTCAATGATTGAAGTCAACCTCGCTGACAAATATTACAGAAAATGGATTACATACAAATGGATTACATCAGAATCGGCTTTCTCGGCGATCGCAACAGACGGAAAAGCCTCTTTCTGGTTGTAAATAGGGTATAGGCAGTTCGCGAACATTATTAGATATTGTCTAGTACGAAAATAGGTTTCCGTCGTTACTGTGAGATTAAGTCATATATCAAGCAAGCTATGTCATCGAAGTGATGTTAGGTGGCTCAATAAAGACGAATGTTTGCATACTGCCATTGATTGCAGCGCATTGAAGAAGATAGTTAACAGTAATATAGCGTGAAGCTTTTTGTTTATACGTTTTAAGCACACGTCGGGATATCCAGCAAGAGTAATACAAATGTTATAATTAACTTCATGGGCAATGTCTGTATTCATGTAAATATTTATACCTGCTCATGTTCCGAGCATTGGACAACGGTCGTAATCCTGTCTGTTTTGATATGCAGTCCGAAAAGGGAGGGGTTGGATCACGGTCGAGACTTTTACCATAGGTCAACCAATAAACCGTCAATATCAATTATGTCTTTTTATACACTGTAAAAACACTTTTCATTAAACGTAGTGTTAACAGATTAATAGCCCATCACACCATTGTTCCGACATCGTGATGGTTTTCCACAGCCATGCCGCATCATCTCACTGACTGTTGTTTCTATGTTCGACTGCAACCCCAGGCACAGTTTATGTAGTTTACACGTCACTCTACAGCTCATCAAGGTTCTCACTGCGTATATGTTGCTGCTTTGTGACACAAACAGAATCCTCATCTGAACAGCCATGTTAAACAGGCGATTAAGTATCCCTCTCTAGGCTAATTAACAATTTAGGTAGTAACATTGGGCTATATAAAAATTACTTTATTGGCCACTTTATTACCTTATGCAGATAGGAAGAAGCATAACAAGTGCCTAAGGTAGTGGTGCAATCTTCTTTCATATCTAATATTATTTTACTAATCAACGCTTTAATAGAATCCCATGCCTCATCCTATCGCCACCCTGTACACGCAGCTCGATAGAGCTGTTCAACCGAACTGATATAAATTATACCATAGCTTCCATGAGTGACATGAGTGACATTTGCCACTCCACTCCACCACCTGCACCGAACCACTGTATGCTATCCCTTTTTATCAGTCTGGCGCCTTCGTTGTCCACATACCCTTCCCACTTTAAGCCACTGAGTCATCTAAGTATACATAGCGTTGATGCATGCTTTATCCAACTGGAGTTTGCAGTTGCCTTGTAGCAACCTGAGCACATATCATCATACATCGCTCACAACTCATGCCCTATGATGCGGAATGCGAATCCTGTAGAGTAGCCTCAAATGAAAATGGTCCGGTATGTAAATATAAAGCAGCCTCACACTTCAAAATAAATAAACACCTCCTGGGGATCACAGGCTGGTGCTTTCCGGTTAAGAATGAGATGGTAACGCCTTTGAACTGCAGTTGTGCTACCATGGCAGAGACAAATTAGACGCTCCTTGTCAGGGGAATCACCCATTGATATGATTTATCTCATATACACAGCACACTTGAGAAAGCCGCCCAACCAATTTGCTAGGCAGGCTTCTCGTCGGATATTCAGCGATCACTGTGCCGCATTTAAGCAGAGAAACATGTTAACTATGTGCATGAATATACAGCCATACGATAGAAACACAACCGGGTTATCTTCACATCCACTATTGTAAGAACCCCCCAGTATAACATATATTGATGCAAATTAGTTAACCAACGGCTATGTATGCTAAATAGTTGTCATGGTGTGTGTTTTAAAACCTACACTTAATGGAATATCAAGCGACGGCAAATGTACTTTATGCTTGATCTGTCCTAGGTTAACATCACATCATTTAATTCAACGTTTACATCAAAGATGACTTAGATCATATATCAAATTAATTGCAATTGTGCATTCTCAAACTGGTAAGAATGATTAATTGATGGGATGCAAAACATCACACGTGGATTTTTCATGACGTCCACTACAAATTATGCTGTATTTGTTAATTTGATTGTGTGACGCATCTTAAACATTACGTAACTAACATTTGATTATGTATTTAGGTAAATGTTCGCTTCTAAGTTTAAGGTTAACAACAAATTACTATCAAAATAACGTCGTAGCCTCCCCTGCCCCAGGATATATTCAGCAGAGGTGTCCGGTTTAGGTTTAGTGCGATAAGCTTGTGGACGGGCCATATATCAAAATGATGGTAGGTTAGCTTCCACGGTAATATGTGAATACCTAAACATAGTGTAAGCAGTAACCCTATCACCCCGTCGCTTGTGAACCATTTATAACTGCTGATCGGCATTATGTCCCAGGATAAAGTGACTGTTTACATAATGGCGAGCGCAAGTATTTGATGAGCTGTAATTCTCTACGCTAACTGATGATAATATATATTCATAGATTCCGTAACTGTTTAAGCCATGTGGTGGATCAGTTCACTTGTCAGCTGATCCATCTTTATTCTGGTTTACTTCAGATTAATACCTCGTGGCTTGGTCTTAATTAACCCTGAATTTAGAAACATGACACGGCTTTAGCCTCTGTCAGTACACAACAGGCAATGTCTGAAATTCAGTATTGCACGAATAATGCTAACGAAGTTTCACAAGCTTCGGTATGTGGATACACGGTGGTCATAGTAACGAACTAACTGCTACGCTACCAGAGCTCTCTTGAACGTCGGTCTGACAAAAAGTCTGCAAAACGATCGTCATGCGATCAAACGTCAGCAAAAACTTTGATGGCTCCAGGGGAGGTTGCAGTTGCTTCGACCATCCAGGAGTCTCGGAGAATCGGAGGCGGGCAGGAATGGATATGCCAGTTGAAAATCACCAGCATCAGATTATCTGATCAAAGGTAAGACAATACAGCATTGCAATAAAATTTTATATTAAAGATTGCACGTACGAAACAAGGTCAGGTTTAGTAGTTGACCAAACGACGGATCTTGGCCGAAAAGACAATTTTGGCTCAGCTTAAAATTTTTCGTTGCTGAACGTTGTATCTAGCTTCGTTGACTCAACTTATATCTGATGAACGATATGACGAACGCACTTATCCATAAATGCTCACAGGACACTTATGTAATATGTGATAAAAGATAGGACAATACATAAGACATATATATATATATATATATATATATATATATATATATATATATATATATATATATATATATATATATATATATATATATATATATATATATATGCGCTTAACTGTATTCCCAAGGTATATATGCGCTTAACTGTTATTCCCAATACCTGTTGAGAGTATGATTGTATTGTCCTTGCAACTTTTTCTACCTGCGCTGTCTGACCCTCAGCGTAATAGATGGGGGGCGCTTTGTCGTCTAATGGATGTCTGGTGTGGTAATGTGTAAGCAATTAATTTTACTTGGCACATTTTCTGCTTGCTCGTACTCTTAAACTGGATTTGCCAGCGAGGAGATATATCTAGGGAGCTATAATGGGTTGCCCAGAATGCGTATAATGTTACCGGATGATGCATCGAATTCTTATTGCACATCCTCCCTTCTGAGAACTATGTAAATCCCTAGTAAGCATCTTACGGCCATCAAGAAACACTTTCAGCCTAAAAAATTGCATGGAGAGATAAGCTGGCGCAGAATACCCGTCCAATATGCAAATTTACACTCGCTTTAAACCAGGTTTAACTGTTAAATACTGACCCCATAACACATAGCCCAAAGCGTCATCTCCTTTATATGATATGCCGGAATATAAGCATTACTGCTGCAGATCAGATAGGACCAGAAACGACCAAGCTGCGTCGCTGCGGAGTAAAACGAGGAGTTATTCCGTAGCAACCAGAGGAATTTGACCCATTCCCTGATGAATAATTCCGAAGGGACATTGCCAGATAGTGAGTTTGACACTCAAGACAAACTCCAGTATAATGTTCGATAGTTGGCACTGTGTGCTGAGACATTAAACTGCAATATGAGAGGTGTGAAAGTTGCCTGTGTTTATTTCTTACTCAATTATCGTGGTCAACGATGATATCGATTGAGAATATAATTATGGTTGTGAAGGTGGCCCCACTTTGTGATGCTGCCGGATATTCCTTTTCATTAGAACACTTCCAAGATTATACTACAAAACCAGCCTATTACCCGGCGTCGCAGATGGTGTCCCCAATATGCGATCAAACAATTGAACCAATTTATAAAAGACGTGATTAGTACGGTTACTCGGCCCAAAGAACTATTTAGCTCGGGGATACCCTATTTATTTATATATATATATATAGAGATATATAGATATATATATAGATATATAGAGAGATATATAGATATAGAGAGATATATATATATATATATAGAGATATATAGATATATATATATATATATATATATATATATATATATATAATGTGTACGTACGTATATATATATATATATATATATATAAATGTACGTTTATATATATATATATATATATATATATATATATATATATATATATATATATATATATCTATATATATATATATATATATATATATATATATATATATATATATATATATATAACATTCCGCCATCTTCTGCTATACATGGCATCGTGTTAAATTTGACCATAAGCCGCCAAACTGATTTTAGCGTTGTATTAAAGCATTAGTCCCATTGATGTTTCCATGACTACGAGATGTCAAATATTGTACATTTAATGAAGAGGTGTTTTAGAAGAACATATCGATATATGAAATACCGGTAAGTATGGTTCATGAAATGTGGTTCTAAAACACCGTGTAATTCATTTTGGCTGATAATTTCAAGAAATTATTAATCCAGAGCGAATAGACCGATACATATCTTAGGGCTGAATAACGACGTCAAGGCTGTCACTGCGTGTAACCAAGAAGGGTGTGGAAATGCCTGTAACGCAGATAAAGTAAGCGTGATATACACCAGCAGTACCACACAATGTTACATAAGAAATATTTGTTCAATATATCATGAACAAGGCTTTTCCAAAGCTTGCTTGATAAACCATCTCTTTGACTTTAATACCGCACGGAATTCAAATATGTAGCAAGGTATGCGGTAGCAGACGGGATGTAAGAGTATAGCAATCTCCGTACAATTGCGTCCTCTCTCTTACATCTTTATTGACCTAGGGGATTTATTCGTATTTTTCCGTCGAGCACGATGCTCTTAAGCAGCGCCAATTCTTGTTAATGACTGTGCGTACCAGTGTAAAGCAGGCAGGATTTCAATATAATCAGTGACGCGCCATTCTAGCTCCACGCATGCTAGTCTCATGTCTCCGGTTGCTTTCCACAGTCACACCGCATGCCTTCACTGATATGTAATTCGCACGCATAGCTGCAAGCATCAGTCACACATTATGTGGTACATGCCTCATAACAAGTCTCATTTGAAGTCCCTAATCATCCTACGATATTGCCTCCTGACACAAACAGGAGTCTTCACCTGATGTGTATGTCGTCATGTGTATTTAACTGCTAGGAAGTCGTCAGGCTTAATATGGTATACGGACAAAGAAGTATCCAGTTTCGGGCCGATTTACAGCTACCTAAGAGTAGATACATTATGCTATGTTGGCCATTTCATTAGTCACTGCAGGTGGCCAGTGGTCAAATAAGTGCCGACAATACTGACACAAAAAGCAGAATATCTATTTCTTCGTTAAAGCATACGTACTTTCCCTCCACATGAAGCCATTGTAACCTATGAAACAGCTATAGGTCCTCCTCGACACTTGGCATATTTGCTGCTGAGGTCAGCGCAGTAAAGAAACAGAAGATCTTAATTGACCATGCTCCATCTTATTTTTGTACTGCATGGCTCGTACTGTTCAAGTTGCACCTGCCTCAACATGCGAGTGCTTAGTTGCCATAAAGTCAGTATATTGTGTGTGGGGCATGGACCTGACTACAACATCATAGTTTGCCTTACATTTTGAAAACAATTAAGCTAGCAACTTTGATATCAAAGAATGATAAATGCCAGTTGCTTCAAGGTGAATGAGATTCAATCGCGAGGTACAGCACCAACATGAGTAACATTCGTCAGTAACCCCTAACGGAATATGCCAATAATCATCTCACTATGCTTAGACTTCAGCGTGCAACTAGTACTTTATATGTGTTCTTATATGCCCCAGAGCGCGAATTGTTAAATTGTAAAGCTCATAGCAACTGATCATTCCATCAATATGAGTTTACTCATTCGGGAGATTCCCAGTGATCTATAGTAAATGTGATCCAAGTAGCTAATGGTAACGCAAAAGAAATAATACGGTGCGTTTGATAAAGTGTTAATATCACTTAATTATGTGTTATTTTGTGCTTTGGGCTGATTAATGTTATTTGGGACAAAATCAAATAAACGCATACGGACTACAATATACACAGACGCCCAGTAACACGGCATTTATATGGCTGACACAGACAATGTACCATCTCGTTATCATCTTAGAAAGAGTTTATATAATATAATAGATGCAGCGGTTCAGATTTAAATATTTTGCTCCGATAGACATTGAAGTACAATGTCAAAAAAGTACCTGCCAATTGAGAATAGACTTACCTCCAAAATATGACCCCACTAATGAAGAAATAATTTAATTTATCGAATGCTATTTCTTATCAATATTTAGTAGCAATGCTGATACATATTTAAGTAGCTCCTAGTTTCTATCCAACTGCTATTAACAGCAGAAAATAGACTATCAATACACATGGTGATCTTGCTCAGAATAAAGCTTCTTCTACCTGAAACTGATCAACCGCGACCAGCGAGTATTATTTCTCGAGAAAATCACTATTTTGACCTGTATTGGTGGCATTTATTATTTAAACGTTTACCAATTTCAAGCCCAAAAAGGGATATCGCCATAAATTTGAAAAAAAATAGTTTTAATATTTCATCAGATGAAATATGGTTAGCACCTGCACGCACTCGTGGCCACGATTCAGAAAAAGCCATGACGTTTTCCTGGAATGATTATTTAAAATTGCATCTTTTAACCAAATACATCAGTCATTTCAGTAGATACCTGTCCCTCGCCAAACAGTAAGCTTTGCAGGTATGGCTTAACTTTGCTTAAGAGGCTGTACATGGAATTACACTAAGGCACCAGAACCACAAAATGTTATTAGTCATGGGTTGCCTTCATACTAAGAAGGATCAATTGCTTGATACTCCACAAGAAACCATGGTCGGTTCCCAATCAAACGTGAGACTTCGCTTTTTGCTTTCTGCATAGCTGGCTATGACTATGTTGACGAGAAAAAACAACCCAGTATAACAGACACCCTCAACTGATTTGACTAGTTGGACGGAACAAGATTATAATTCGGCCATACTGTATGTCGAATATTCGTCGATGCACCATGATCTCCCAGGATATGACATGATGCACCTTGCGATAAACTGTGAATTAGCACTTTATGTAGCGTTGCTCAGACTACCACTTGGACAGACTTTTCTTGAGCCAAACACCGGCGTATTTAATTGAATATAGGTTCAACTCATTGTCTCAGCCATCACGCACAGGGTAGTCCGGCTTAATTCTGATTGGTGATTCATGACAGAAGGTGAATGGCATGATCCATAGCTGAACAAGATTAAGTTGATTAGTCCTGTCATGGTGAATGTTATCTCCAGCAGCTGAGGCGGCTAAAAGGTGCTTATTATATGATACTGATCTATCACAAGCTATTTTACTTTATTTGAATTGTAATATGTTGCGCTGCAAGAATGTTGAGGGATGTAATATTATTCATTGATAATAAAGTTATACGCCGTAAATAATAATCGCCAGACAGAACGTGGTGCTGCTGTGTATTATTCCATGAGCAGGTTTTACAATTCGACATTATTGATTATTTTTCACTCCGCAAGAGCAAATACGTTTAGTAGTAGTATAGAGACTGAATCTTTATAACAATATATTCATCGCAACACTTGCTACCGACATTAATGGGACCAATTGATCCGTACAAATATTACGTGCGACTCATGCTATTACATTTAACAATTATGTTGTGGTCTATAGTCCAGTGGGTATATGCCGTGCCCTGTATACAAAAAAAAAATGAGATGGCAATTACAATATCACAATAGGGGTATGGCAGCGATCTTTCAGCATGGAATTATATAAGGTGATCTAGGGAGAATGGGCACGGTGAGAATAGCGAGGATTGTTTTCAATAACGGGTCATATTGGTGCGTACACCATGTCTACACAATTCGCTGCATATTGTAATGTCAGTTAATGTATAGTCAATATTGGTATCTGTGCTCCCATGTCTCCCGTGAGCGGTATGCGCTGCAATGAAACATTGCAAAAGATCTACACATGAAATTTGTTTTATTTAGGCTTGATTATCGATGTATCATTATATTGTACTACTATTTATTGATTATTATATATCTAGTGACTGCTTCTTGGATATTAATCCGACTTTAAGTAACGCAGGTAGACATTGATGTAAGTTGGTAAACTGCTTTTTTTGCTTTCCTTAAACTGAACAAATGACACCGCACAAAAACACCTCACAGAGTAAAACGCTGCGTCATCACAAAACGAGATATATTTTTCTGTAGGAAAGATCAAACACGCGACCGACATATTGCTTTTCCTACGGTCAACACCAACATATGTTGACGTGACAGCCAGGTGTGTTATGGTTACTTTCACTGATAAATGACGTCATTCGGTAAACGAATGACTCTAAGCGCGGTATTCAACGTGGCTTATAACATTCTGCAATATATACATCACAAATTAGGTCTTAAAACACATAGGAGCCATTCTGGCAGAGCACGACTGATCCAGTGACTATTGTGGCTGCTCGCATTCCCCGAGAATAAATGGCGCCTTGCTACTGTATGTTTAAATGACTTCAATGACAAGACCGTTGCTGGGTTTGATCATCCATTGCTGTGTCCTCTGCGATATGTCACATGCGACGTTCCCTGGAAATGTGGAGAGAGATGCTAAATTACATCTGCTGTTATTAAGAAGTACGTACTGTTTATTGATTGGCAACAAACGCATCGGACGACCACTGTGTCATTAGAAAATTTAGCCCCCAGCCCCCACGCCTAAATCGCTGATCATACAGAACGTCGGCAAATATTGTTTACAGTAGCACAACAGTGATCGACAAAACGCAATGGTGCGTTATGATGGTCGAGTCCGACAGGACCGATCACAGAGCTGTCCCGGCTGCATGGTTACGATTTCCCGACGTTTTGGCGAGTTGCATCGATTTTCCGTAGACCAGCGTGCGAATGCTAAAAAGTTGTATTTGGTGCACTGAAATAGATCTCTTGTCCTTGCCTTCTCTATCCATGCTAGCCTACACTATTGCATATTCCTTGAAAGGGGATAAATATCGTCTTGAAATATGCAATTGATATCATTAATATCAATACTGAATTAGCCAACATCGTCTGTGTGCGTCTGTGCTAGAAGAGAATTAGTGGCATAAAATACAGCAAATGGAAAAGTTCTTTGAGATCTGCAGAACGTAACAAATCAACATCATTGATCAGACCCTGGACGGCATGGGTACATATATGCTGGTTGACTGCTGAATGTCACTGTGATCTGTTTAGAACAGTCTGCGCTTGTTGGTAATTCACCACGGGGAGTCGGAAATATGGCATTGGTTAGAAATATTTGAGTGAATGATCCTTTAGGGAAAACTCAGTTATCGCTGTTTTTCCCCGTAATACTACCTGTTGTAGCTCATCTGTGTCACATGCAAAAAGCTGATACGTCGAAATGGCGATGTAATATAGCTATTTCCTTCACAAAGCAAATTACTTGGAAATGTATACTGCTGCTATTTTGTACAGAACGTAGAATTGTCCTGAAAAAGCATAGAAATAGTTCAGGACTGTGCTATGGCAATATCTTGATTTGGATTATCATTTTGCTGCTATATTTGTCTCAATAGAGGGGCTGTTGACGCTCGCTGGTCTAACTAAATTGCTCTTGGTAAAATGCAGGTAGTTAATACTGCAAACATCAGTACACTTTTCTTAATTCCTTTGGAAAGTAAAATGCGTTATGTAGAGCAACTGGAACTCAAGCAAAGGAGTAGAATCATAACCATGTAAAGATCACGCACACACACACGAACACAGTCATGCTATTAAAGTTGTTTCGTCACTGTGTCGCGTTTGAAGTGTTTTCGATTGATAAACTATTTATATCCCATTGTCATACTGCAGAAAATTGACCAGTTATGATTTTCGATATATTATATATACTTTCCCTAAAACACTTTCGATTTCCATGTCTCGATTCGCTTCAGAGGTTGCTTAGTCCACTATAAGTGAGCAGTCACAAATATTTGAGTTAGTACTCATAGTTTTTAAGGTGTGCCCTACATCGGCATTAAAATCGTTTCACTGAAGCAGATGGCAAGAATACTCTAGTTGACCTAGTTGTAAAAGCTTTCATTCATCTAGAATACGTTATATCAAGAACGTCATTTTGTGTGCTGGTGTTTGTCAAATTTCTATTAAATAAATTTATCACCAATACAGTAAAACAATTGAGAGGCTGTGATGGTGTGAATCCTAGCAATCCGTCACTTAACTTGCTACCATGTTTCTATCCATTTGCAACTTGCAGGTCACATTTTGTTACCATCGGGTGACACGGGGGTCCTAGAGAGGTCTAGTTTGCATTGCAATGATTCAATTATTTTGGATGAATTATAGAGGGTTAACTCAGCCTGCATATCACCAGCCTGGTGCAATCCATTACTAAGAGCTGTTAGTCGCTCACCACACTTTGAAACGGCGGATCTCATTCATTCTATAAAGTGCTATATTAAACCCTATTTGTGAGCACTATTTCTTGAGACACTTCTATGAAAGTCTGATTTTTCTTAAAACTTTGTCATACTGTGTGTTTTAAAACATATTCAACCTGATGTATATAGGGATGGCAAATATGTTTACGCTTTATCCATCCCGAATTTACATCACCTCATTGCGTCCAATTTCCTGATTCTAGTTGACCTGCTGGTAAGATTACACATCACGTTAACTATGGCCGCTAGTGGCGCCATAGCACCAAATGAATTAGTGACTTCCGGGTCATTTCCCAATTTGTCAGAATGCTTGGTAAATAGGGAACGCTTTCCACGGAACATTACACGTGGATTGTTCGTTGCGAACATTGATTAATATGCTGTGCTAGTTGATTGGGTCAGCTCGAAACGGCGAGTATATGTGAGTTTTTTAAGCAGTAGAAGCTTTTTCTGTAATGTATCTTATCAGATATCGGATAATCTATGATGCGTAATCTAACATTAAAATACAAGTTTGGAAACATTTTCACTTTTACACAATATGGCATCTGAAAGGATAAACGACAATCTGTTTAATATATTTTTTTATATGGTTGTCTCTCTTAGATACTTGATACCAATATGCCAACGTTGCAATTGCAAATCTCAAATGTGAAAAGGTTGGTTTTTAAAGAGAAAATAATCTAATCACACGGGCAATTTAATATTTAATGCACATCAGCTATCGTCAGGGTGTGCCAAAGGCTGCAGTGCGATTGATTTAACCTACCAGCATATGGGCAGAGCTGACATATTAGGGTCAGCCACAAGGCTATAGTACAAACTATAACCCAAAAGGCTTGGTATATTACATAGATGACGTTGGTAGTTATGTTGAGTATAATATGACGCTCGTAGTAAAATTAAGGCTTCGGCGTAGTGCACATTGCTAGCTCGATGTCCTCTCTCTAAGCGTTGCGGTCTGGCCTGAAGCAGGTGGTCATTCCCCGTTGCTACTGACGGTCTATTCTCTTCGTTGCTTTACGCAAAACACAACATTGTTAGGCAAATGAGGGGTTCGATGTGCACCATCAAAGTAAGTGTTTGACAAGTTCTGATAAAGTCTAGGTTGATTTAAAATAAATGCTGTATTGTGGCCACAAGTCTTTGTGTTGCTTCTGAGCTAGTAAAATAGGATTTGTCTAATATGATGCCAAACCAGCAGGGATATTGTACCTACCAAATGATCTATATCAATTATCATAACACAGAACAGATAGCGCTGTAGATTTCCCTAATGGCATGAAAAATGTGGAAAATGTGTCAGTGGCCTATATTTCCTTTCTTGTTTAGCGAGATAAGCCTTATCGACGGGACTTTTATTATAAAGATTGAAGTTGGTCTACTGGGGGAACATGTAAGTCGATAAACATTGCTTTGACAGCAACCCTGTTGCGCGTTTGAATGTGGTCATATTATTTTAGTTGATCCTAAACCATGACAATCACGAAGTTGGAATTTACATCATTGAATCTGTAAAAAAAGGGTGTTTGTTACAGTCGATGGCGCCGCTTAAACAACTAGGCTCTTTTCTCTATGAGCAATAATACAAATGTTGCTCGGAGTACGAGCTTCTGGGGTTCTAGAGATGGGTTACAATATTGCTCTAGAAATCATGGGTAAGTATGATGTGCTAATTCTGTGCTTTATTCTAGGCTTAATTTCACATAACATGGTGGCACTATCAGTTGTACGCTGAAGGACTGAGAGCCAATGTATACTATTGGATTGCACATGAAAAGGCTGCAAATATATCAAATAGTCTGATGCGTTGACCCTTGCTTTCATTGTCCCAGGAATAAAACTGCAATTGTTATTTACATGTTCAATAGGTTCTGTACCATACATTATTTATTTATTTACGTGTCACAATGAAACCCTTAATAAAAATATAATTACAAATGGTGTTTTTACGCATTCTCTAGTCATTATGCTTTGTTGCTTACGCTCCCGATCCAACTGATTTTCGAAAATGTCACCTATCACGAGTTGTTACTTTTAATCAACTCAAAACACGCGAATTCAGTCGAATATAATTTGCTCAGGCTTCGGTTTGTAGGAATCGCCCGCGATTGTATGGAATTGAAATTCAGCTCGCATTTTTGTTGCAACATGCCGATGTATTTTTACCAATTAATTAATGTGTGTGTCGTGCCACTTGTCGATGCATAGTCTGACGCAAGAAGATGGATAATAGAACTACATCATATTTGTTCAACATCAATGAGTTCTTGATTTGCCGTATATGCAGTGAAACTGGAGGCCAGCATTAGACGTATCAGATTAAAGAGATTGGTGAATTATTTCGAACTCAAATCAACTTTCCAAATGATTGTGCGGGTGGTGCAGCAGCCATTTAATTATTAAGCTATTCATTGCTCTGTGCAGGTAGAGTACATAAGATACGTTATCGAGTTCTAGAGATATAGTGTATATCATTGTGTTTAAGTACATGCGAGTCACGTAAATGTGCCAAATGCACGCAAAACAACGAGTATCAGTGACGCAGCTCTATTTTACAATACAATGGCCTTTTTGGCATTATTATGCAACGTTATTGCTGGTAAATAACCCTTGAATTTTGTTAATATAAATACCCAGTTGTTACGTTCTTAATTGACCTGAAAGAGTGGTGTTACGGTGCACTTCCGCCGTATCCTTCACTAAACATAGAAAAAGTCCAATTCACTCAAATATGCTGTAACATATCCTGCCATTTCGACCAGCGAAACCAAAACCACAATTTAATTCGAATTGTACTGAACGTTGAAAGTTTAGTTAGCGTGTTTCAACATGTGTGCGTTTGCTGGTATATATTGTATACTGAATACGGATATTCGGCCACATAACTGTCCAACTCGACATACTTGCCACGCGAAGTTTTCATGCGAGCACAACATGTGTCGCAACATCTGTATGAGTGACACCCAGAATAAGGTGTTTGGTATGGCCTGTGGCAGGATTGTCATGTGTAATCGTCAACACACTGATACATGCCATGCAGAGGACCAACACTTAGACTGGGGAATGATTCAAATTAGATGATGATTTTGGTGCTAACCGAGACACGTTCGTAGAACCACAAAACCTCAGGAAATCGTCATGAACAACTTAAATTTGACGTTTTTGGGTGATGTCATAAAATTACAACATGCTTGACGCAGGTCAGTCGTTGACCTTTCCTACGCCATTGTACTATATTATGATACTTAGTAACTTTCTGTGTTTCAACATTTACGTTGGCTTGTCGGTGTGGCTATAGATCACTGAGCTAACATGACGGTAATCAATGCTCAAAACGAAAGATGGCAGCCAGATGTCAGCCAGATGCCAACGCCTTAATCTAGCCTGCCTAGTGTCATGATTTGTGCTCTCCTTTGTCACCATTAGGGAAATTAACTCGAATGGCGCGTAATGAATCACACATGAAATTAACAAGCAGAATGGCGTGTAGTTAATCACCCATTGATGACTTTGGCTTCAACTGAGTTAATGGACATTTAACGCGCTTGGTTTACATTGCCGTCAAACATTATACAGTCGCAAAGGCTGCAAAAAAGACTGAATCATAAGTTATTGCAATTTCAAAGATGGGTAACACATATTAAAAATATATTTGTAAGCATATATATATATATATATATATATATATATATATATATATATATATATATATATATATATATATATATATATATATATATATATATATATATATATATATATATATATATATATATATATATATATATATATATATATATATATATATATACATATATATATATAAATGTAAAAACATATACATATATGAATAACTTTATGTTTATATTTGCATATATATATAATATACTTATATAAACATATATATACATGAATACACAAACGTATATATAACTAAATATATATATATGTAAATATATATATATAATATATATAGAAGTATATATAATGACATAAAATAATATATATACATTAATTTGCACGCATATATATAGATAGCAATTCATGTATTTTTAAATGTATATATATATATGTATATGTATGAATATATATATATATATATATAAAATTTATGAATATATATACATATATAATCATGTACATTTGAATATATAAATATATATATAGATATATCTAAACATATATATATATCTTTATTTACACATATATATATATATACATATTTATATATATATAATAATATATTTATGTATGCTTGTAAATATATGTATAAATTTATATATATATATATTTATGTAAATGTAAATATATTTATATCTATCTATTTATATATATTTTCATGAATATATATATATATTTCTATATAGATAAAACCACGAAGCATCAAATATAATGTTTTTAACGTACCACTACCTTCAATAAGAGACAAAGACGGCTCCTTCTCATAGTAAAAATAGGAAGCAGCAAGCATCGACTCAATCGAAGGTACAATATCGTATCGAATCATATCAACATTTATTGTAACGAAATGGAAAATACATGGTCGTTCTCATTGACAAAAACAAGTCGTCGTGATTTTCCAAATTGATTTCACCATCACAACTTATCTCATTTGACTCTTGCTTTGGGATCACCAGCATTGCAAGATACACAACAATGTCAGCTTGTTGGTAAGAAAGGCGTTCAGTATGTCGACATTTGGGCATGGTACAGAAGGGGGTAACCAACGGAACGGCCATAATAGAATGTGCTACAACGCGTGATTTGTGGGATACTTTTGTCATCGCTAGCAAGGCGTGACCGAAGAATTGTGCACTATCATTCACAAATTTGCAACGTCGTAACGGATGCATCCAACTGCGCTATGGACTGTTTTCTGCCAATCTATATACTTCGGTCGCACCCCAACGGGCTGCAATAGGGTCGCGACCTTCAAAGTGGACTACGGGCAATAATTGTAAGTTGATTTAGGACGAATATTATTTCAGCGGTTTGACCTTCTTCGTCCCTTCGGTTGATGGCCTCTGATGATGTGATCCATAATGCCAGCTGAATGATAAACCGTCTAAATGCAGCAAGACATGATACAGTAAAGGATAAATAATTTTGCTCATCTAAATGCGTCGTTGTTGCGGTATTACTGCATCTGACTAGGAAAACGATTCCCCAAACACTGAGGAGATCCGATGCAACATATTTTACCATTTTGAATAGTGAAACCTATTCCCTCATGTAATTTGATTTATGACGTGTGATGAAAGTTTGGTTTACGCGTTTTAATGTGTGTACGTTTACAGGCATATATTGATTATTGGGTTTGGATCTAAATTCATGTCATCATAAGTCACTCTAACTTTCAGCTGCCTGCCTCAAAACAGCTGCTCGGCAACGATGTTGTTAGGGTGTGCATATATATTGTTAAACGGATAGCGAACGAACATTGACATACTTCTCATGACAGCGCCAAGGGGATCCCCAGCAATGTCTCGGCTACTTGATATCAGGTGAATCAACTTGATATACTCAGCAGTAAAGAATGTTAACACCATACATACAAGCGACGGTAAAAGCAACCACTATGTAACGTAGCAAATGTTTTTAGGTCCAGCGTATACAATCTAATAAGAATAAGTTTATTTAATACCGCAGGGAGGGATAAGGGAACCCTCTCTGTATTACATATAATAAAAATAAAAAAGTCATGTGGCCAAAGCAAGATAACTGACCATTGCTTAATATACTAATCTACTCCTCATATACCACACGCTAGCCTCAAGAAGCGATTTGCAAAGGTTTTGATTAACAATGTACATCCGCATAATAGCCTGTAGCCAACTTGATCATGCAAGATGAATACCATAGATAGCATTGATACCACCATACAACATATATTCAATTAACATTAACTTCGGCAAATGTAAGTGCCTGCAGTTAAATTATACCTACACTGCATGGCGGTTTATCGTTAAGTAAACGAAGATCAGATAATCAGTATAACTGATTTGTTTTCACCGATAGAGGTACATGTTAATGTGGTTTTCATCCATGCTAGTGTCTGGAAACCAGCCCCACGAGAGGCACACAAACAGATGCTAGCGTCTTCTACATGTCTAGATTATGTCAGGTGAAAATTGCATCTATCGACTACCATATCTGCTCAGCACATTGATTAATATATATTGCAATCTGCAATAAGATTGCATGCTAAGTCAATTTGGCAACAAAGCAGAGCGAGGGTTACTTGACTCATTTTGTATTTTCTTGGTCCGGACGCTATAACGTAATCATTGGCAAACAATATTATACTCGTCAAACCTTGCATCATGATGTCGCACTTAATACCACACGTTAATTATAACTAAGTATAGGAGTTCCTGTATCTCCGCAACCTTGTTTTGAGCGGGAACACACTTCACTCCATATTTGAAGTTGCATCCTAGCACTGTCACAGTGAATGATGTCTCTGATCGGTTTAGCCGTATAACTGCTGTCCTTCAATACTCACAACTGTACAAATAAATAGCTGTGTAAGTATATGGACAACAATTATAGATGATTATGCACCAATTATTTTCAATGACGCCCATCAACCTCGTGCATAACCGTATTACAAAGTCTAAAGGTGGCAAGGTGCAGCTTTTCTTGTTAGTAAATGTTAGTACACGTCCGTCATAAACAGTCATATTTTTCCTCCATCACAAGGGATGCAATATCCAGGGCACTGCAATAACCGCATTGTTGTTCGTGAAATAGGTGAATATATTTTTCTACTTATTTATTTCTAAAACGTTTGTTATCTCGTGCACGTACGTACTTAACAAGAAATAAGCAAAAACAAACGGCAAATTCTGGAACTTCCCGACTACACGCCGACGATAATTTATCGCTTTTTACACAGACGCATCGGCTTTTTTTATCCAAGGTTTCTTTAGAATCTGTAAGTATACTTATCCTTACGTTTCCTATGTGAAAGTCGAGTTAGAACTCATTAGTTATGTTTCTGAGCTGATTTTGAAAACAAAATGTGAAAATTGTCGCAGCGGTAGAATACTGCCTTTCGAGACGTTTTATCTGTGCTGGAATATATGGAAAAGGAGTTTTAAGCTATAATCCTCCCTCATCGACAATTAAGTTAAGTCATTTACATATCGGTAGCCTATCTGCAGCGATCAGTGTTGGGCGGTTCAAGCTTTATAAGGTTGTTCCACATATATCATTTGTCTCGTCAGGCTGCCATATGTAGATGTATGCTTGCCTGACACTGACCGTAGCTTGCACTTGTCCTAGACAATCATCGTGCGATACCCAGTGCTTAGCCCTGGCCTAATGTCAAATGTGCTTCATATAACTTTACCCTTATGTCTTCCAGTCTGTATCATCATGGAACGAATATGTGAGGCCCAGTACTGCAATAATTCCCATCTAACAGGACATAGTGAGGATGTTTTCCCTAAGGTATTATGTGTATTTTTATGCAGGATATGTAGAGGAAATGATACAGAGCCTTCTGGAACAGTACTCAGCTAGTCCTATCCGCCTGAAGAATTCCATTGCAGAACTCTGGGCCCATGAGCCAGGAGCACTTGCTAAAATGTGTGACTACCCTGACAAGAAGGAGGCTGAGAGGCAGCATACGGAGGGGTTTCTTCTTTCGATGAGTCATGTTGTAAGGTCTCTAAAGGTGATGATAAATAGTTGTGGTGGTGGTGATGCGGCAGGGGAGGGGTGGTGATGGGGTTGATGGTGGTGGTAGAAGCATTATATTGGTGGTTGGTGCACAAGGACATAACTATTCCTTATCATCATGCTTCCAAAATAATTTGTAAATATTGAGGTTGAAATTGGTGAAACTCAATATGCTACATGCTTCCTCTTTGTGGTTTGCTTAGAACTAATCTTGTAAATATATATGTTGGACTGGTGTATATATTTGGCCATTTCCATTATCACAGAATAAGAAACAAACGTGTTTGGTAGTTGTGAGCCAAATTGAATAAGCATTACTTGTATAATGTGCCCACGAAATTAAATCATGATGATTGCTGTGCAATGGATAAAATATCCTGCCAAAAATATTGAATGAATGTTTACATACCGTGACACAGAATCTTTTGAATGAGATACATGAAACATCTGTGATGTCTGCCTAGGTACCCCAAGCACCACTGTACCAACTGCCGATATGCCGGAATCGGAATAACCTGTAATATAAAGAGATCTTTACAACTTTTCATTCAGTACATGAATATTTTTCATAGGGTATCATCTGAACCAGACCATTTTTTAGTATACTCACTCATGCTGAGTAGCATGTTTCTTCTTGTACCTCCGGCAGTAAGTACTATATGCTATTTCTAGTGTCCAGGGACACAGGCACCCAGAGACAAATCCTGGGTGTGCCACAATACATGTGAAACTCAATATGCTGCATGCTCCCTCTTTGTGGTTTGCTGAGAACTAATCTTGTAAATATATATGTTGGACTGGTGTATATATTTGGTCATTTCCATTATCATAGAAAAGTGAATAAGAACCAGACATGTTTGCTAGTTGTGAGCAAAATTGAATAAGCATTACTGTACTTGTATAATGTGCCACGAAATGTAATCATGATGATTGCTGTTCGATGGATAAAATATCCTGCCAAAAATATTGAATGACTGTTAACATACCGTGACACGGCAAAAACAATCACATTCATGACACAAAATAAACGTAGATAAGCAACATCTTCGAAAGTGTTTATAGTTAACTGTGTAGTTGTCTATCCAACATCATAGATAGATTCAAATTGCAAGTCATGAAATTTATGACAATAATGCAACAAATGAACCAAACCCTTTAGACAACAAGCACATGGAAACGTTATGACCGATTTTCGTAACACATAGTTTCGACGAAATATGAACAGTCACACGTTCGGAGTTTTCGCATTACTACATAATCATGTAACGTTAAATATATCCGTCTGTTATCGCTATTAAAAGCTTGTGCTCTGCTCGTGTTATACTTTAACTTAAATCTGTGTTTACTAAAAATCACATACGTATTGGAAGTATTATCTGAGAAGCTACTACCGGAGCCATTATAGTACCCAGCATCCACGTACAATTCAAATTTACGCAGGCGCCCATGGTATTCTTCAACATAAACACAAAAGTATTATGTCGATGCAATCTGGCTTTTTCGCGATGAGTCGAACACTAAAACATATCAACGGTAAGCATTTCATATAACCTTTCGACTCGTACCTGCAAGTCGCTCGCTGCCCCAGAAGCTCAAACTATTCCCCACAGTTAATCAATGAAATACCATGGAATTCTCTTCTACCGACCATTCCCCGTCACACTGCGATATTTTGAAAGTAACTGGCAAGTACAAAGTGACTAGAGGGGCAAAATACAAAATATGTAATGGTGTTGCGCTTAAACTTATCCATCAACCCTGAAATTAACAGACCGCTCAAGCATCGTGATTTCACAATAGAACATCTTATCACCAGCCATAGATTTTGAATAACTTAACATGGAGCTCCTAATACCTCACTCGGGAATGACAGTCGTGAACATTGAAACGCATGAAAATGAGAGTCCTAAATCCTGCTATTTGATTACGATTAAGTTGGTAACTTCAGTTTCAAATGATACCATTTCGCTACTCATAATAAGTGTTCTCTATCATTTAGGGTTCTCTGACAAGTAGTTATCCCATTGAGTTTACAATGCGCGTAATGAAATCTGCCCGAATTGAAATCACTCATCCTTAAAGAGACAACCTAGCAATGGATAACCGAAATATCATCTCATAACTAACGAAACGAAGCCAAGCATTTAGAAGGGGTCGATGGGTGCCGATAGGTGCTGACAATACAACCGCCTTTGTCCATTAAAGCACGCATATCCATGCGCACCAGATGTGAACCCATATATAACGGTGCCAGAGTTGTATCGCTTCCTATCGTTACCGTACTATCCAAGGAATGAATGAGCGAGTTATCAGCTCTCACGGCCACTAGGATATCGGATATATAGCATGGATATCGTATCGGATAGGCGGGATTATTAATCCGATTTAACAGATTGAAATAGAATCTTGTAAATATCTAACATTGATTCATTGATGGTTTTCACAATGGGTCAACTGATCATCGTTTGTGTCATATTACTGTGGAAACCTCGCTACACGAGTATGAGCCTTGGAATAAGGTCGTTATTGTCTATGGAACTTCAGACAAAAATGGGGGAAGCATTCATCTGACTTAACATTCGATCATTTTAGTATATACCGTTGTGATTGGGGACTTCAGTAGTACCAGTCAAGCTACAAAATGCTTCGTAAAATTTAGAGTTAACTGCGTCACGGTAGAGGCATTTTCCGTGGTTCGACTGATAAACTATTCATATCACATTGCCATATGGCAGAAAAATGCTCATTTATGATTTTCCATATGCTATACATACTTTCCTCAATACATATTTCCATTTCCCGGTTGCCGTACCATTGAGCACTAATCACGCCTCTGGTCTAACATTCTGAAGGTTTTCCACAGCTATCAAGCCTTTGTTTGCACAAATCCCAGCACATCTTTATATCATAACAGGCATTTTTATAACGCCGTCTCATGAAGTGTATTCATTTCATTCGTCACTTTATGTAATATTTTTCTCTTTATATACAAACAAAACAGCTCATTTGCAGATTGGATTGATGTCTGTATAGCTGTGTGTATCCATGGCTTTAGTACATCCTTTTAATGCCATATCAGGATAGTCTTTTATGAGGCTATGATCATGTATGTTAAAACGTTCGTATCGAGTGTTTACGGTTTATTCATCCCAAATTTACATAATCTCACTGCGTTCATTTACCTGATTCCAGTTGACTTGCTGGTAAGATCACATATCCAGCCAACCTATGCAGCTAGAAGCGCCATTGTGCTGAATGCATTGAGAAATATCCGGCTTGGGTCGTTCCCTAAATTGTCAGTAGTTTGGTAGATGAGGTACGTTTTCCGCAACACATTACATGTAAATGTTTCTTTGCTGATTAATGCGGTCAGCCTGAATCGGTTAGTAAGGGATTTTGTTTCATCGCATTCTAAGCATCTCTTACCAAACACATTGTTATAAACAATGTGACCTTTAATCAGTTGAATGTATCGTTGTTTTAGCTACGTGATACAAATGCATAATGTATATGCTGGCATTGCAATTGTATACCTCAGGTTTGTAAAGGATTGTTTTTGGCAATAACATAATATACTTTCAGGGCATATCAATGTGGAATGCATATTAGCAGTTTTCAAAGGTGTACATAAGGCTGCAGTGCGAATAGCTTGATGTTTCAGTAGATTAAGAGAACACGCCGGTCGTAATGAAATTAAGGCTTGAGCTTACTGCTCATTGTTGACGCTTAGTGCTCCCACTCAGCGTCAACGGCTTTAGGCAGCCGGTCATTCACCAATAACTACATACTGTCGATTCTCTTCGTTGTTTTTCCTAAAAACGCAACAGCGTTAAACTAAGGAGCTTTTCTATGTGCACCATTACTGTTATTGTTACTGACCTGATAAGCATAGGACATTAATTACGCGTCACATACGATGATTTTTCAAATGATTGCGGCAATATTTGGTCATTTAAATCAAAGTTATTGATATAGAAAAAGAAAGTTAGATACACGCGTCTCGTCAGAAGATACATCATAATTGTTGGCAAACGATGCATTGTCTGTATCGCATTGCCAGTGCCGTATGAATGTCTTGTTATGCCATATACCCCCATTAACCCAAGCCCGGCCGCATAGGAAGCCAGCCTACATATGAGTCAAAGATAGATGGGTCGCCTGGTGTTTGTCTAGTTCGTGACCTTAACCCGGGCGTTGAGCTTTTCATAGGCGCAAACCTTGGCTGGTATGACGCGGGCGGTAATGCGATCACTATTGATGAGTGCGCATCGTTATGTTGTCTCTGGTAACACTCGGGCTGTGCCTGGAAAACAAATTATGCCATAAAAACGATATGCTGCAAGAACACCTACCTCTCAATAATTCCTTGATAGCGATACATTGCTTTAATGCTGCTTAGTATCAAGCATGTATGATTGATGAAGCTAAACCACATATATAGTTCAATGTCTACGCTCTAAAAAGCATTACTTTCTGTAGCCTAGCTAAATATGAGACCCGTTGCGATTGCTGCACGTGTGCTCCTTGATGACATGAGTACATGCTTTTCGAAGATGTAAGAGCCTGATGATGTGAGGATGAATGACCGATTGTCAACACGAATATGAGTGGGAAGGCTGACGTTCAATGCTAATTACATAGATGGTTACTGTTGGCGAAACAACTGAAGGGGCATCTTAATATCAATGCCATCCTTGTTCATATGCAATGTCAGCTTTCGGATTCAAAACTGAGCGATGCATAACACTTATATAGTAACCGTTGCCGGCTTAGGACTGCCTGCTGGATGAGGACTAGGAATACATCAGGAATGACAGCCCACCATTTTATTTAGTTTTGACCAAATTGTTTCGCGTTCCACGGAATGGATTAGGTATATGAAAGAAACCTAATTTCATCTTAAGCTCGTTTTTATCCACAATACATTGCTTAGCTCTATGAGCATCCAATGGGTTGCAAATGACGGTGTCAGTAACGATTGCTTACAGGCGCAAATCAAAATGGTAGCACGCTTTACCAAATCTAGCTTGTTTACTTCATGGACTTTTGCTTTCCAGTGCCAATTCTTTCTTCTTCTTCTTCTTCTTCTTCTTCTTCTTCTTCTTCTTCTTCTTCTTCTTCTTCTTCTTCTTCTTCTTCTTCTTCTTCTTCTTCTTCTTCTACTTCTTCTTCTTTTTTTTCTTCTTCTTCTGCATCTTCTTCTTCTTCGTGTTCTTCTTCTTCTTCTTTTTCTTTTTCTTCTTCTTCTTCTTCTTCTTCTTCTTCTTCTTTCTTCTTTTTCTTCTTCTCCTTTGTTGTAGAATTATTACGTTGTCACTTAGTTCAAAACTATATCACACAGTCTGCAGAGTACCTGCTGATCACTCATATAGTGAAGGCACACACTAGTAACAGATGCTTTCATTGTAGTGATGTTAGCTTTCACAATCATTTAGTTAAAGATGTTTGCAGCAGGTTATCTTTCAGTGAAGAGAGTGTTTTGCTGCGGCCAGTAAGGCTTTCATCGTCGATCTAGATATAAAGGAATTATCGTCATTCACAAAAAAACTAAACTGCTTTTAATAGCGAATCTTGCAATAATTCCGCTAGAAGGATATAATTAAATGCTGATCTGTTATGCACAATCACATACGTGCATGCGCATTGCAAAAGATGACTGTTACAATTTAGACCTGAACAGAATTGTCCGAGAAGATACCGCTATTTATGGTAACATTTTTCTTTTGTGGTCGCAAACATAAACTGCTGCCATGTATGAACTGATAAACATCGGTTGCTTTATGTTCTCACTGTTCAATTACGTACAAAGTGTTCTCAGGTCAACTAAAGCTGCAAATGAACACAATTGAAATGTACTGATCCAGGCGCATTCAATGCTAGGCAATACATGGTAAATCAAAAGATTTATGGCACTACAGCTTGATAACAAGCAGTGGCCTAAAATTCGATTTCAGTTTTATCAAAGCAGGAACCCCCACAAATTCAATCCGCCAGGAGGGTTGATACTAACTAAACCACTCCTATATTTTCCTCATGTCAATTGGAATTATCGTGTCCCGAATTCAATGCAATTACTGCAATTTTCGCGGGGAGTTTTCGCGACATTATGTTGATTACAGCTAACGCAGTTAAGTACAATTACGCCTTCACCTCTAGGACAGCTACCGCAAGTGTGAGTAGTGTGCACATTGAATCTCTCGGATTTTTCAGTCATTAAAGGCTGTGCTCTAAAGAGCCAGTTTAATCAACATTAGCTATTGCAAGCGTTTAGCGGCTCGATAATGCTTCAACAAGTCGTTGTACAAAGAGAATCTTCGACCAACCATGCATCGGCAATTCACTCTTTCAAACTGATTGCAAAGCTAAGTGATCATATTATTTACTTTGAGGTGTGGGTGTGGGTTGGTTACAACCGTTATGTTTAGTGGGAGGAGCCGGTATTTATATGAAGACGACTGGGTTGTGAGATAATCTTGCGCGGGGAACGAATCAGGAACGACTAGTTCTTCTACATTTAATAGACGCTAGGCTAGCGGATGGCAACCTTGGCGGCAGTTGGTTGAATCTTTGTAATGTTGGAGATTCATACACAGGAATATATAAATAATTTGCCAATTGTAAACATTATTCGTCGCAAGCATAAACCATCGCGCTTAAAGCAGTTGTTACCTAGAATTGTTGAGCTTTTGCATTGGCAAGGATCAGCGGCCGTCACAGTAACCTGTCAACAAGGACCAAGTCGTTAGTCAATATTTTGGGATAAGGTGAGTCAGTGGAGCTGGAAATGGATTACCAAAACACGAGGCGATGGAAAGGTTACGCCGGTTGTTCGACCAACAGGAGTAATTGACATTTAATCAGCTCTACTTCCATGGTGCTGTACGGTTTCTAATGCTTGAAAAGCTCTCACTCTTCTGCCATAACAAACCCACTCAATTCTAGACAAACTTCCGAATAGTCATATGCCAGGCACAACCGATAAGCCACCATTGGCCGTTGTGATATATCTCGAGTAATCTCGGCGAATGATGTATGGTAATATTAACGATGTTTACTACCGGCACCCGGCTTCACCGCGCAGCAAACTTTCTCTAGTAGAATGTCTAACGACCTCCTATGAGAGTCTTTTAGTGTTCAAGTCAGGCTAGCGGTACATTTTTGCACGG
>CM067358.1:55893855-55903855 GCA_034190875.2 Urechis unicinctus | reverse complement strand
GGTCGTAATCCTGTTTTTTTCCATATGCAGACAGGAAAGGGAATGGTTGATCACGGTCGCGATATTTTCCATAGCTCAACTGATTAACCGTCGTTATCATTTATGACTTTTCATACGCTGTAACAAAACACTTATCATTTCCACGTTCTGTTAACAGGTTAATAGCCCATCACACCATGGTTCCGATATCGTAGAGTTTTTCCAGAACCATGCCGCATCAACTTACAGACTGCTGTTTCCATCTTCGGCTGCAACCACAAGGCATAGTTTATAAAGTTTAAACATCACTCCATGGCTCATCGATGTTCCAAATGCGTACCTGTTTCTGCTTTGTGACACAAACAGAAGCCTCAGCTGAACAACCATGCCATAAATCCAACTCTGGCCTAATTTACAGTTTATGTAGTAACATGGGGCTATATAGAAATTTCTGTATTGGCCACTTTAATACTCTAAGTAGATAGGAAGAAGCTTAACGAGTGCCTTATGTAGAGAGTGCAATATAATTTCATGTCTTGTATTATCTGGGACAAATGAAGGCGTTGATAGCATCTCATGCTTCACCCTATCGCAATCCGTTAAACGCAGGTTGCTAGAATTGTTCCACCAAACGGATATAAATTATACCACAGCTTCCATGAGTGACATGAGTGAGACTTGCCACTCCACTCAACCACCTGCACCGAACCACTGTATGCTATCCATTTTTATCCGTCTGGCGCCTTCGTTGTCCACTTACCCTTCCCACTTTGAGCCAATGAGTCATCTAAGTATACAAAGCGTTGAGGCATTGTGTTTCAACCGATTGGAGTTTACAGTCGCCGTATCGTATCATCATACATCGCTCACAATGATATCTCACGGCCTATGATGCGGAACGTTAATCCTGTAGAGTAGCCTCAAATGAAAATGGTCCGGTCTGTAAATTTAAAGCAGCCTTATACTTCAAAATAAATAACGACCTTGTAGGGGTCACAGGCTGGCGCGTTCCGGTTAAGAATGAGATGGTAATGCCTTTGAACTGCAGCTGTGCTACCATGGCAGAGACAAATTAGCAGCTCCTTGTTATTGATATGATAAGTCTCATATACACAGCACACTTGTGCAAGCCGCCCAACGAATGTGCTAAGCAGGCTTCTCGTCGGATATTCAACGCTTCCCTGTGTCGCATTTAGACAGAGTAACTAGCCCAAAAGACCAACGTCAGGTTCTATTTATCACCTTGTCGGTTCAACAGTAAAACCAAAATAATATTGTCGATGCATTCGATCAACCAAGAAATCACCACTTTTTTTCACGAAATATGTATGCTCTGACGAGTTTCAGGCGATCAGTGTTGAAAGTAATTATTTAATTCGGTTCGAGATAATGCTTAATATTCCTATCGTCTGCGGAAAACTATATTTTCGGTAACTTTCCAACTTTACCGGTGATATTTGCTTCCGAAATACATGCGTAGAGGACGATATCCCAGACAGCCCCAGAAACTTCCGATGTAAATAAGGCGGTGAGAACATAGGCAAAAACTATAGCTGATAGTTTCTGTCGCCTTTTCCCCTAGTTTTCGTTGCTTTTTTCGTGATTCGGTGTGATATTTGTGCGACATTGAATGTTAGTGGCCTTTTTTATATGTTAGACAAGGTCATTTTAGCTTTTAGCTTCGTGCAACAAATAGTCCCTGTGAACCCGCGTCTTGTGAACTGTCTCGCCTATGTTCCAATTGGTTAATGCTCCCGCTGGTCAGTTTCCGCCGCCTCGCCGCCATGTTGCCAAGTCGGGCTCAGATATTACCGTTTGGTGTGTTTTAGGCAAAAATATTTATTCACAGGATACTGTTGTTGCTGAAATTCAGCTTCTGGGCAAATAACTGTTGGGTGAGTTGATTTAATTAGCTAAAACTAGGTAAAGCAGCGGAACTCGTGATGATTCCGTTGACTTACGCCGGGAATATAGCGTTGCGCGTCAGAACTAAGAGGGAGTGCATGCAGCACTACCCGTACTTAGTTCGAAAGAGCTAAGAGAAACATATTAACAATGTGCATGAATATACAGCCATACGATAGAAAAGCAACCGAGTTAACTTCACACCCACTGTTGTAAGAAACCCTGGCGAAGTATAACATATTAGTGAAACAATGGCTATGTATGCTAAACAGTTGTCATGGTGCGTGCTTTAAAACCTACACTTAATGGAATATCAAGCGACGGCAAATGTACTTTATGCTTGATCTGTCCTAGGTCAACATCACATCGTTTCGTTCAACGTTTACATCAAAGATGACTTGAATCATATATCAAATTAATTGCAATTGTGCATTCTAAACCTGTTGAGAATGATTCAAGACGTACACTATAGATTATGCTGTATTTGTTAATTTGATTGTGTGACGCATCTTAAACATTACGTAACTAACATTTGATTATGCATTTAGGTAAATGTTTGCTTCTAATTTAAAGGTAAACGATAAACTTTCTTAGCTATATATCAGTAATACATGCTGAATATTTTAGCATTACAGTTACAAATCTCAATATATATCAAGATTATGATCGAGTCACACAGGTTGTTCAATATTAAATATCTAGTAGTGGTTTTAAGGGTGTTCATAGGGGTGCAACGCAAATTGTTTGATGTTTCGTCACATTGACTAAGCCGATATATTACGGTTAGCAGTAACCCTATAACCCGATCGCTTGTGGACCATTTATAACTACTAATCGGTATTATGTCCCAGGAGAAAGCGACTGTTTACATAATGACGAGCACAAGTATTTGACGAGCTGTAAATCTCTACGCTAACTGATGATAATATATGTTCATACGAAATTCCTTAACTGTTTAAGCCATGTGGTGGATCAGTTCGCTGTTCAGCTGATCCATCTTTACTCTGGTTTACTTCAGATTAATACCTCATGGCTTGGTCTTAATTAACCCTCAATTGTGATACATGACACGGCTGCAGCCTTTGTCAGTACACAACAGGCAATGTCTGATATTTAGTATTGCACGCATCATGCTGACGAAGTTTCACATGCCTTGGTATGTGGATGCATGGTGGTCATAGTAACAAACCAACTGCTACGCTACCAGAGCTCTCTAGAACGTCGGTCTGAAAACAAGTCTGACTATATATGGCATTGTCACGTGGCCGCTGCAAAATGATCGCCATGCGATCAAACGTCATCATGAACTTTGATGGCTCCAGGAGGGGTTGCACATGCTTCGACCATCCCGCTATCCCATTTTTTTTCTAGATATGCCATTTCAAAATCACCGGTATTAGATTATCTGATCAAAGGTAAGACAATACAGCTTTGAAATAATTGTTCAATTATAATTAAAAGATTGCACGGACGGAACTAGGACAGGTTTAGTAGTTGACTAAACAACGGATCTCGGCCGAAAAACCAATTTCACCTTAGCTTTAATTTTTCGTCAGCTGAGCATTGTATCTCGCTTCGTGTTTTCAACTTATATTTGATGAACGATACGACGACCGCACTTATCCATATTTGCTCACAAGACACTTATGTATTAAGTGGCCGTCCTATCTTGGCTGGAGAACGAATTAGGATCTACTATTAAGTGGTTAATAGGATAGCGGAAGGCAGTTTTATAAGGTTGAATCATTGCAAGGTGGGAAATATACATAAGTACAATAATATGTTATTATTCCTGGCGTGAGATAACTGTAGATATTTTTCGCCACAGGCATAGAACAGTGTGTTTCTTATGGTAATGCGTTTTTATAAGTAAGCGGCTGGTAGAGTCATCCATCTACCAGGAACCAGTCTTTAGCCAATAGTTTAGTGATACTGTGAGTCAGTGGCGCTGAACAATCCTCAGACACACTCCGTGTGCCTAAGCCATACCGAGTAAAGAATAATTCAATAAAAATGTTATCTGATCGACAGACTGCGGATTTGATGGCTGAATACGCCGAGACTTTGGTAGATCTGATAGAAGGTCACCTTACCACAAGACATTTGCGAGCGTGTATTTTGTAGTGGGGTGAATAATCACAACGACAAACAACGCGTAATCATGAAAACAGTCAATTCCTAGGAAGACAAGGCGAGCACGATTTAAATCGAATGTACGCCAGCTACGACCCAAAGCGCTGTGGAAACGGTGTAAGCCTTCAATTCCAAAGATAGCAGACACCAGCTGTTCCCAATGTGGCAATCAGCTGCACACGCAATGTCACATCCGACGCATCATTAGTTAAAGTTGAACGAACGAAATACATTGATCAGATATGTGATATCGTGGAATCACCTGGACGGTATGTGTTTGAGTGTGTTTGGTCAGCCTGAGTATGATGACATTGTCCTACAATTAGCTGTTTGTTCATGGTGTAGATAGTGTTGAATGCTTGAATAGTTCTTGCTCCTCTGCCATACTTCATTTCATTATGAACCCACAAAGACGCCGACATTAACTGTTATCCGCGCAATACTAGACTGTTATCAAATTCCTATACTCTTGCAGAGGTCTGCAAGTTTTACAAGGAGCACTAATACCTTGGCCTGGTGTACGTCAAATTCGCTCCACTATGGCGTACGACACAAACGCATCGTTGGCTGCAGAAAGGTTAAGCGACAGACTATTACATAAGCATCCTGTCAATCAGCGATCGCCATGCACATGTGCTGCCGAGTTATTCAGTGGGATTACGCAATGTTCTCTGCAACAGCAGCCGGCATGCGATGGTCTTCCAACATCATTTTGTACGAACGCAGAGATACCATTTGAGGCAAGGGTATTATAATATCGGTCCTTGAAAGGAATTTAATGCCATGAAATCACTCCATGTCATCATTGTCGTCATCGCTAGCAACCGCCACATATGCAAGAATAATCGCTGCAGGAGTAAGGAGAGAGTAAGTTGTTAAGCAGACTTTGATGTCTCACAAAACGTGTTTTATCCCAGTAGCGGCGTGATTTCAAAATCAAGGCCTTCATGCAGAACCAATAGTAGACTGGATGCTGCAAGTACTCTTAATAGAGGAAAAGGCAACACACGTTTACCGATCAATAACTAATACATCGTCACCAATAAGTAGGTTCTTTGCCATATGTAGATAAATCTTCGTCATTACGTAAGTTAGGCCGACGCCCCAGGTTATAATCAGAGAACATATGTATATATATATATATATATATATATATATATATATATATATATATATATAGAAATATATATATATATATATAGATATATATATATATATATATATATATATATATATATATATATATATATATATCTCTCTCTATATATATATATATATATCCCCCTCTCCCTCTCTCTCCTCTCTATATATATATCTCTATATCTCTATATATCTATATATATATATCTATATATATATATATATATATATATATATATATATATAGATTGGTCGCACTTTATTGTCTAATGGTCGTCTGGTGCAGTCATGCGTCAGCACTGTATTTAACTAGGCACATTTCCTGCTTGCTCTTATGTTGAAACTGGATTTGCCAGCGTGGAGATTTCTCTCAGGAGCTATAATGGGTTGCCCAGAATGCGTCTGGTGCTAACGATGTGGCTTAAGTAAGAGGATGATGCATCGACTTCTTATTGCAAATCCCCACTTCTGAGAACAATGTATATCCCTAGTCAGCGTCTTACGGCCATCAAGAAACACTTTCAGCCTAAATTATTGCATGGGCAGATAAGCTGGCGCAGAATACCCGTCCAATATGCAAATTTACACTCGCGTTATACCAGGTTTAACTGTTAGATACTGACCCCATAACGCATAGCTCAAAGCGTCATCTCCTCTATGTCAGGATATGAGCCCCGCTGCAAATCAGATAGGATGTGAAGCGACCTAGATGCCTCGCTGTGGAGTAAAACGCTATGTTATTCCGTAGCAACCAGATGAATTTTACCCATACCCTGATGAATAATTCCGAAGTGATATTGCCATTGCCAGTGATTTTGACACTCAAGACAAACTCAAGTGATGAGACATTAAACTGCAATGTGAGAGGTGTTAAGGTTGTCTGCATATATTTTGTACTCCCGTGGCCAGCGATGAGATCGGTTGAGAATATAATTATGGTTGTGAAGGTGGTTCCACTATGTGATGCTGCCGGGTATGCCTTTTCATCCGAACACTTACAAAATTATACTACAAAAACAGACCATCACCTGGCGTCGCCATGACGGCAGCAATATACGATTAAACTATTGAACCAATAACTAAAAGTCATGTTTAGTGCTGTTACTCAGCCCACATAACTATTTAGCTCGGGGATACCCTATTTAGTCTTTTACCACACTTCCTTATCCACCGTAATCCCACCCGATACCTTTCCCTTGACCAAAAATAAATAGTTTTTTTCCATGACTGTTACATCAATTCTGTATCTATGTCATGATAATAATAGCGTGTCAATCTATCTTCATTTGTGTTAAGTTGTCTTTAAGACTGCAAAAGCTGCCTGGTGAAAAATTGCATTTGTTGACCGATTTGTAGCTGGCTGGAGCAGCCATGTAGGGGGAGAAGATGGACCTTCTTGTGATTCAAATCATAATCTCATTGTGGCTTAATATGCCAGAACAGATTGTCACTCAAACATAATCATACGCAATCAACATAACAAGCCGAAATGTACGTTTATACAGAAACGCGCAACAATATTACCATTCATGTTAGAGGAAAGCTAGCACAAAGAGTTTTGTACTTCTTAAACATAACAATGAAATCCAAGGTAGTGTGCAAAAGAATAGTTTCCCGAAAAATGATACTATTAGAAGTATCTCTGACCATCTCGTCACCATGTAACTTATACACTTATTGAAGCTACTCAATGGTCACGCGACATAAATAGTAAGAGTCAAGAAAGCGGGATCAGACATTTGCCATGCATGAATGTATAAATCGTTGTCTATTCAATGATGGGCACCTACCATGATTTGATTAACGTTTTCCAACCAAACAGACAATGAGAATCATTATTCTCGCACAGTAGTTATCAGAAGAACAGCAAATGTCATCAACCGTCTTCTGGGCAGATTGCATGGCATCCATAGTCGCAGGATATATATATATATATTAATATATATATTTATATATATATAAATATATATGTATTCATATACATATATATATTTATTTGCATATATATATATTATATATAAAAATATGTTTATATATATAGACATATATACATATATATGTGTATTTATATATATGTATATATATATATTAAATATATGCATATTTATATATATAGACATATATGCATGTATTTAAATATATGTTTATATAAGAATGCATATATATATATTTATTTGTATATTTATGTATATATATAAAAATATGTTTATATATATAGATATATATACATATATATGTGTATATATATATATATATATATATATTTATATATATATATATATATATATATATATATATAAATATCTATATATATATATATATATATATTGAGATATATATATATATATATATATATATATATATATATATAGCTTCTGTAGTGCATGACATCATGTTAATCTGGACTTGCTCCATATTAGGCACCAAATTGCATTATTCCAAGTGTAGTATTTGTCGCATTCATATTTCTATGACAACGAGTTGTCAAATATTGTACATTTAACGAAAGGTGTTTTAGAAGATTCTATCCATGTATGAAATACCGGAAAGCATCGTTCACGAAATGTGGTTCTAAAACGCCATGTAATTAATTTAAGCTGATAATTTTCAGAAATCATTAATCCAGTGCAAAGAGACCGATAAAGAAGCAGGGGCTGCATAACGACGTCAATGCTGTCTCGGCGTGTAACTATGGAGGGTGTGGATATGCCTGCAACGCAGATAAATTAAGCTTGATATACACCGAAAACGCCTTTCCGCTGTTGCACCAAGGACCTGTGATTATTTGTATGTAAGTTGAAATATTGCTAGATATCTGCTTAAGACTGGCTTCCAGGGATATGGACACCCTGACTGTTTGGTGTAAGCACGCTGCATAAAACCTATTTTAAGTGACAAATATGACGCAACGTTAACATCTGAATCTGATCTGTCCGTGTTTGCTACCAGATAAAGCTTCAATAGTAGATATAAGTAACAATAAGTCGTGGTACTGAGACGTTCGTCGAGCATTGTAAGTTATCCAAGGAAATTTCATCAAGTGCTGAGGAAATGGCCGTACATCATTCGAGCACTGGCATAGAGTAGCAATATAACGTGCATCTAACATGTGCAACCACTCCAAGAGGGACTAGAAGCAACCTGTGTCTCCCAACTTTAAGGAGGATATTTAAAAGTAATAAATCAGACTTTTGAGATAATATTCAGTAGCAGACGGGAAGTCAGAGTATAGCAATCTACGTACAATCATCCTCTCGCTTACATCTTTATTTGCCCAGAAGGGTTATTCCTATAATTCCGTCGAGCACGACGCTCTTAAGCAACGCCAATTCTAATTAATGACTTTGCATACGAATGTAAAGCAGGCACGATTTCAATGTAATCAGTGACGCGCCATTCTAGCTCCAACCATGCTAGTCCCAAGTCTCCGGTTGCTTTTCAGAGCTGCGCCGCATGCCGTCACTTGTATGTAATTCGCGTGCATGGTTGCCAGCATCAGTCACACACTATTTGGTACATGCCTCATAACAAGTCCCCAGTCAGCTCACGTTATTGCCTTCTGACACAAACAGGAGTCTCAACCCGATGTGTATGTCGACATGTGTATTTAACCGCTAGGAAATAGTCAGGCTTACAATGGTAAACAGGCAAATTAGTACCCTTTTTGGGCCACTTTACAGTGACCTGGGTAGTAGATACATTTTGCAATGTAGGTCTGTTCATTGGCCTCTGCAGGTGGCCAAATAAGTGCCGGCAATACTGATTCAAAAAGCAGAATATCTTTTTTTACTTTAATGTATGTGTACTTTCCCTCCATATGGTGCCACTGTAACCTATAAAGCAGCTAGAGGTCCTCCTCGGTGATCTTGTCAATGCTCTCACATGGATCAAGATAACCTGTTTTATAATACTGCTATTACTGTTGTCAATTTTTTCAGAGCCAGAAAAAGTATATTGCAGGTTCTAAAGGTACTGCACACTTTTGTTTAGTTATCTATCTATACAATGGTAATGCCTTGTCCTTACTGTTCAGTTGACAGTATATCCAATCTGAAATGGGATATTATTGCTAAGTCATTGAGGCAATGTTTCATGTATTACAAATTTAATGGTCACATGGTTTCTTGATGTTCCTTTGCAATTCAAGGCAAAGATCCATCCAATAAGTAAAAATAGGATTTTGATATTGCTAACGCACTGTAATTTAGTCTAAGCCCGTATGTTCCTCATGCAACCAACCACGTATCATGTGTATATTTATTCTCATTAGGATTTGCCTCAACAAGTTACACTGGGTATGTTTGCTGCTTAGGTCAGCGCAATAAAGAAACAGAAAATCTTAATGGACAATGCTCCATCTTATTTTTGTACTGTATGGCTTGTACTGTTCAAGTTGCATCTGCCTCAATATGCGAGTGCTAATGGAAAAGTTCTGTGAGACGAATCAACATCATCGATTAGACACTCGACGGTAGAGGTCAATAGATGCTGGCTGACTGCTTAATGTCACTGCGATCTGTTCCGTCCAGCCTGTGTTTTATGTGAATTCACCACGGGGAGTTGGAAATGTGGCATTAGTTACATAGTGACATTTGAGAGAATGATGCTTTAGGGAAAACCCAGCTATCGCTGTTTTCCCCTGTGATACTATATGTTGCAGCTCATTTGTGTCACATGCAAATAACTGATCCGTCAAAATGTCGATGCAATATGGCTATTCGCATTACTAAGCAAATTACTTGAAAGTGTTTACTGCTGCTATTTTGTACAGAACGTGAAATTGTCATGAAAAGGCATCAAAATAGTTCAGGACTGTGCTATGGCAATACCCATAGATTTGGAT
>CM067358.1:55858855-55891355 GCA_034190875.2 Urechis unicinctus | reverse complement strand
CAGCCAGTTTATATTAATATCGTTGTGGTAAAGTATCACATTATGGGCAGGTCATTCAGCATCTCGTGTAGGCAAACTATCAGTGCAATATTTCCGAGGAGATGCATTTTAAATGATTGCGCCGCAGCCTGAATGTTGGTGGTAAACTACTGTGCTAATACCAGATATATGTTGGACAGCTATCATGCATATAACAGAGGTATGTAGGAAAGTACAACCGGAAGCTACTGTGTTTGTGGCAGAGGCTTAATGGGAAGTATTATCAATGTTTGGTCATGTACAATATATATCATGCCAGTTATGAATGGAAGCTATTTTGCCATACGATAGGATTATCTCGAGCTTATCTTGGTGGTACCAAATTTCATTTGTGTTGCCTGGTATTGTTTATTCTTATGCACATTATCATGTAGGCCAGCCGCCTTCCTCCTGTCTTATTCATTGATGTCTGAAATATACACTAGTAGTCTGATATCGGCCTAATCTGATTCTCTGCCTTGCACATTTGGGATGTAAATCATTCAGATGGAAGGTATCGTCACCATACCATTGATGGGTGGACTGTTGATCAACAATCTGGATTCGAGGATGATAATTAAAATGTTTTCTATTCGCTGCTTCTCTATTTGTTCATACAAACTTTGCATATGCACAGACGAACACTTCTATTAACTTGCTTCATCAAACGTTGTGATTTGCTTCGCCTATCGTCTGAAATATTATGGTTATTGCACCCTAGCGCCTGGCTAGTGGGAGATTTGTACTGTGACACGTCACATAATATATATCATATCATTTCGATGGCTCCTTTCTATCCTCGAACTTTAATTAACAAAACACATTGTTTTCTTTAATATGATTGATAGCATTGATGCTATGTATGGCAGGCTGTAAGAACGATATAGATGGGCAACCTACGTGACACCGGCTTCTTCAATTACTTGACAAAATTGATTAATAGTCGTTCACAGACTCCTGTTAATATATATAGAGTTGTTCTGACAGTTACACTATCGATATAACTGACATATACAATTATATTATTTACTCCAAATGTGCTGCTGTCAATGTTGTCCTTATCATGTACTTGCGCTGTAAGCTGAGATTCAATAACTTCAGCAAATATATTCGCATTTGGCCATTGTAGTATCTTGTCTTTAAAAGGCATTCTATATGCGCCCTCACGATGGCTGTAGCTGAAGCGATTGTTGATTTGACCAATCCACAAATCCACATGTTCGAACAATGCCATGTTACACATATAACTAATCATTATTTAGCTTTCTTGGATTGAAGTGTACAAGTTTGATTTATTATTAAGACGAAAAAACTAATGCTTTATGCATGGAAAAAGAACGACCGTTTGTACTTGAATTACAACACCAGGTACTATTTAATCCCTTTTCATATCAAAGGTACTACTAAGGTAAAACTGTTACTGTTACGTAACACCAGCTATCAATGCCTATAATGTGAATTAAAATTTTTGCTGGTATATTTTTATTCACCGTTAATTATTATCTCTGCTATTTGCGGGGTCAGTTTGACCTAACAGAGAACCACGCGGCACGTCGGGCGATCTGTCGCTGGATATCGCATGACACCATATGCATTTCCCAGCCATCTTGTTTCCTCAAGAAGGGAAGGGTTGTTTCACCTGACTCATTTATTTTTACCAATGTTACTCGATTTCCTTTCCGATGTTGCTAATTAAAAAAAATAAAAATTGTTTGAATACGGGATATAGTTTTACACATCTACAGGAAAATCATATTGTCAAGGAAGACACACAGCAAACATTGTGGTTCCCGACAGTGATTTCCGAAAGTTGCAGCAACAGCTTAATTTGAAAGTATATTTTGATCATCACAAACGATAATCTTTTAGTTTGAAGTTCAAGAAGACAAGCAGAGTCGCAACATATTCATTCTGTAACATTATACAATCCTCGATTCGCAAAAACGGCACTAAACGTCATTTTCGAACTTGCTACACTCAAGGTGTGTGTGATGGCAGCTGCAGGTTGGGTCCCACAGCATCCTCACTGCGCATGATGACGATGATAGAGGGCGTAATGATATGTCTCTTCGCAAAATACGTCATTCTAACATCATACAATCCTTGATTCGTAAAAAAGGCATTGGATCACCAGATTTAGAATTGCTACACTTTAAGATTATATGGTATTGTGGGTAATGTTGGCTTTCGCTTCTCACCTGGTAGTTTATGTGATGACCTCTCCATCCAGTTGAGTGGCTGATCTTGACACGGCGCCACGAGGGGTAAAGGTAGAAGTGATCTGTTCAAGAAAGGGTAGTCAGCTGCCACACCATAACGGACAGCAACAATGGTTTCTTTGAGTGATGGTCGGTACTGCCAAGAGTTGGCGTAAAATAGTCATCAGCATGCAGATGTTTATATCAATTTGTTTCAATCTAACGAATATATCATTCAGTCCAGTAAATATACATAAAAACACAGCCATGAAATGCACACTCCAACATGTAATCACTGCCTTGCAAAAAAAATATTACAACCATCTATTCTCACGTCATCAGGCACTTAAAATGTTGACGGGAAGGAACGATCAATGCCTCCGATAAGGTAACAGCAATCGTGTTGAGGCACATACATATGCTGCCAGGCTCTGCGGAGGCAAGGACAGATGCTAGGCAGATATATCGTTCCAAGAATATTATCAGAGCAACTAGTAACTTTTTCGATGCCTGTCATGTGTAATTGTAGCTTGAAGCGATATAGTACACTTCATAATCTAACAACATCGACATAGTATGAACTTCCCAGCAAGTAAAACAGCAAGGCTGATAAAGGAAAGGTTTCGTATGCATAACCATGGCAGTCCAGTTTACCTTATTGAAGTCGAGGACAACGGTATAACCTGCAGACTCTCCACTGTTCAACCTCACTTCCTCCACTTTATTATCAAATTCTTTTTCAGCCACTTCACTCGTCTTCTCGCCAGCGATATAGATATCGACCATGTGTTATGACTGTAGCGTGTGAGAACGGTTTAACCAGGCAGGATCAAGGGAATGTGTTCATAATTTTATGGTTGCCTACTGGCGTGTCGCTTGTTATTAATGTTTATATAAGAGAAACCAGTGAAATATATAAAGCCGTGCACACATGAAGGTCCCATGATCTCTGTACAGTGACGTCCTAATTATATACATCCTATAGCTTCGGCCAGCGAACAACGTCTTCCAACATGCAAACAGAATTTAACTATGGAAGGTATATACATGGATACTGTCGTTGAAGATGGTTTGAGTAGGTTTATCTTATATACAATATGCGGTATGCAGGACTCATATTCACAGTTGCAAACACTACTTACCAAACAAGCATTGAAATACTCACGCCCATAACTCCAAAACGTGGCGGGGGGTCTTGCTCGACATACATTGTCAAGTCTATAGGTTCTGCCAATATGTGAACGACGATGTCTTTGATGCTGTCGCTACTACAAATTCGATCCGACGTTTACTCTTTGTACTCGATGTGACACCTGAGCCGTTTACAGACAGCAGTTTTATTAGCCAAACATTGTGGTCGCACAATTGCCCTACAGTTATCGGCGTGGTCGTGTCAGAACGGCCGCTTTGAGCATATCACTTTTCTGGTCTCTGAATGGAGCAAAAATGGCTAAGTATGTAGTTTTCAGTGAATAGTTGGAGAGCGTCCTCTCGGTTGTCTAAAGGTGTGACGTTGTGGGATGTGTTTGGGAGGTGGGGGAGGTGGTGGAAGGGGTACCCTTTGCTTTGACAACCTAAATGTGGGGACCATTTTCAACACGATGACATAATGGTGAAGAATAGAATGGCGTGGCTTGATTGGATCCTACCAAATCAAATTCACTTGAAAAGTGAAAGAAATCGATGCGTCTACTCAATGTGTAAAAATGTGCCTCAGTTTTTGGACCTCATGTGAAGCTGAATCTCTCCATCCTTCCTATAATGTTGACAAAACACGATCGCGCTCATTTACTGGAGTTGGCAATATATTTCTGTCTGAAATATTGCTCAGATAAATTAAATGAATTCCTGTTAAATCTCACCTCGCATCTCTTTTGTGCCACGAAACCTCTTACGTTGCCATGACACCAAAGTTTTTTAGTAAGACTCGCTGTGTGAAATTCTTAATCAAATGTAATACTGTCGTCCACACATTGAACATTGGTTTGGTTTATTCAGGTCATATAATGCTAGAATAGCAGCTTGGCGTCGCACACCTGGCTCCTGGATTTACTGTTGCATACCTGATGCTCACATCATATTTTTTTAACATATGTGAATGTTTAAAGTCTCGTTCAGTCGTGTATGTCTTTGCTCTGGTCGATATTAAGTACTGGTGTCAGGCGATATAGCATCAGTCAATAATGTGGCTTGCATTTAAGCTACCATCGTGAAAAAAGTACCATACGAAGCAGCTCAACTGACGGTAGTTACAGCACCAATCGATCATCAAATGGGTTAAGCACATTGCTCTATTGAATTTGCAAATACTGAAGCAATTTGTCAACGGCTTATTATGAGGGAGACGATATAATCTGACTAGTGAACGATAACTCTTCAATTATGCCATTTATGATATAATATTAATTAAATGTCAACCATTTGGTCTCCCATCTCCTTTCAACGGCAAGGATAACCGCAGATTGCTTTAGACAGCTTAGCTATAACGTTTAATTAGAACTAAAGTATCTTTTTAGCTAACGCAATGCGAAATGTAAGGATGTCGTCGATTGTTGTTTTTTTGCAGTTTTATCGCTATCATATGTACCTCTTTACTCCGGCGGATGACGACCTCCAGATGATACATTTCTAGCATGTACATCTTTTCACATCTCGTTAAGCTTGCTCTGCTTAATAGTGCTTTGTCGTCGAGATAATAAGATGGGTTTTTGCGATGTTAAGTTTTAGACAATGGGTCATACATCATCGACCCGTACAAAGTGCATATGCAACAAACAAGCTGTTTTCCGCCAGAGTATTCCAAGCAACAAGAACCGACCAAATGACTGGCATGGTATCAATGACTAAGGTGAATAAAGAAAAAGCAATGAAAGGAAGTTTCCGGTTAGTTACTGAACGGATTACTAGGCTATGTTTAGTTTTGTGCGATACATAAGTTGTGCCAAGGGAATAAATACATAAATCGATTTGTTCTCATAATTGTTATACGTCCCACATCTACTTATACAGCTTCGATGCACAGTTGATTAGAAACAGCGTGTAGTATCGCGCATTATAGGTTGAATTCACTGAGACGCATGGCATATGCTTATTGATATGCCCGCCTTAATTATTTATGTTTAATAATGCAGTGAGTCGGATAAACAAAGTTACAGGCACAAAAACGGGGGTCTTGTTTTCATCGCAATGATTCCATTGTTTTGGATAAGTTGAGAAGGGTGTTAACTCAGCCTACATATAACCAACCCGGTGCAATACATTACTTAGAGCTGTTAATCGCTCACCACACTTTGAAACGGCGGATCCCACTTATTCTATATAGTGCTATATTAAACCCCATTTGTATACGCCATATCTTAAGACCCTTCTATGAATGTGTGATCATGTTCAAACGTTGTCATAATGTGTTATAAAACCTACACAACCTGAGAAATATAGAGACGGCAAATATGTTTACGCTTTATCCATCCCGAATTTACATAACCTCAATGCGTCCAATTTCCTGATTCCTGTTGACCTGTTGGTAAGATCACACATCACGTTAACAATGGCAGCTAGTGGCGCCATAGCACCAAATTAATTGAGTGATTTCCGGTTTGGGTCATTCCCTAATTTGTCCGAATGCTTGGTAAATAAGGAACGCTTTCGACGGAATATTACAAAAAGATTGTTCGTTGCGAATATGTTGTGCTAGTTGATCGGGTCAGCTGAAAACGGCGCGTATATTTGTGGCATTGTTTATGCAGTCGAGGCCTTTTGTGTAATGTATTTTAGTAGATATCGGATGATCTTTTATGTGTAATCTAACATTCAAATACATGTTTGGATACATTTTCTCTCATACTCAATATGGCCTCTGAAAGGATAAACGGCAATCTGTTCATTATCTTTTTGGTATAGGGTATTCTCTCTTATACCTACCAGCAAATGGGCAAGACTGATATATTAGGATCAGCCACAAAGCTATAGTACAAACTATAACCCAAAAGGCTTGGTTTATTACTTAGTTTCCGTTGGTAGTTATGTCGAGGATAATTTGACGCTTGTAATAGTATGAAGGATTCTGCTTAGTGCACACTGCTAGCTTTATGTCCTCTCTAACAGCGTCGCCGGCTGACCTGAAGCAGCCGATCCCTCACCCGTTACTACTGACGGACGATTCTCTTCGTTGCTATCCTCAAAACACAACATTATTAAGCCAATGTGGGATTCGATATGTACCATCACAGTAAGTATTTCACCAATCTAAGTTGATTTAATATAAATGCTGTATTGTGGCCATAAGTCTTCCTGCTGCTGCTGCGCTCGTAACAAAGTCTTTGTCCAATCTGATGCCAAGCCAGCAGGGGTATTCAACCTACCAGATGACATATATAAACTATCATAACATATGACAGATGGCGCTCTAGACTTCCCTTTTGGCATGACAAATGTTGAAGATGTGTCAGTGGCACCTATTTTCTTTCTTGCTTAGTGTGATAAGCATTATCGACGAGACATGAATGTTCAAGTTTGTCTTCTGGGCGAACATGTAAGTCGATAAACATTGCGTTGAAAGTAACCCTGTTATGCATTTCAATGCGGTCAAGGTATTTCAGTTGATGCTAAACCATGACAACCATACAGCAGAAATTTACATCATTGAATCTGTGAATACGAGTTTCTTGGGGGCTAGAGCCGTGTTACAATAATGCTCTAGAAATCATGGGAAAGCATGGCGTGCTTATTCTGTGTTTTATTCTATGCTTAATTTCTCGCAACATGGTGACGCTATCAATTAAACGCTTAAGGGCTGAGAGCAAACGAATATTATCGGATTGCAAATGAAAAGGCTGCAAATATATTAAATAATCTGATGCGTTGACCCTTTCTTTCATTGCTGCCATTGTTATTTAAATGAACATCAAATTTTATATGTCTCGTTCATTACCACATTTGTAGACTCTCTGATTGTACGGTAAATTGTTTTATGAATGAGCCAAACCATGAACGATTAGTGGATTTTCATTCGGAGAGCATTGTTGCGTTGTCAAGAAGTGTTGCAGGAGGCCGACTGATGTCAGTGTCTGCCCTTCTCATAATGCATGCACGATGACTCTTCACTTTGCATCCGGCGGTGCTTCAGGTCTGCGCAAACCGCCATAATACACCACTATGTTTTATAATGGCTGCTTACAGATAGTTGGTTTACAACATTTGAGGTGGGGCACTGTAGACTCGTCTGGAATAGAGAACAATTGCAATGACCTATTAAACTGCTTGCATCATGTAACTTTTATTCAAAGGACATCTTGCCCAGCTCAGCACTCATACATATGTCATTTGGTCTATTTATAGCACTTATTTATACCCGCGAAACATCGTAAATAAATACCCTCTTCATTTATCATTGTCTGCTGGTGCTTATATACCCAAGGACTGGCCGCATAGAAGCCAGCATGAATGAAATCAATAGTTGGGTCGCTTTGTGTTTGTTTGGGTCATGACTCGGTAAAACAGTCTGCAAAATCGGTGGTTATGCTATGATCGGCCGTACTCAAGGTCAGGTTTTTCAGATAAAGTATGGTCCTTGCATAGCTAGCGGCGCCAGGGACGAATACTGGCTGTGTGAGGGATATTTCGCTTATATGAAAAAGTAGCTAGCGCCTTGGCGCTCTCTACAAGCTGAACATGTAGCTAATACCAAAAAAAAAACTGTACAAATAGCCGTGCATATTTACTGTATGCTTTTTGGGAGCATTATGTTGAATAGCTCATACCAAATATGAATTCAAAGAAATAACGCTAAGTTTGAGAGTGAATGTCCCATGTATGGTAACCTTAGACTTGCGACTTTATCTCAACGATTCACATGTATGTATATATCGCATTCATTCTATAGATATACACCCATTTATTAGGGTTAATTGGGCATGTTAATCTGTGAAAGCAAATACATTCATCAGATACCTAAAAGTTCCTTTCAGTACATGGTGCTCTCCTGTTTTTGCGAGATAGTATGTGGGTAAATATGGGACCATGGATTGGTTTAGTTGCCAGCTGCATGGGAACCAAAGCACATAAATCTACCGTTAATCCCATTAGCCGCATATAGGCGACGACATACCAAGCATAGCCAGTAGATATATAAGTTATTTGTCCGACATCCAGCGTTGTGCATTCACAAAACGAAATACGTTGATACAGGATTCACAATATATCTCAAATGACGCCAAACGGTATAAATCAATATGATTACCTTCACACAAAATGTTACATAGAATCCATTTGTGTATATCATATCTTGAGACACTTCCACTTAAATCTAATCATGCGTGCTAGAACGTTGGCATGGCGTGTACTATTACAACCGACACACCATGAAGTATATGGAGACGGCAAATTTGTTTACGCTTGGTCCAGCCGGACTTTACATCACTTCATTGCGTCCAATTTCCTGAATCCAGTTGACTTGCTGGTAAGATTAGATATAAAGTTTACTTGGAAAGTTAGAGGCGCCACTATGGTGAATGAATTGAATGATTTCCGGATTGGGTCATTCCCCACGCTGGTGTTCGCATTTTGTGTGATGTATCTGATGAGATATTTGATAGTTTGGATTCTGTGAAAAAAAGTCGATACATTTTCGTTGCCTTTAATTTGTAGATAAACGATAATCATTTTGATATATCATTCATGTTAACATGATATACTCTCTTAGCCACATGATACCAATTTGTAATATATAAGCTAGCATTGCAATTGTACATCTTGGTCACATAAAAGGATGGTTTTGGGCAAGAATGTTATCTAATCACTGGGGAAATTCAATGTTGAATGCATATTCGCTGTTTTCAGGGTTTACTGGGGCTAAAGCGAATAGTTTGATGTTTATGCAAATCTGCAACATGCAGTGCTCATTGCTTACTATCTGTTCTCCCACGCAGTGTCGACGGCTTTAAGCATAAGGATATTCATCCATAACTACGCATTGTCGATTTTCTCAATTGTGTTGCTCAAAACACAGCATTTGTAAGCAGAGGTTTATTTCGATGTGTACCGTTATTATTTGACTAGTTCTGATAAATTGTGGGTTGATTGGGAAAAAGCAACAAGTTATGCCTAACATCTACTTATTGATACTATAAGTCATCATAGCACACAACAGACAGAATACGCCGTAGATTTCCCCAGAGGCATAACATATTGAGTGGAGGTGTTTGGTGTCATACAAAACGTGCTACAACGCTTGATGAGTGTAATAAACTGTGTGGACGGGATATTTATCATAATGACGCACTATTTGGGCAATACGAGAAGACATCGGCAAAGAGTTAGTTGAAGTGGTATAATATGAACGCTTGTAGAACAGATATTGAGGCTAATCCAAACCATGACAAAGATGGTTGTGATAGCACATGGCTGTGATCATGTCGTGAAGAAGCAAGATGCGTATTTGACGAGTTGTAAATCTCCACCGTTACTTCCACTGATAGAATGTCTCAACGGACTCAATAACCGGTATGATCCGCTGAAGAATCATAGTTGATTATCAGCTGATCAATCGCTATTCTCGTGAACTCAAGATTTATTTCTTGATTTATTTGTCCTAGTTCAGAGCTCAAGTAAAATACAATCCCAAGATGATTAAGATTAATGGCTGCTGCAAGAAAGTCGATCAAGTGCATAGTTCTTTTACATGTGCAGATGTATTACCTATAATTAAACTGCTCATCGCCGAACGCTACCATGCGATCTCGCATTGCACCAGATGGCTCCGACCACCGATAGAATAAAACGTCGTGGGTGGAACATTCAATTAACGATAGCATCATAGATTCATCGCTTTCAATTTGCTTGTTGGTCCATCGGGATTCATTTATCAGTGATCGTAAGCATACGTGCTGCCACCTAGGTATGTATATTGTCTCGGCATGTCTGGACGCTTAGGATCATAACGTTGGTCAAAGTTGAAATCATTTGCTTGAATAGTTGCCATGGCCATGTACCTTCTGTTGATCGTATCGGCTTGGGTTGCTCTAGATGCAGGGCTACAATGTAGACGACTAAAATATCCAGCTTGGCGTGCACAATCAGAGGGTGTTATCATACAGGCATGCCATCAAATTTTTCATTGATTCCCAACGCATAATGCTCATATAGACGCATGGCGTCGCCCAAACAATTGTGTACTGGCTCCACAATCATATAATCCGAAAAGAACACATGCACAGTACCAAAAGAGGAAAAAGTACATGTTCAAAAGCGAGATGCTATGTACTAGTCGAAATCTATCACACATTACTCCCGCTGAGCAGGATAGTACAACTGCAGCGGAATCGTTGTAAGAAGCTGTATCTCATCCTGTGCCCGACGGTTGCAAATCAACAGTATGTTGAGGTCACCTGTAATAGGATACAGCCGTGGCCACCGGGTGTCATTGCAACTTACAGGCCTGTGACTTCACAGGACAGCAAACAAAAAGTGAATCTGGGCATTCCGTTCAATGACATAATGCCCAAGCTATGAGTCACTTAGTAAGTCCACCACAAAATGGAGAACAATTGGTGATTGACAAATGCTGGCCAAATACTTGCGGTGACTGTCAGTGTATAAGCAGTCGGATTGGTGCATTGTACTCTGATTAAGTTATTTGCAAAACATATATAAATGCCGATTGTATAACTTTATTAAAAACCCAGAGGCTTTAATTGACCACTTTAATATGCATCGAATATGTACAGCATTGTCAATTTGTATGCGGCCTTAGGTATTATCAGAATAATCCATTAATACAGGTGGCCATTCGTAATGGAAAGCCGACGTGTTTCTGTGTAGCACGGTAATGAGCTCTGAAACTTTTGTAGCGTGGCAGGATATGGACGTTTGCTCATACGTCTGACTCCGTTATGGCTCTCGATTGCTTATTGTTTTATCGTTATGTATGTTGTAATAACGACATTAAAACTATAGTTCGTTTAACCCGATGATTGTGAATTTTCAAGTCGAAACCTGAATGCAAATTGCACGAACCGCTGCATATGCTGGATAAAGCAGAGCATGTCTCCCTTGTGAGCAATTTTTCATCCAGCCTATGGTAAATTGTGAAAAGCGATGTTAGGCAGATTTTGTAGTCGGCAATTGTTTGTCACCATCAGACCATGGTAAGCCAGCAGAAAGTATGTTATGTTATGTATTCTCCTGCTCTCATCTTTACAGTTTACAAATGGTATATTATGATTTGTGGCGTTCTGCATTTAACTGATAAATAAGAATGGACACTAGGTTGAGATAATAAGAACTCGACCACTGCGCGACTTCATTCGCTCTGCCGTCTTCATGTTTGGCTTGATTACACCCAGCTGATCGGTTATGGGTCGTGCACCAAACATTCAACACTGAAATCAGCCCTGCCCGCTTCTCAAGGCATTCATTGAGCCGAATCACATTTCTTTCCAAACACTAGCAAATATCGCATGTGGAACTTTCAGTCGGTGCTGTAGAATTGCTGTCTCTAGCAGTATTTGCTACGTTCTATTGGGAATAAAGATGTATTCACTGCATCAAAGTTTGCATTGCCGATACTGTGAGCTAAAGTCAGCAATTCCGAATTTATGCATCATATTCCGCAATTTGCTTTGAGATTTTCCAAAGATGCAATTATAAAATGAATGTATTCAAACCGTCTATAGCAAAACTCATTTTGGGTGCTAATTGGGGTGGAACCATTAACATTGCCACATTAATCTTTTTGTTATCTCATAAAACCTAGCTCCTCCTGTTAATCATATTTCGTAGGGAAAATGGGGTTATTAAGCTCATGCGGCAGCTTTATGTATATCTAAGGTTGGCCTGTTAGCGGCGCTAATATGCGCGTGTGCACCACCAATAATTACTCGATTACGGTGTCAATTTTTTAGGCGTCAGACTCTGATATCGAGTACACTCTGTACACTAGTGCACACATTAGCGATCGGTTTTTATCATGCAAAATATGAAACATATGGGACAGGTTTTAAAAGAGACACGTGAGCAATGTAGCAACAATCAGTAGTATCGTGTGTGCCGTCGATGCATGGCTAAAAAGATTAGTCAGATGTCGGGCATGACAGGTTTATTTTTTGCTAATGACAACACTCTCACTGATTAAAGTGCATCTAGATCGGAGCCAAACCAACCACCGGCAATAAGTACGCAGTAGTGGAAAAGCTGCTTGGGGATATATATAAGTTAGAGTTTCGCTTCATATATTGCATATTCTCATGACGTGACGCAGGCATTAAACTCAACAAGGGTCCTGCCTTTTATTATTGACTGACACGCAGTTGACATGGCGTCTCGCCAAGTGTCTCCCACAAAATTGGAGTTTGAGAGACTGTGTTTAATTTGTTTGATCTATTTATGAATGTTTTATTTGACATCACAAGTCAGGTGGCAGCTTCCTTGATATTAATCCGACTTTAGGTAGTGTAGGTAGACATTAATGTAGGTTGGTAAAGTATTGTTTAGTGCTGACGATAAGTCAGCAAGAACATTTTGCTATCCAGTAATAAAAAAGGTTGTATTGTGACGCAGACTTCGGCATTGACAGCTGTTACTTATGCTCCCCTTCAAACAGCGCAAATGAATACCGCACTGACCACTCTCTCAGAGAAACAAGCTAAGGTATCTTACAAAGGTAATAGGTATATGTTGTTCTGACGAGACAGCCATGAAAGAAAAGGCTACTTAGCAAGTAAATGACGTCATTCGGTAAACGAATGACTCCAGGCCTTGTAATTTATGTTGACAAGTGCATTTTGTAGCATTGATATGAACACTGACCTTTCCAAGGTGCGACTTCAAATGGTTTGTATGCATCTATACCAGAAGATAATTAGTTGCATGCTAAAAGCCAATAGAAGCAATCTGCTGAATGTGGCAAATATACATAGTACATTAGACAAAAAACGAAATAGATACCTAGACCCTGGCTGACTGCTGACTGTCATCATAATTAAATAAGCGCAGCCAGCGCAGTTTGTGAATTATTGACAGGGAGTCGGATATAATGCTTTTGTTACAAAGTAAGTGACGCTTCAGAAAACTCGTGTGTGATTCTGTTAACGCTGTTTTTTCCGCGTGATACTGCCTGTTAAAGCTCCTTTCACCACATGCAGATAGCTGATACTTCAAAACGTCGATGCAATTAAGCCATTTGCATTCGTAACTAGATCATATGGAAATACGTTTTGCTGAGCAGCTGCATTTTGTGACATTAATTAGTGAATATCCAAACAGAAGCTGACAACTGTGGAGAAAATGCGCTTGATGAAAAAAAATCATCTTTTCCCTAGTTCGAGGAATTTAAGAAGACGGAATTATGTACCAGATCAACTTACACTATCAAGCAGCTCATGTAATATAAGTATTTCACTGAGATATAGCCGCGGGAAGGATATCATAAATTGATTTATTTGTATGTTTGGATAATTAGTTTTTGTCAACGCACGTTATTGCGCCCATTGTTTATATACGTTGCGCACTGATCTGTTGTTCACACCATGAACAAGCTGAAAGGATTTGCAACTGAGAGATACAGTTTATTTAGAGTGAATTACTTTGCGAAAAGCATCAAAGAGGTTTGTGTCATATGTTGAATTCAATCTTGGCACGACGGACACACATGAATTAGAAACGCCTTCCAGCTCACGACCAAGTAGAAAACGAAAATGTGATGTAGTTAGGCAGGCTGCACTGCGCCGGCTGCATCATTTACGTGACAAAATTTAGCAATAGTCGTTCACATACTCCTGTATGTCACCAAAAACATATAAGGCTATCCGGTGGACCTATCGACAAGGCGCTGTCTTAAAAAAACTCCCTGTGTTGATGCTCTGTTGATTTAAAATGTGGCTGCATGACGCGTTAGGAATAGCCACAGTATTCGATGAGCATGCTATTACTACATTGTATTCATTGGTGTGACTGTTGGATCTCTCTGGTCTTATTAAATCGCCCGTGGTCCCATGCAGGTTGCTGATCTTACAAAACATGGGAAAATTTTCCTTAATTCCACAAGCAAGTAAAATTAGTTTTTAGAGCGACTAGAGATTCAGCGAATGAAGTGTGCAATATAATAGCCATAGCAGAGCGCTATGTCAATGGGTGGGAAGTGCGTATTCACCTGGAGAAATTGTGATATACACACACTCTTGTGCGGGCATTCACTCACTCACACACTGAGACACACCCACATCCTGACATACTTACGCACACACACATCCAAACGCACACACATACTCACACATCCGAGACTTTGGGGTTGAATGCTACAGTCGCCTGATGCCATGTACATAGGCTAGTCATTCGTGAGCTCGACCATTCAGTTGGACATGTATATTATTGAACAGAGGGATTAGTGCGTTTTGATAGCATTAGCCGATTCTAATCGTGTTTACGACGCTTTGCCGTTGTTCATTGATTGAATGGACTGTGGTCGCAATTTATGCTCACCACGTCATACGGGAATTGAACAGCAAGCAATACACGTGTTGGCTTCTTATAAAATAGTGCAAGATGAAATATGCTATTATTGTGCTGGTAATGTTGCTATCGAGTTATAGAGAGTGTTATTATATTACATTGTACCGATGAAGGCTTTAATAACATACACCAAGAGTATACGTGCTGCGCAAAATATGTGTATGGGGAATAAGATATCCCTAATCAGTATTCTTCATGCTTGAACCATATGTACATCTGTCACACAACATTGTTGGTTATTCAGGGCATAAATTACGTTTAATCTGGCTAATGATACACTAACTCTGAGTGCAAGTAGGCGTCACAGTCGATGGATTAACATTCAACGTTTTGGCTCTATTGATTATAGCCTGACTTTTTCAGCACCGATGCACCTTTCTCTACAAGTTACACTAATACATCATAAAGTACCTGAATAGCATGAATATTTCAAATCTACTAAAAAGCGAAATAAAACCGAGATAAATATGTGTTTAAATGAAAACAGCCTGAAACGTTGGATGCTGGATTAACTTCAGCGCATGTACAAAACCAGTGTATCCGTCATGCTTTCAATGAGTCGTGAGATGACGGCGGCAAAAGACAGAGGGAACGGTTGGGAATATTTCGAGCGTCCAAAGCCATGGTCATGGTCATTCTTGGATTCCATGTTTAATAAGGGAAGGCCTAACAGACAATGGCGATATTACAGCAGCAATCATTGAAGCGGTCTTTCAATATGGGAGGATGAGTTCCAAGCTCACGTGATACAATGTGTCTTAATATTATGCCAGATCAAATCGCGCCATGGAGCGGCGCCATTAGTGTAGGTGCTTCCAGGGGAATTGCCGGAGTGACAATAGCGAAATTGTAGAGGTCAATGAAATCAAATGATCCCGTGGGGATGTGATTTTGTTGCAGTTTATTGCGGCTATTACCCATTTTACTATTGATGCCACATGTAAAATCTGCTGTAACGATATGCACTACCACCGTAACAGTTCACAAATGACTCATATTTATCATTTTGAATTGTCCAATAACCTATAGGGGTGACACACAAGTTATGTATATATAGAATCTGACACGAGCTACAGAAATCTATTAAACATGATTATTGAGGCATGCCTTAATCTGATCTATTGTCCGCTTCCCTTATCACCAAGTTCGGGATCAGCATTCCTCTTAACTCATGCACGAATCGCCACGTCTCTTGATTACTATGGTACAATAGACTACATATTACCAGTCTGTTGTCTGACAGGGAACGTGGTGTGACTTCAAGACATATTGTTTACCGCTATCTGCTAACGATGTGATGGTGGCTGCATGTTCTTCCATACAATAATCGAAACTAGAAACAAATGGCAGTTGTGATAGTGCGTGGCAAGACCTGATTAACACAAACGAAAATAATTTTATGTTTGCGTTGATGTTAATGCAATACTTACAAAGAATACGATTTATACTAGCTGATATTTTATTCAATTAACGGAATCAGGTATTTCCGTTATCGTAAAGAATTCTGGCAGCTTGTAGGTAATTGAGTGGTATCAAAGCTTTGAACTCTTATACCTATCGCCTCATTTGTATACATGATACCTCAGTAACACCTGCTGTTTTCCATAGGATGATCGCGTCCCTGCCTACAATCAGACGTACCTGGTTGAAGTTCATTGGTCTATAAGTCGTAGCCTCGTTTTATTCTAAAAACACAGGCTACCCCTCCAGCTTATATCACTGGCACAGAGGATACTGACGACAGTTAACGTCCGACACTTATTACCGCACCCAAATCAGCCACATCAAGCACTACCTGCTGACAATCCTGTCACGTCTAACAGCAAAGCCACAACTGTCACTGGATGGCGCATGCTACCGTCACTGGATGGCGTATGCCTCTTTCACTTGATTGCGCATGCCACTGTCACTGAATGGCGTATGCTAGTGTTACTGGGTGGTGTATGCTACGTTCACTGAAAGAGGTATGCTACTGTCACGTGATGGCGTGCTACTGTCACTTAATGGCGTATACTACTGTCACGCCAACAAAAGGGGTAGCGAGTAAAGGCCAAACACACTTGTATGACCGTGTCGTTATATCAATAATGAGCATGGTTTACTTGATCGTTAATACCAAGGTATGCCAAACAATGAAGTGATATGGTATTCTCACGGGTATGTTGAATACTTTCGGAAGTGTATTTAAGTATGCTGAAGTATGCGGAAGTTGGAAGTGCCGCTAGTTATCCTTTCTGTGTCAATCACCTTAACGAACATGATCAGACGTGGAGTCATTGTCCCAACTTAGTACTATTCGTGCAGGATAACATGGCTTGTACATCCTGGTTCTAATACCACAGAACTTTCTCGTTTTACTACTCACCCAGGAACGGTAGATTCGGATAGGCTCAAGTCTTTTCCGCCGATTTGATAATGAAATATTTCATATTCCGTGACATCGATTATCGTGCTATGTAAAACCGTATGACGATTTGTGGGTATCTTGTAGACGTTTTATGGCAGACCATCGTTGACCACTTCTCTTTCTATCAGTTTGCCTAGTTATTATCTGCCAAAGCACAATAATGCTTATTTAACATGTGTACAGTTGGTGGTCATCAGATTCTCGCATGTGTGGTGCACGGATCATAAGTATACATACACGTACCTTGTATTGGTCATGATGTGAGCAAAAGCTATGTGCTATGTAGACTAAATAAGGGTAGAAATAACAGAATCGCCAGGGTCATCTCAGGCCGCACAATGGTGCTACTAAAATCTCTGTGCTGATGTATTGTGGGATTACCGCGCTTGGTAACCCAATACCACAGTAACATTCGTCTACAATTCTAATCATGCTGGGCCGGCATTGCACAGTAACATCTATTTTCACCTAACACCAACCAGTTTTGTGTTGAATGGCCTAAGGCAAGTATGTGGCGTTGTTCTGTCTGTTATTCGATCAGTCACTCCCCAGATGAAATATCCCAGCTGGTTTGGTGTTGGATAAGGTGATGTCTCATCCAGTGGAATGGTCCCATTTGGCTTGGGTAGATCTCTGCGGCTTTCTTGGCTGTGCTGTGGGTTGATGAAAGCAATCCATTAACTCGACAAAAAGGAAGTGTCGTAATGGCTATGTACCTACAAAGACGGCATACATAATGTCGTTGGAGCTCAGTGGATAGAGATGTAGTGGCTATAAGCTCATTACAACTGCCATGTTCTGCGATCGATAATTAAATACAGCATCTTAGTAATGTAACTGATCGGTATGGTAGTAGTATGTGTCATTGTAAAAATCAGCAATCAGCTTACATTATACCACAACCTTCCTTTACATAAATGAGAAGAATCATTGAATTATGTGGCAAGTCATCGTGCAGCTTGCTAAGACAGTTTACAATATATGGCGCATATTATTCCATGTTAAATAAACCAAATGACTTTCAAAATAATATATGCAACCGTTCGTAGAAAACGTCACAGTGAGAAGACGAAATGTGTATGCATGCAGAAAATCACCCTATACCTTACTTGATGTTAGAGAATGGATCCAAGATCATCAATTATATGTTTAGCCTGGCACATAACCTGAATGTGTCATACTAGCGCATATTTATTATTAATGCCCGCCCAGTGAATTCTGCATCGGTTGCTCTCCTGAAGCGATTACCAATTTATCGTTTTAACAATAGAGGGAATGATCTCAGGCGGAAATTACTCAATTTATTCGGAACATTGTTACGCTTGGTTATTACATAAACATGATATGTGATCTAAGCATCCGGTTAAATGGAACGTGGAAATTGGACGCAACCAGATGACGTAAACCCGATAGCTATTAAGCGTATAGCCTTAATGTGAGGTGTAATGTTGCGACACATTGCAGTTTTGATTCGACTTTCTCCATTAACTGCAGAGAAATATGAGTTTCCTTGCCATCGAATGGCCAAATGTAACTGCAACATCGTCGCACAACGTTCAGCACGGGTAATTGAAGAAAGGCAACGACGCACATGCCTGATTAAACCCAATTCACTCTTCTATATTCGATGTCTTGTTTGGTTCAGAAAAGGAACGCGAGCCCCTTAACTAATGGCAAGTAATTGATGTGTCCAGATTCTAGATCGACCAGGTTGTTTTTATTAAACAAACCAGACTAATTGAAGAAGGATCACTGTCTGCACATAGGAAGTACCGTACAGTCCGCACTACATGAACCTGTCTGCCAGGTGTTATCCCGCTTTTGAAACACGGGATACGGTTGCAGTGAAAATGCATGAGCGTCATTCATCTTCACTGTACCAACATCATAACTGTGTTGGTGAGAGATGTATTTAACTACATCGCTCATCTGTTGCCTCATACATAATGATGCTGCGGATTATGAAATATATTGAACAATCTTATAGTAACTTTTTGTGCGTTTGCGGATTTTAAGCCATCTGCTGACGTCATCATTACTCGTTTCATTAGAACAAGCAAGCAGATGGCGCTACCTGTGACTTAAAAAACTCGTGCGGTGTTTGTATTGACACGGAACCTTTGTCCAGCACACTTACACAGCCTAGTGCATATTTGAATGCGTAATAATATGCCTTGTCAGTGCGTTCCTATGCTGAAGTCGCTTCAGAGGCGCTACTGTGCTGAGGAACAGTAGCTGTATGTGCAAGTGTGATTGCATTAGATAACCATCATGTAGGCTTTGATCTGGTGATTCGGTTTTTTCTGAATCCGCTTGTATATTGCCCTGATGAGTTTACATTTGTTTGCAATTACTCATCACTTTGCCACCATTCCTAGTTTGTCTGGATGATACAACATTGGCGGCAGCCCTGCTGTGTGATAAGTAACGTCGTTCATTGATGTAGTCGGCATAAAATTGTATCTGACAGATCGCAGACGAGATCAACATTTGTCCGTGCGCATATTTGGATTGCACTAATATTCCGCGCAGTTTACGATTCTCTATAGCTCATGTCTGCGCTGTAGATGGTGGTTTTAGATTGCCACAAATTTGTTGGCTTGTTATATGAAAGTCTCTCTCAATGCGTTTATAGCTACGCTAAGCTGTGTGGCGGCTACGAAATAACATGAAATACCACCCATTCATCAGGCGACGATACCATGAAATCAACAAAAGCACAATGGACTGTTGATCCGACGTCTCGGGGCTCGGCGTCTGTTAAAGATATGGAGTCATCTGATTTGTCGAGGTGACCTCGGCGCCAAATTAGACTGATTATTCCTCGTGGTTTTAAAAGACGCTATGACAAGACGCTATGACAAAACGCTTCTGTTGACAGGTGGTGTTTTTATATATTTCCTCGGACGGAGGTCTTGATTGAGCGCTCTTAGTGAAGCAATAAACTGTTTGGTCTGGGTGTAGGGGTTATTCCCCCTTTTCTGCTGAATACGCGCAATGAACCGCTCACGCTCGCTGCTGATGTGACATCTAATACCTAGAAACACACATTTCTCTTATTTGGTTTTTTTGTTCGCTCATGGTCAACTAAAACACATGTGGAGAACGGTCGTGTATGGCTTGTAATCTCTTCCGGTCTTTGCCAGTCCCAGAGCGCGGACCTAACTGGTGCTCGCCATTGGTACCTACTGCTTTCGATTAGGTACTTAGAGTGATGCATTGTAGCGGCTCATGTGAGCTCTACTGCCCGTACACCGAGCATTCTCGCATATGGTTCCGATGTCATTTGTGGAACCGTTTCTGTGCCGGTTACGATTGTTATAAGCAAATAATCCGGGTACTAGGGGGACATTTGTTTGTTTTGTGTTACTTAAAGCAGTGCTGTGTTTTGTGAGGTGTCTGACCGATGTCCAATGGCGTACTGCGCGGCTTAAAGGTCTCGTAAAAAATGACATTATTAGGTCGAATCATGACCTGACGATCGGATCGGAGCTTTGTATTGCCCTATCGCATTGATCCTGTTGGGTGCGAAGTTCTAGTCGCGGACACAACCGCACGTCAACACAGACCTTAAGTGACACGAAATAGTTCACTGCTAAAATATTAGTAAGAAACGCAGAGAATATCGAGGTTATGTTATTCGACACTATGCTAGTACATATGTGTCCTGATTGATTGCTGTCTCTCAGCAGCTCTCTCACAGTGGCTAAGGCTAACGACCACTGATGAGGAGCCACTCAGTGTGCGTGTTAGAGTGACAGTTTGATGTACACCGCAAACTTAATTAATTGCCAGCATGACCGTCCCATGGTGAAAAATTGGGCTACCGCAGAAAGAATTACAAAAGGCTTATCTATCACCCCTACGCTGCTCAGAGAGGGACGATTGGCCCATTAAACACATTATACTAAACAACGCATTATTGTTACTTCACCTCAACATGTGAAAAGTCGATTTAAGTGTTGCGCGATTTGTAGTAGCAGTTACATTAGCTATTCCAAGAAACGTCGATGGCAATTGCTTATAATAGTGAGAATTGGTCGCAAACAATAGCGAAGCATAAATGCTTATCGTCAAATACAAAGAGATGTATAATATTGTTCTACATGGAGCTAACCTATCCCTGCTTCCTATTATGTTGGGCACCATGCAGAGTACATCGCATGCATGCACGCAATGCGATCTGACTTTATAAATAACGTAACGGACTTTAAATGAGTGGGAACAACATGCACTAAGTCTCTTGATACTGCTGCAGAAGTAGTTGATGAGGCTCAAGCGACAAACTATCAATTGAAAGAATCATAAACACGTCTGTTGATCGGGACATATTTTAATGTAGAACACCAGTATCCATGGCATACAATCGTATACAAATGACTTCATCATCTACTCTTGTCTTATCATGCTCCAGCACTGTATCTTTATCACGTTACGGGTCGCGCAGGAAGCAAGCAGACTTAACAGCTTATAATACATGAGCGGGTCGCCGGATTTTGGCTTAGTGCGTGCCCTTGACACGACTTTGGGGTAAATACAATAACATGCATTAAGCGGCAGTGAGGTGGGTGGTAATGCGATCATTAGCGAAGTTTCCACTTCGCCAGGTTTTCTCGGGTAACACTCTGACGAGGCATGGAAAACAGATGATCTAATTGAAAAGACTAGCTGCAAAAACAAAAAGGGCTCACTAATCTCCTGTATAGGCGGAAAGCAGAAATGCTGCAATGTGCATGACAAAGGCACAACTAAATGTCAGTTTACGACTATACTTTATTAGGATGACTGTCTCTAACGTTGATATATGACAGAGGAGGGACAACGGATTGCCAATGCAAATATGAGGGCAATGACTTCTAATGCTGATAAAATGCTTCCATGCAGCTATTGAAACTGCTTAAATAGCTTGCGGAAACCCTTATTCGTCGACTCCCCAAGAGACAAGAAATAGAATAACATCAGAGTCTGCAGCTCATCGTCTTATCTACATTCCAGTTCGGTTAAAGCACGAAATGTATGCATAAATCGGGATGAGTACATTATAGTGCCTAAGGCTCAATAGTCATTTGTAAGACTTCCTGTGGTAGAGCACTTAATGTCGACCATCCCTTAATTCTCAATCACTACCAAATGGGTACCACTTAAACTGCATCATCCGGCGGACTGATGACGCAGTGACCATGTACGTGATGCATCATCAGGCAATCAAACTTTGTTCTGTCATCACGAATCGAAAACAAAATGGTGGTGGCTGTTTGAGGCAATCAGTTTTGAGTTCGGAAGGTAATGCCAAGCGGTTTTGGTTGTAATGGCATCGGCACTTTTTGGCCTTTTGAAATATCTAGCAAGTTAACATTGAATGAAGCGGAGCGAGTACGTTTGTACATTAAAGCGGCTATTGACTCAGACTTGGACAAAGTGACGTATAATAACAAAAGGATTTACGAAACACTGAGAATGCGCAGTTCAGTAATCGAATTGTGCAATCCCCACAGTTTTTACTCGTGATATATCACATTATATCTTGCGCTATGGAAGGATTGCCTTATTTCGTACGCATATAAATGCATTATTATTGCTTCTGTTTACGAATAAATATCATTTTGCCCCGAGACTATGCGCGTCATCTGAAGCTAAGTATACCAGATCTACAATGAACATAGGACCCGAAGCTTTCGTCACCAGTGTTTGGTAATAAAAGGGCGACAGTCCGATTTTTATGTGTCTATTGTAGTGGGTTGAAATGAGTGTTCTGCAGATGAAAGTGAATATTCCCGGCGTCAACCTATGTCTTAGACAATGTATTGGTTCACGGGTCAGATGGTGGCTTATTGACCAATTAATCACTGGCATATTGCCAGACTTGATGCCTCCATAGCGGCTTCGAATTTACGTATGACTTCATTTAGAGCTGTCAGTTACGAATGGAAATAAATCACGCCAGCTTACAATGTTGTGGTAATATTTCGGGAGAAGACTTCAGTTTATTATTGCACTTTCCGTCAGGCAACGCGCTATGCACCACCTGCGCATTAACTTGCTGTGATCATTTACCTCCCATTTGCGAGCAATGAAACAGAAAAAATTATATCTCAGCGCAGGTGTAAGAAGTCTTACTTCGATAAAAGCTATTTCTGCCCTCAACGTTAGTTTAGACAATAAACAGCGCTTCCTATGTGAAGATGCGGGAAAGCTATGCACGGCATTTTGGGCTGCGCCATTTGATGCCGGCCTATCTTGTCGACCAGATACCATGCACCATTGAGCTTTACAACATGTTATTAAGACAGGCAGCCCTCCAAACACGATCTCGTCATTGTTTGGCTGTGTGCAATATATGCCAATATTTTCCTGGTACTTCTGTTATGAGTAATTTGTGGTAATAACTTAGCCACTAAGTGGTTCTGTCACGTTACAACTGAGCACCAACTGAGTATGATCGGTCTCAAATGGCTGAGCTATCATTTTAAATCACCTCTGCCAAGATGCCACTGCATTGAGCAAGGAATAGGAGTATAGTATCTATTTTCGGAGGTTCTCCGACATGTAAGCCAATGGCTTCTTGGAATCATCGCTTCAATTACAAATTTCATGAAAAACACTAGCCTTATATCACTTATATGGTACGCTATTTATCTGTGAATAGGAACTGTATGTTGCTGCTTGTTAGCATCCCTGTGCTTTCATTCACCCTGTGAAAGAATTCAGAGAGAAATTTATAGAACTTCTCTTGAATGTCGGTCACATATCTTACCTGCTCAAGTGAATCACGGAAATCACTTTTCCACTGTATTCAATAGATCTATAAAAGCCTCGATATAATGCATTCTATCAACATAAAAGGAATTTAGGGTAGCCGCATTACAGCGCACGGCATGAGCCGGAGCTACACAGCTTGTATACATTAAATGATGCATGATTTAAAGGCTGCACTCACCTGAATGAATAAATTGACAAGGATGGACGTCTGAGCTTGGTGGTAGAATCGGTTGTGATATGGTTAACAGTGGCACAATGCGCGCTCTTTGGCAAATAAAGTCAGGTTTTAAGGGCGAGTTGCAAGCTGAAGTCAAAGTATAATGAGCTAATTGTAAGCCTATCCATCGGGGATTATTGATGAATGTCACCCATGGTGGTAATTAAATTTTAGAACAATCATTTTTTCCTTTTATGTTGAGTGTCAGTAACCTTTTAAGGGAGTTAATTTGTTAGTGCATGACGAACATGATTGCGTGCCTCGCGATTGAAACTCATTTATCTCCAAGCACCTGGCATTAATCAGCCTTTCGTTATTACAACCGCCAGTTGGGACCATATAAGGGGTTTATGCGTTCAAAGTGTCAGGCAAACTATAATGTTGTAGCCAGGCCCATGTCTTATAAAGTAGGTGCATACTTTTTGGTCACCAAGCACTCGCATTTTGAGGCAGGTGCAACTTGAACCATACGTGCTATACGGTACAAAAATAACAATGAGCGCGGTCCAATTAGATTCAATGTTTCTTGCAGTATCACGAGTTTTGGCAAATGATAACGGGTATGAACGATATTATCATACGTTGTTGGTTGCACGAGGAGCACACGGGCTCAGACTGACGAACAGTGCGTTACCTACATTTCATATCCTATTTTGACATTTTTTTTCTATGGATCTTTGCCTTGAATTGGAATGTAATGAGTCCAATCATGGAACCAGGAGTAAATTCAATTTTTGACACATATTATATTGCCTCAGTGACTTCTATCCCGATTCGGATGAGACATACAGTCAACTGAATAGCAGGACAAAGCAATCGACTGGGTAATGAGGGTCAAGCAGTAGGTTGGGCATAACGTTGGCGTTGAAGAGTGCAGAGGTTGTGACAGTTGCAACGCGGGTCACTTATGAAACTGGGACGTTAAGGTTGATAATTCAGATCAGCTAAAGGTAGCACTCTACAGTCCTTTAAGGGTAAGGCATGGAGAGTTATCAAAGCGTTATCTTGGAATCCTAGAACCGAACCAATCAAAATACTTAAGTTTTTACTGACTATGCCATTTAGATAATGAATTTTTATAGCTTAACATATTTGATTAGCGAGGTAATATTTAATCGGGTGTTAGGCTGAACGTTCTCGTCACATTTATTGCTGCTTTTGAGCAGCAATAATTGAAAGACAGCTGGTGGTCAATGACCGGAGAAATACATCGTCCAGCTGAGATTCAGCAGCGGCATGATAGTAGTTAAATCATCGGTCGACCCAATAAATGTGACGCTGATAACAATGTAATCAACCATTCGTCACATATCGCATAATCAACTGCCATAGTTTAGATAAGTGAAACAAAGTATTGCAATCCCTCTAGAACCTGCAATTTCTTTTCTTTCGGTGTTTCAAATTATCGACAAAGGCAATAGCAGTACCACCGTACGATACAGCTTCACCTTAGTGAGAGCATTGATAACAGCCCAAGCGGGATCTCTACAGCTGCTGCGTAAGTCACAGTAGAACCATGAGAAGGGGAAAAGACATAAGCTTGTTCAGATATATGCTGCTATTAGTGTCAGTATGGTAGGCGCTTATTCGGCCGCTGGCCACCTGCAAAGGGCATTGCAGCGGCCAACATAACATCATTTATCTACTCCCAGTTCACTTACTAGACTGTAAAATTGCCCAGAATAGTATAGATCCATGTTAATCACAATCGACCTGACTGTTTCCTTGCAGTAAAAATACGTAAAATTCGACATAAAAATTGGGAATAGGTATCAAGAGGCAATAATGTTAATCATATTCTATAATCGAACCTAGGCATATACCGAATTGTGACTTGCAGTAAAACCATAAGCGATGTCGACATACAAAAAATGTGGTGCGGCTGTGGAAAGCAATCTGAGTCATATGACTGTCTTGTGTGCGGCCCTTGTGGCATGTCCATACGAATTATTGCGCTTTGTCAATTTTTTTCATAAGTGCCAGAACAGCCCTAATGTTGTAGTATCCTATGTAAGTAGATGTTGTTTCCATAAGAACAAAATTGTAAGCGATAATGTTCGAATATGCACGAATAATGCATACCATGAACATCAATAATTGTTATCTATTGCAGCAACCAGGACTTCATGCTATAAGATTAAGCCACCAGGTAATTCTGAATATGGTCATATAGCCATGCTCATAAAGGAGCTTATTTCATTAGAGGTGGGGATTCATTATGTGCTTACCCGACAAAGCAATCTGAGTAAAGGACTTGTGTTTATCTTAACTGATGTTTGCTTATTCGTTCTCGTGTGTTTCCATGTTGTAATTATAATAATTGTTCCTGTACACATGCTGTGCGAAAACAAGATTATTATTATGAAACTGCATTACACTCGTATGCAAACTAATTAGTGAGCATTAGCGCGGCTTAAGAGCACCGTACTCAGCGCAAAAAAACTGTGTGTAATAAGTCCAACCCTAGAGTTTTCTGGCAAAGAAACTTTCGGGTGGTGGTCAAAACAACAATGCGATCGATGATGTTGAAGAGTGTGCAATACTATATATATATAAATATATATATATATATATATATATATATATATATATATAGATATATATATTATATATATATATATAGAGATATTTAGGGATATTTATATATATATATAGATATATACATATATATATAAATATATATATAGATATATATATATATATATATATGCATATAAATATATATATATATATATATCTATCTATATATATATATATATATATATATATATCTCTCTATATATATATATATATATATATATATATATATATATATATATATATATATATATATATATATATATATATAAAGCAGGGGTTATTTTTTCTGTGGATTATAAGCTGACCGAAATCAATCATCACAATGTTTACTTATCAACATTGGGCAACGATGGATAAACAAGCGTACATAGTGACGACGAAGTGTACTAATAATTGAATAGTTAACGTTTGTTGCCTTTCTATTTACAGTCTTTGCAGCATCAAACCTATTATTGGTTCACCATGACCGACTTGATTGTGAAATCACGGCGCCACTGGGATTAAAGACGTTTTGTGATGCATCAAAGCTTGCTGACCAACTTGTTCTCTCCTTACTCCTGCAACGATTGTTCTGTAACGGCTGCTAGCGACGTCGCTAATGATGACAAAGTAACATTGCATGGTGTGATTTCATGGCATGTAACTCCTTTCAAGGGCCGAAATTATGTTACCATTGCATCAATTAGTATATCGGCATTCGTACAAAATGTTGTAGGAAGACCATCGCATGCGGGCTGCTGTTGCTGAGAACATTGCCTAACCCACTAAATTGCTCGGCAACATATTTCCACAGCAACAGCTGATTTACATGATATTAACGTATTAGCTTGTCGCTTTACTTTTCTGCCGTTGCAGAATAGTTGTGAGAATACATATACTACTTCACCCCACTATCGTGCAATTCAGGTTCCCCATTAAATGTTAAACGGGTCAGAGTGATAAGCCATATTGTTAAACATCTTCAGACATAACGTTCGCTGAGTCGTGCATGTATGCCGTTGTTCCTGCATCCACTGTGGGTCTATTGATTATTGTGTTTCGTCATCAATTGCTAGGATCACAGCTGACGATTGTACTCAACATCGACAGCGCTTATTGTCTTGCAACGCCCTGTTTGACAGTATGCGTCATCCAACGTGCAACCGAAATCTTTACGCACGCCAACCTGTTATTGTCAAGGAAGCAAATGAGGCTTTTTTACCTGTTATTATTTTGCATGGTTGGGAAATATCAACTCGTGCAAAGGATAAAACGAATTGTGAGCGCAAAATCACCGCTTCCAAACTTACAGAAAGAGCTGATACTAAATCAGTAACAGTGCAAGAGACAGTTAAAGGGGATGTCTCTGTATTCTCAGTAATGTAGCTAAAGTTGTGAAATTGAATTCGCCGAGATAGTTGAAGCAACGGCAACCCTCATACAGCTATCAAAGTCCATGCTGACGTTAAATTGCATAACAATCAACTTTGCAGCGGCCTTGTGACATCGCAATTTAAAGCCTGAGCGAGTGAACCACCACTGGGCTTAAACAGTTACTGAATGTCGCATGAATATATATTAGCGTCAGTTAGCGTGGAGATTCATAGCTCGTCAAATATCTGCTCTCGTCATTGTGTAAACAATTGCTTTCTCCTAGGACATTGTACCAATCAGTTGTTATAAATGGTCCGCAAGCAATCGGGTGATAAAGTTACTGCTAACACTATGTTAATGCATTCACATACTGCCGCGGTGGCTAACCAACCATCATTTTGATATAGGGCCCGTCCCCAATCTTATCACACTAAACCTAAATTGCACAACATAACTTATGCAACCGGACATCTATGCTGGATATATCATTGGACAGGGGGATGGGGCTACGTCGTTATTCTGTTAGCAATTTGTTTTGAAAGCGTATGGATGCCATTGGTAAGGTACAATATCCTGACGTTTAGCGTTTGTTCTGTCGTAGCCTTTACAACTAGCCCGAATGCAGAACTTGTGTTCACAGCTTGTGGTTATGATAGAGTATCTAAGTTGGAAATACATTTTCAAAACTTGAAAAACAATTCCAGTGCATGTACAGTTTGAGCCGTACCTGTACGTATCTAGGTTGTATTCTGACGAAAACACTGTCGAGACAATGGTCAGAAGCAACGAGTGGATGGTTACTGCCGTCCAATCACCGTGCTGATAACTACAAAAAAGCTATATTTGCAATGTGACAAGTCCCTATGCTGCACAGCAATCTCTACATTTTTTCTTATCCGGAGTTAATGAATGCATTTGATCGACCATGCCGTTGCTCTTGATATGCGAAATGTTGACAGAAATATCGCAAGCTATTGTAATTCAAGATTTAATGGCGAACGTTATGATTTTGATCGTTGATTTCACCAATTTGAGAGCGACTGCAGACATCATATAAGTTATATGTTTTTGTTGGGCTTGCCCACGAGGCTAAAAACAACAAATTATTTCGTTTGAATTACGGCACGCCAGGTGCTAAAGGAACAAACATTAGTTAATTCATGCGTAAACCGATTGATCGAATTTATCGTTCGTCATTTTCTGGCTCTGGCTAGAGCCTGACCTACTGACATAACGCCGTTAACATCCATATTTCAAGCATCTATTCAATTGATCTTTTTCATGGCAATTGTGCATTGTAGAACAATGCGGATGCCCTACGTGTTATGCGCTATATTAAGGTGGCATAATTTCCACTGTACACATAATTAAATTCACACACTTTTATCGTCGTGATACATTGTTTTTGAATTAACACACATGATGGGGTAATTAACATAACAAAGTGATGTCCGAGGCTTAAGATCCAATGCGTGAACATAGGTATTGCTTATGTAAGCGACAACGGGCAATATAAGGGATAAACTGGTTGCTGTAACCGAGTAGATAGCAAGAGCCTCATAAAATGGGATATAAAAACATAACTCATTTTGGATTACAGAAATTCTGCAAATCGGCGGTTGTTTTATTTGACATTCTTCTCTTTAAGATAGGGTCATGAAATAGGAAATCTAAGCACACTTACTACGATGCTCTTTCTTGGTAATCATGCTATATTGCGGTACATGAATATAAGACAAGCCCATCTAATTCACTAGCCTATTTAAAAACAAGACTTAAGTTACTCATGCCGCCGACGAACATAATTTAAGTCTTTGCTGATAACCAAGCCCTCCTCTGTCAAGCCGTTCACTGACAATGAAAAATAGGAGGATGGATTGTGCATGTCATCCACATAAATCATGCTTAATGGAGCAGTTTAAAAAGCGGCTATAACTAAGTCTGGAAATTAACTGTGAAGGTTACAGTTGTGTTGAACATCAATGTAATCCGTGTGCTCGAGCCTCATAATAGTTACGCCGCCAAAGTCACAGGGGGGGCTTATTTTGCTACAATCGTATCCACATGAGAAAGCTGCTAGTTGAACAATAAGCGGCGCGGACATCCCACGTATGCTGCCCTGACTGCAAGGAAGCAAGCAATTCATATATAATTTTGTATATTTTGGCAAGTTATCATAAAACGCTTAACTGATGATTGCGTGTGGCTGATTTCTCTCGTTTTAATGTTCTAGGTTTCTCACTATGGCACCAGACGTAAGATTATATAGAATGGTCAGAAATGTTTAACTGGTGGATATATGCAATAGCAAATATATTGTCTGTGCGCTAGACATAATAAACCCGGTGACATATCACAAAGCAAGTGTGGTGCTTTCATTTAGTTAATATCATCACCGACTACTTCCGCCACAGCGGAGCACATACTTATAGGCGTATGATGCTTAGCTCTTCTCCTACAACCGCACGCACATCGTTCCCCTTTATACCCTTTATTTCATCACTAAGACCGATAGTTAGCAAGCACTAAAACTCCGGCAAGGTATTTAATTATTCTACGGGCAAACAATGGCATTCACAATGGGATGTTTAACATCACACATGCATTTTTCATGACATTATGGATTATGCTGAATTGTTAATGTGACGCATCCTAAGCGTGAAGTATCTAACATTTAATTGTGTATTTGGGAACATGTTCTCTTCTGATTTTAAGGTGAACTACGATCGGCTCGATGGTATTGTTTTAAGATATACAACATACTTTCTTAGCTATATATCAGCGATGCATAGTGACTATGTTAGCATTGCAGTAATACATATCAATGATGGTTTATGGCAAGAGTATGAGTGCGTCACACGGGAAATTCATTATCAAATATCTAGATGCAGTTTTAAGGGTGTCCATACGGGTACACGATAGTTTAATGTTTCGTCAAACTGACAGAGCCGACATATTAGGGTCAGCCATTAGGCGATAACATAAGCTTTAAGCCAAGAGACTTGCCACATTGCAAAGATAGCATTTGTAGCTATCTGCACGGTGATTGGAGGGCGGTCACTCGTTGCTACTGTACAATAATCTCGACATTGCTTTCGTCATAATACAACAAAAAGCACAGCTACGGCTCAAACTGTACATGAACTGGAATTAGTTTTCAACTACTGAAAATTTGCTTCCATTCTAAATACTCTATCATGGCCACAAGCTGTGAACACAAGCTTTGCATCTGGGCTAGTTGTAGAGGCTATGGCAAAAAAAAAAACGCTAAAGAAGTCAGGATATTGTACCTTCCCAATGGCATCAATAAGCTTTCTGATTTATCCAGCATAGATGTCCGGTTGCATAAGTTATGTTGTGCAATTTAGGTTTAGCGTGATAAGCTTGGGGACGGGCCATATATTAAAATGATGGTAGGTTAGCCACCGCCGCAATATGTGAATGCATAAACGTAGTGTTAGCTAGTAATCTCCACGCTAATTGATGCTAATATATACTCATGCGACATTCAGTAACTGTTTAAGCCCAGTGGTGGTTCAGTTCGCAACAGTTCAGAACACAACAGCCAATGTCCGAAATTCAGTATTGCATGAATCATGCTGACAATGCATGGACATCAAAAAGTCTAACTATAAATAGAACTGCCACGTGGCCGCTGTAAAATTGCTCGTCATGCAATGTAACGTCAGCATGGACTTTCATGGCTCCCTGAGGGGTTGCGGTTGCGTCGACCATCTCGGCGACTCCAATTTTACAACTTTAGCTACATTACTGCGAATACAGAGAGAGCCCCGTTAACTTTCTCTGGCACTGTTATTGATTTTTATCAGCTCTCCATGTAAGTGAGGAAGCAGTCGAATCGCAAACGAGGACACCACAGGATGGGTTCCCGTTGCGCAGCTATTCATACGCTGTTTACAGGCCCACTCCCAGGACTTGTATTTGTATTAAGCCATGAGCCTATGTACAAGGGGGAGGAGGGGTCGGGGTGTACGAAACGCTAACCCCATTTTCTGGCTATGCCTTTTCAAAAGCACCGGTAACGGATTATCGGATCAATTGTACGACAATACAGGATTGAAACTAATGATAAATAAAATACTTGGCGATTACACGAACGGAACTGGGTCAGGTTCAGTAGCAGTTGACCAAACGCAGACACAAATGACAAAAATAGCCTTGCACAACGAAAAAACCATTTACAGCTCAGCTTTCATTTATTTACAAATTTTCGTCCGCTTAGCGTTGTATCTTGATTCATTAGCTCGTTTTTTATTTGATGTGGTTGGACAACTTATCCATAATTGACGAATTCCAACAAGGTTATTTACCATATAACTCAAATGTTTGAGAGTATGCTTGAATATCTTTTATTTATGCTGACTGTACGGAGCATGGAAGTGCAAATAGCTGCCTTCCAGTGCTCATAGGTCAATTATAGATTAAGTGGCTGTCCATCTTGCC